>JAIWYQ010000017.1:0-188565 GCA_022818035.1 Armillaria solidipes
ACCCTAACCCTAACCCTAACCCTAACCCTAACCCTAACCCTAACCCTAACCCTAACCCTAAACCCTGCCGGCATCTCGGCTTGATCACATGATCAGAATTGTGGTAAATTCTTATCTTATCTAATCGTTATCTTATCTTGTTATGTAATAATCTAAACACGTTTCCGGCACGTTCGGCCCTATGGGTCCGTGCCCAAGTCCGCACGACTTACATGTTTATGCTGCGGCGACCGCGCATGACGCTTTTTACGCGTCATTTGCGAGCGTCGTACTCGTGTTTCGCTTGGCGAGCGACAACGGGCCAATGGCGACATTGGCTCAAAGTCTTAGCGCGCTTGGCGCGCTTACGAATACGGTCCCTGAAGAGCTATAAAAGCGAAACAGGCCGGGAAGGACTAATCTCCATCCCCTGTTGGACCCGTTTCGCCCTCCAAGCCAGAACACAAGTACCCGCCTCAGTGAGTATTTCGTCTGGCCCCTACTTTCGTTGGTCGCCGCTCTGCGGCTCCAACCCCCCTCCCAACGCCTTCGGCGAAGGTCGGGGGGCACCCTAACCTAACGAACCCTAACCGACGCGGCTCCCGCCGCTCGTGTCTAGAATACGTCCTGAACGTTTAACGAGGACCTCTCAAAGCGGAAATTACCGCACCCACCCTCCGGGGAGGGGGGGCACCCCTTAAGTGGAACTGACCACGTGACTCGGCCTCCGGGCGACAGAGTCTATGACGTAGACGGCGCCTCTTCGGCACGGGCCGCCGGCCCGATACCGGCCCTGCCGGCATCTCGGCTTGATCATCAGATCAGAATGTGGTAATTCTTATCTTATCTAATCGTTATCTTATCTTGTTATGTAATAATCTAAACACGTTTTCGGCATGTTCGGCCCTAAGGGTCCGTGCCTAAGTCCGCACGACTTACATGTTTATGCTGCGGCGACCGCGCATGACGCTCTACGAGCGTCATTTGCGAGCGCCGTACTCGTGTTTCGCTTGGCGAGCGACAACGGGCCAATGGCGACATTGGCTCAAAGTCTTAGCGCGCTTGGCGCGCTTACGAATACGGTCCCTGAAGAGCTATAAAAGCGAAACAGGCCGGGAAGGATTAGTCTCCATCCCCTGTTGGACCCGTTTCGCCCTCCAAGCTAAACAACAAGTACCCACCCTGGTGAGTATTTTGTTTACGCTTCTACCCTTGTTGGACGCCGCTCTGCGGCTCCAACCCCCCTCCCAACGACTTCGTCGAAGGTCGGGGGGCACCCTGACCTTCAGTCGGACAGCGCGAGCATTGCTCGTCGAGTAGCCCTTCAGGGGGTTCGCTCGGTCGATGCGCTCATCGACATGATCCCTGGGGATTATGTTGACGTACTCCGGGGCCCCTTAAAAGGCATTGCCGCGACAGCTACCAAGCTGGTCTCGGCCCGGTCCACTCTTGAGAAGTGGAAGCTGCATCAAGCGGCTGGTACAATCCCTTCGCACCTGTTTCGACAGGCGCCCGTAATCCAACTCACTTCGGATTACGGGTCGAGCGACGACGCGTCAGCGCACCGCAAGAAATTGTCGGATGCGCATACCCTGTACATGCAGGGTTTGTTGGGCAATGCTGTTGCAGCAAAGACCGACGACGTGTTGTTCCTTGCGGAGAGCCTCGAGCCTGCCGTGCTTTTTGAAAGCATGCAGGGTTTGATCGCCAAGCATACTGCAAAGTTGCTTGCCATCCACAAGGTGCCCCGAATTACCTTTGACGGTATGACGGGAGCGTTCGAATCCGTGGTATACGAGGAAGACGCGTTAGTGAAACAGCAAGGGCAGAATGTCCTTGCCGACTCCATTGCATACGCCTTCCGCGTGGTTTCTATTGTAGAATCCCACGCGGCGGTGGAGTCGGTCAAGCAAGAATGCAAGAAGGACCTCAGTAAGGTCGCGGCGACGGAAATGGCTGACGCCACCCGTCCCGGTCCCTCCATCCAGTCGATGGTTGACCGTGCAGTAGCCGCGCGCCTTAAGCAGATGGACACCAAAGGCGGTAAAAAGAATAAGGTTCGCTTTATTCCCTACCCGTCACCTCACACTCACTCTTCTCTCCTAGGATGGCAAGAAGACATCGTCCACCAGCAAGGCAGCTCGGTACGCATCGGAAATTCCTCCGCCGCCCCGTTACTTACCCCGCGCGGGCAGGAAACCTCCCAAAGCTATAAAGGGAGCCGAGCCAAAAGGCGGCAAGCCAAAAGGCAAGCAGCCGAAGCCTCCGCCGAAGAAGACCGGTGGAAAACAGCAGACCAAAGGCAAGGGCAAAGCCAAGGCGACGTAGTCCAGACATTCCGGTACGATATACCTAACGCTTACCCAGACTGGATACTCACAGTCCCTCTCCCCGCAGCTATTAATTACATAATTTTAAATATACCTACAAATGTTTTGTACGCTTCCCAATTTAAACACTATGTTCATTGCTCTCCCGGGGTTACACTGCCTAAGTCAATTGAATATCAGCTCTCTGTCGGCATGAAATATATGTTTTATACGCCAAGAAGAACTTCGCTTATCCACGAAGCCTGGAACGACTTTAAAGAACGCCTTAGATGGCGACTTTACTTTAGTTTCACGGAAGAGAATGACGACGAATTCTACGATCCGGACTTTGAAGTACCTCGCAAACGTGAGAGTACGGCTCCAAGGTCCCCGCAATATATTGAAGCTGGCATCCGTGCGGGCGAGCGCTTCGTGTCCGACACGATCGCGAAAATACCCACGGAAGAGGAACGCAACTACCCCGCCTCGGCGCTGGCGGTGCACCCTCGCCAAATTCAAAAGTTCTTGGAAGCTAACGCATATGTAGTTACTTCAACAGACAAGAACCTCGGGATAGCGGTTTCTACGCGCCAATGGATCAACGATAAGTCACGCGAAATAGTCGGCGATGTGTTGAATTACACGCCTCTTCATCTCCTGATGATTAATGCTATTTGCGATAAACAATGCACAGACATGGAAGAAATAGCGCTGTTAGCTGAACAGCATCTTCCTAACGGATTACAACTAGGTAAATTCTTTCGATCGCGTATAACGCCGAAAGGAACTCAACATGTGGTACCGACATTCTACGGGATTCCTAAAATACACAAGGAGCCCGTAAAAATGCGGCCTATAATACCATGCCACTCCGCCATCCAGAATCCGGCAGCTAAATATGTGTCTAAAATTCTCAAACCGCTTATTAAAGCGGCGCCAACCATTATACATGGATCCAAAGACCTGGCGCAAAAATTGAGTCAAGTACGTTTCCAACCCGGACGCAAAGTTTATATTGTAACGGGCGACGTAGTCGCGTTTTATCCAAACATCCCCCTCGATATGTGCCTCAGCACAACGATTGCTCTTTACGAGGAGTGGTACGGGACACCCGACTTCACAGACGCTGAAGATCCATTGCTCCGCAACGAACAAATCTTCGTTAAGTGTCTGAAAACTGGCAACGAAAACTTGGTCTTACGGTATGACCAGGACTTCTTTAAACAACGATCTGGCCTAGCTATGGGCGTAGCAGATTCGCCCGACCTAGCCAACCTTTACGGTTACTATTTCGAGCGTCAACTTGATTTATCGGAGTCCTCCAATATAGCATTCTATGGACGCTATATCGATGACTGTCTCGCTTTAGTCTACGCTTCCTCAGAGTCGGAAGCGTTAGCTATTATATCTAAAGTGAAATACGACGGCTGTAAGATTGAATGGGAGGCGAGTGACCACCACCACGAGTTTCTAGACATGATGCTTTATATCGACGCAAAAAACGCGATACAACACATGCCTTATCGAAAGAGTCGCTCCCACCAAGAGAGAATCCCATGGGTTTCGTTTCATCCTATCACGGTAAAACGTGGAACATTCATAGGTGAAATGTCCCGTCTAGCAACGCTAAGTAGTCTACGTAAACACTACGATGATGCAATAAGCAATCTAATTGCCCTATACATCGCGCGCGGCTACCCTAGTGACTATGTACACAAGTGGGCTAGAGATAACATTACAGAACGATGGAATAACCGAATCCGGGTGACACCGGACAAGGGAGAGAATGACGGCGTTCTTGTACTCAAATCTACGTACAACACAACTTGGGACTATTTCTCTGCGAAAGAATTAGGAGATACCATAATGAATACCTGGCGTGATCGAATCTTACAGATCGAGCGTTTGGGCACTGCGCCCAGGAATATAGACGTCCTCTACGGGGCTTACCCCGCGGGTCGGGTTCCCTCCGAGCTTTGCTTGGAGGTAAATACCCCCGCGGGCCCGTCAGAGATCCCGGATATTAGAAAAATAGGTATTCTAAACCGACGAATGATCATGTCCAAGAAAAGGACACGCAATCTATTCGACTTAACCAATCTTTGGAAAAGAACGGTGCTCCTACGTCTGGATGAAGATGTACTCGATGAGGACAATCAATCCAAACACTCTAATGAGTCTGTCGCTAGCGACTCATCTAACAGAGACGGATTAGATCCAAATATCTTAATCCAATCATTTCAAGCGCGTATCCCCCGGGCACTCCGGTGAGGGAAGTAGTTCGTGCACGTTTGAAGTAGTTCGTCTAGCAAGCCTGCGATGCCGTTAAGATCCCCGCAAGGGGGGAGTGGCGGTCCCTGCTTAGACGGTCTACCTAAAACTCTACCATTATTTAGTCCTGCAGCAAACTGAGCGACCTACCGCGGTAGGGGCGTGAGGAAATGCTTAACCAAGGGAACTACTAGATCAGACGCTTCGGCGTGTACCAGACGCTTCCTGTCGACCCGTGATACTCGGGAACTTGGTACGTACTTGAATATGATATACAGACAATTCTTTCATTGACTTCTCGCCTTAGGCGCTTACTTTTACTCCGACAACTTCATCGTTGTAACGAGGCTGGTGTGTCCAGCTGGCGGGCTAACCCTAACCCCCTAGTAAGCGCTGCGTAGTGATACGCGCGATACACGACTAAAGAAATTTATTACTTTAGACCTAACGCTAACCTAACGAACCCTAACCGACGCGGCTCCCGCCGCTCGTGTCTAGAATACGACCTGAACGTTTAACGAGGACCTCTCAAAGCGGAAATTACCGCACCCGCCCTTCGGGACGGGGGGGCACCCCTTAAGTGGAACTGACCACGTGACTCGGCCTTCGGGCGACAGAGTCTATGACGTAGACGGCGCCTCTTCGGCACGGGCCGCCGGCATCTCGGCTTGATCACATGATCAGAATTGTGGTAAATTCTTATCTTATCTAATCGTTATCTTATCTTGTTATGTAATAATCTAAACACGTTTCCGGCACGTTCGGCCCACCGGGTCCGTGCCTAAGTCGCACGACTTACATGTTTATGCTACGGCGACCGTGCATGACGCTTTCGTAGCGTCATTTACGAGCGTCGCACTCGTGTTTCGCTTGGCGAGCGACAACGGAGCCAATGGCAACATTCGCTCAAGTCTTGGCGCGCTTAGCGCTTACGAATAACGGTCCCTGAAGAGCTATAAAAGCGAAACAGGCCGGGAAGGATTAGTCTCCATCCCCTGTTGGACCCGTTTCGCCCTCCAAGCTAAACAACAAGTACCCGCTTCGGTGAGTATTTCGTTTAGCCTCTACCTTCTTTGGTCGCCGCTCTGCGGCTCCAACCCCCCTCCCAACGACTTCGTCGAAGGTCGGGGGCACCCTAACCCTAAGGCCAGTTCCGATTTCACACGGACATGCTTATAAAAGGCCGGGAAAACCCTGATCCATTCGTTATACCTGTACACAGAGAATTTGGGGTTCAATGTACACCAGCTACATTCCAAAATGCTAATGCTCGTACGACATGGAAGGCAGAGTTCAATATGATCGGAATTCTCCCGTTGCAATACCGGTTTGAGGGAAGCAGCGCATCATCACCGGTCTATGATTTCATTACGACAAATTAACAATGTAACATACTTAGAGGTGACGACGAACCAAAAACAGGCGACTCGGAGAATTCATCGTAATGATCATAAGGCAACTTAATTTCGGTACATTTTGCAGAGGGAATGGAAGGTCTGCATGAGGTCGCCTTATAGCCCGATGCGAGGAACCAACATCTGGCGACGTCGCCTCAGGACCGCTGTTAGAATTTTTTACCTAGAGATGGGATCACGTACGAAAGATTCTGATAGCCAATTAGACCCTGCCTGGCCTCACAATTAACGCTGATAACGCACCCTCATTCCGCGGTGGTGGCTTACCAGGGTGGTATGTAACCGACGGCCGAGTAAGTACATTCCCGACGCGGGTTTGCAAGACCCTGACTCATTAACGGGCCAAGTACAACGTCATTGGCGTGCCAATCCGCTAGTCGGAAGGCCCCTGCTGGGCAAGGGTGTACGAGGCTATACCAAACGTTCCACAAAAAAAAAAAAAAATACATTCCCGACATGGTTGCTACACGCGGTACCGCCAAGTCATAGCACTTTGTTGCAACCGCGCCTACATATCTAAATGAATCATGTTTGCGCCACTCGACCCGTCAAACCCGGAATGTTACAGAACCCTGAGATCGGGGTGAGAGACTTCACATGCCCTCGGAATCAGCGCCGCAGATATCGTACTAGTGGCATCTGTCAAGGAACATTCCCCTGGGTTAATCACCTATGACATTCGACAGATAGAGGGCTCCTTCAGGGAAGCCAAAAGCTTCGCGTCTTCCATGTCTGTTGAGTCTCAGAGCTCAGCTTCCTACGTCATCACGGTCAGCCATAGACTGCGAAGGAGGACAAAATTAAGGGAAACTGATGGCAGACACCCCAGCCTGATCGCACCCATAGTAAGAGAGTAGATGCGCGCGAATTGATAGCTAGAAAGAGAAGCGAAGGATCTTTTTATGTACAACTTGAAGAAAGCATTCCTAGTAGTAAGGCCGATTCCCGAATACATGTCCTTCGAGTGGAATCCTAGCAGAAGTGACAGCCAGATAAAAGGGAAAGCCGGTCTTCGACGCAACGTCAACGCCGACGTTGACGGTTAGATCAAAGCTACGAAGATGCCGACATGCCACTGACCGGCAATACGCGACGGCTTCAACGGCAAGCTGTTCCGCAATTCACGCTTGGGTACAATTTCTTGGCGTTTTTAGCCACGTTCATTGCTTCGGAATCGGTATTTCTCTGTGAACTTGGTTTCTATGTGTTGTCCATAAATACCTGACCTTCCGATGCAACGACTAAACGGATATGGATGTTCTTTGACCTCTTCCCTTTGTCCAATACCATCGCGAGGGCCAAGAGAATTCTGCGTTTGACATCTGCGTGCATGCGTTCAACTGCGTTTGTCTGCGTTTGCGTGAGTTCAACTTGCATACTTTTGTGGGCCCATCGATGTATTTAGATGCATCGTATCCTGATAGTCAGTGTCATTTCAATGATACCGGTTAATTATGTTTTCTGTTGAAAAATGACTTACTTTTCTGACTTTCCTGGAAATATCTCCGTGACTTACTATGACTTAAGAACGAAAGGGAATCATCTATAAATGCATGCATGTTAGTCAGTTCTAGTCTCACAACGACTATAGTACCATTTTATGTTGAACTACTCGTGATCCCTTCGCTTTTCTCGACTTTGGGTAAATCAGGCACCTCTAGAATCAACGCAAAGACTCACGCATCTCAAAAATAAGTCACGCATGCGTCCAAACATTGAACGCAAGCGTTAAGATAGCGCACGCATGCGTTCCTTTTGAAAACGCACGCGTTCGAAATTAAACGCAACTGTGTGACAGTTGTGTGACAAATCTGCGTTCGGTGCGTTTGATGCGTTCAAGTCCGAGTTGAATTAGTTGACTTATGATCGCTTCGATTTCTCCCACCCGTATTTGCTTCTAGTCGCTCCGATTATGCAGATATTCTATTGTTATGATATATTCTAGCCATGCATAGCCAGGTTGCTGTCAAGTCATCGCTTTGGAGCTAGGATTTGGCTCAGTTCCTTCAGCTTGTTCCTCGACAGAATGGTCATGGTGCCATAGTATTTACTGAAGGTTATCATACCTCATGGCCTCTAACACCTCTTAAAACCTCCAAGCGCTCTTACATTTAAAATTCTAGCTCGAACATTAATGAATTCAACTGTACAGACTCTACCATGACGAAGAAAGTCAATTATGGCCAGTGTCGATGTCATGCGGCGTATAAATTTCGTAGGCAGTCAGTATTACTTACAGTGTAGCTAATAAAATCATGTTACGGGTGTTTGTAAGCCCAAATGCACAAGACGCACAACAAACACATCCATGTCACGTTCTCGCAGACGTGACAAACGCATGCGTGAAAACGCAAACGCATGCACGCAAACGTAAATGCAGAATTCCACGTGCCCCCATCACGATGTGAAAGCCACCTTCGACTTTAGTGTTGTCCTAAAATCAACGGTCTATTCTTTGTCTATTCGGAAAAAAATGTGCTCTATCAGACTGTCATTCCTTCGCGTGCTTTACACGTATCTAAGCTTGCTGAGTGGATAGGACCTGGAGGCGAATACAGGTGCTGTGTCGATGGAGATCGGTCCGCTCATTCTAGGGAACAGCATATTGTTTTCGAACTTCAATGGCCTTGCCACTTTGCTTGGTCCGGGCTTGTTTTATTATCTGAGGAAGACGATCCTACCACTCGTGGGCCTTGTTCATCCTTATAAAGAACGACATCTTCAAGAGCACAAGTACTCCTAATCGTCTCTTCTATCATGTCTTACATCTACAGTCAGCCTTCGGTATGTTCTTTTCTTGCTGTACAGGACTGGAGAATTCTTATTGAGAGGTAGACTAATTTCTCGGTCCCAACGTCGCCGGAAAACCTAGTAATAGAGGAAGCTAATGATTATTTACTCGTAAGGTGCACAAGCTGGCGGCCGAATACATATCCTGACAAGTAAACTTATAGATGGCAACGTACGGACCAGAACGACCGGTAAGACTGTGCTGATACGCGGCTGTGACACTGGATGCTGAGTGCATTTAGGACCCACGAAATATTATTTAACTCGTCAGTCATGGAACACGCGTAAGCTATTTATCAGTATGTTGGATTGACTCGCTCTGACCTCCGTTTAGGACAGACCATGCATCCCAGATTGCATCGCGAAAATATTCACGATCCACAAACCTTTCTATATATGTCTAGACGCACCACCCGTATGTCTTCCCCTTTCCTCCCTTCCTTTCCCATATAACTCTTAAAATAGAATACTAGTACTTGCCACAACCCAAAAGCATATGGCCACCTGAACTACGCTTTCCCAATCCCCATGTCCGACCGTATGCTGTACAAAATCGAGTTTGGGTGGGCTAGCATGCTCCAGGTCCTGCAGGGCGACCGGTCGTGGACTCCAGATTCAACATACCCGGTTGCATTGGTCGGAGTGGAACATATCGATGTTGTCTTTCATGTAGAGTTTTCTCTTCTATTATCCTCGCGGAAATTGATGAATCACAGGCCAGCGGGTACCTTCCGCAGTATATTCGTATCCCCTTGATATGCAAGCATCGGCATGGAATGACATTCTACGAACTGGCGTATAGCGTTTCCACGGGCTATCGTGATATATTCAGAGTAAGTGGGTCTCGTTCTCAGGAGGTTCTTGCCCGTCTGATTCCAGTAGAGAGAAGCAGAGAAGGTTTCGCCTAGTCCAATAGCGCCGATGACGCACGTCGTGATGAATGTGAATAATTTGAGACTGGGGTCGTTGTATACGGATGATCCGTCGAAGACGAGGTGGTGGGCTGAGGTTGTCCTGATTGACGCACTGTTTGTTTCATTGGCATTGTAGCCCCGTGTTTTCTTGATGATTGGTTGATGGTATGCACATAAAGTCATCGATGGAAAGACATAACTTGTGGATGTGGATAAATGAACCCCACATCGCTGGGGAGAACAGGCAGATGGATGTCGAGATCCTCGACGAATGATATTGACGGATGCACGTCAAGCAGTTGCAGTGACCATGATTAGTCGTAGGAGAGTAACGAGTTGCCTTGATTAGCTTGGAGATGCTCGTTTTTCCAATACCAAGTACCCTCCCTCCGCTCTTTACATAGAGGGGTATCCTAGCGAATTGTTCACCAGAACTTCAGGTGCCTGCTGGACTCAGTTTCCGTGTATATTTCTCTCAGCAGGATCACTACAAGCGCGGAGTGTCGTGTTCTCCTGGAAATAGCCCGCATAACGTAGAAGTGAGGGGATAGACTGGCGAAATTAGCGCTGGGACGTCTAAGCAAACTGAAGAAACGATGTTCACCTACAGCAAGCAGCCTTGCACAGAATCGAAGAACATGAGCAAGAGATTATGGGACGCAAAATGAACTAGGGAAAGAATAGCACCCTCGAACGGTTTCATGCGATTCCGAGGCGTACAAAACTAGTAGTTTCGCAGCTCGCTTGATCCTAGATTCATAATCAGTGCGACTCTGCGAAGGAAATTGAGTGCACATTACAGTAGGTGGATCCTCGATTCAGAAGGAGATATTCCTCATTCTAAAAGCTCCGTCAGTAAGACTGAGATCATTGATTTGCGTACCTCATCTAATGGTTCCGAGCTATTTCACAGGTACATGGTATAGGTAAAGTAAGGAGCCGATTGTCAGCCGAGCGGCAATAACATCCGTCCGTGGAGCGACACCAGAGCATAGCATATAGAATGCAATACTGCAATCCAAGAAATGCTCGGAGACGTTTCGGGTGGCTTGTGCGGGCCGTGCTCACTGGTGCCGACGGCGAACCCCGACTCCGTCTTTGTTGATGGTTATTGATTCTACTCGCTGTTCCTTCTTTCGTTGTTACCATGAGCCTCATTTCTTGATCAGCTACTTGACGATCCTTTTCCTTGTCTAACTCTAGTGGGATGATCCTGTTGGAAATACTATTTTTAACAGCAATCGAAATGACTAGTCATTTCGGCGGTTAGCATGAAGGACTACGGTCTTTCTGGTGGTGGTAGCTGGGATGTACGGTGCGATGAATCCTTCGACAAGATAGATGAAACTTAACGCTGTAAACAGGAAAATTCACTGCGGACCACATCTACAATCATCTTCTCGAATCTCCTCCAACGATCACTGGCACGATTTTGCGGTCCGGCCCAGCACAATGATGCGCCTACTGATTCTTCTCCACCTTTCGGAATGCAAAGAATACGCGTATCGGGAGCAAACTTTAATTGCGGCTTCCATCTTATCTCATCTACAAGGGTATCCGACGTATTCAGATCGGCCAGGCCTTGGTGGTGCGGTTGAGATACATCCCGATTTGCGGCCAACAGACTCGGAGTCAGTGTGATCAAGCATTAATTGAGTTCAGGAATCCCGTCGTTACGTGCTTCGGGTTTCGGGAACTACATTTGAAGACCAGACTATGTATGTGGCGCGAAGGGATTAAGTGCGCATTCTCCATTTCAGCATCTTCTGTTGACTAAAATCTGGTACAGATATTGGCAGGCCTGAGACTGGAACCTGAGGTGTTGAGGGTTTCCTGACGGTGCGAGAGTTCGTGAACACAAGACGACCTGCGACATCCAAATCTGAACATCCTAGTACTCGAATCAAGATACCGTTGTATTCAAAACAAAACAATCAATCAATTCCTTTTTCACTATAACCCCACTGCGTGAACCCTCAGCAAGGCTTAGCGCTTGCTGAAACCATCCGCAGAGGTTTACGAGCATCCTCGCCTGGTGTCTATATCCAAGTCAGCATCTCCCTGAAACTGCGCTCACCAATCCCAGCGATAGCATCATGAACGAACGAAATCGAGATCAATTTACCCAGCCTTTCCGACGTATATTCTAGAACTCCATTCACGTCACCATTTGGGCGTGCCAGTTTTAATTTACTCTCCTATATATCGGATGCTGGGAGTAGGAATACCGCATCTCGTCCCTCGACCGTTTCATCGTAAAGCCATTCCTATGAGACTGTGAGGATCGAACGAAGTGTTCGCTATGCAGGATCAAGAGCGTTTACTGGCAAGTCACAGGAGGAGATGAGGCAAGCATCTTCCCCCGTCACGGTTGATGACCTTGAATATTAACTGAGGACTTAGAGCATCCGCGTGGCTACGACTCGAAGGCGAGGCAGTGTGAAAACTCTGCATCCTGCCTTTTCGTGGACAATGGCAACGAACCCTCGTAGCGCTTTCCATCTACATTCTCGCGTTGACAATTGATGGAGGCTGGAATCAGGAAGTAGTTCCCGGTATCGGTTTTCTCGGCGCCTTGGGGTGATATATCACACAGAGTCCGAGGCAGCAGAGGAACCGACAAGCCAGAGTGCCACATAGAGAATCGACGCTGGATACAACTGTAGTCTACACGAGAATTCGACCTGGTGGCAGGTGGCGGGGAATATTACACTGGTTGTGGGGGTTACGATTTATATTGCGAGGAAGTGAACCGAGGGCTATTCACCCGGCCATTACCGATAGACATAGATATCCGACAAAATGTTGCGTAGCATCGGTCCTCTTGATATTTAGCTGACGCGCTGGCTACTTTGTATAGATCAGTGACAAAAAATTTGCCCTTCGGACAGTGAAACTCCTATCTTGACGTGGATATCGTCGTCTCGCGTTTAGATCATACGGGAAGACATCTTTATCCCAATTTCACTGTAAAATTGACTAAAATATATCACGTCTATCAACAGATGCGTTCATTACCAGAGAAGGAGCAGACACCTAGGTCTGGCGTTACTTGTCTATAAGCCCAGATAACACTTGCCAATATCATGTTCACATCCAGTGTGGTTGACTATCTCCCTCTTCAGCGAATCAGACGTCACGGATGTCTACAGAAAAGGCTGTCATCCGTGGCGGAGAAGTACGAATGGAGAAACTGCAGACATAGCATGCCACGCACCCCGTAAGAAGAATAACTTGAGATAGTTGAAATGCCTGTCATGTGTCAATACCGCATCTTGAATGGATTCTCGAATATGCGGAACTTCGCCTTCTTCCGTCGGGTAAATATGACAATTCAGAGCAGGGACAAAAGCCACTATAATGGCTATGCGCCGTTCGTCGTGGCATCTCCAACTGCTCTAGCGAGCTTATATCCGACATGTTACCAATTTACGAGCTCTGTACTATAGACAGAGTGCAGAAGTATGAATGGAAAGGGCTGTCGCGACGTACTCAGTATCAGAGGCGTAAACGATTGATTGTGGCGCAGTGCGTGCTGGCCAATAGAACATTCTGGGTAGAATTCATCACCGAAGACAGGTTACCATTGTGCAAAAGTGACGACAGCAGCTCTTCTACTTGTTTCCATCTACAATTAACGTTAATGGTCCGCGGAGTCGTGCCGTTGAACTCGGTCACCTAGAGCCGGGACCGCCACGAACCACAGCACTTTCCTCCAGGAGTATCCTTATAGTTAAATGCGCGTAACTTCCGAATTTCGGAGGAACGGGCCCAAAAATTTCCGTATATTACGGGAGGTTATATACGGGAAGGTTAGCGGACGAATCAATGTCACTGAATAGAAGAATACTTCGCCTTGCTTGTAACAGGTGGCTGTTTCAGCTTGTAACGAAGGCCTGGAATCATCATTTGGGGTATGCATTGCACATATCCCTGCGGTTTCCATGGTATAAAAGTCATTGAGCGGCGTATGTCGCCCAATTAAAGAGTACGGACCTAGGATGAATTGTAATAATTATAATGATCGACAGCAGGAGCAAGGGTGACACATCTTTTGCATTAACGCCGTCCAAAATCTACACTATAGTTCTGAGAATCTAACACGTCTCGAGGAGATCATCCTGTAGTCTCATTACAGATTCCTCTCGTATTCCACAACGGCTTCTACGGAATTGTTTTCATCACGTCTAGAAGTGATTCTGAGATTGACTTCCCCGCCCATAAATTAAATAATTACCTTGATAATATGCTAACGGAGTAAGGAGATTCGCCGTTGACCTAGTCAGACGTGGAAATACATCTTCAGGTGGAGATTGAATGGCCTGAGCGATTCATTGAGAGAAGATGTGCATAACAATCACACCACGGTCTGAATCAGCCAGTAGTGACGGCAGAGTCTGTTGGTGGACGTCGCAGGAGCGCCAGGGGTGTATGTCCCACAACCCAGCCTCAAGTGCAGGATACAGCCAGAAGCACAGACGAATATCAGGTGCCCCAGAGGTAACAAAGTATGGACAGTCCAATCGTTCACCAGAGCCATCCTTCGAATCTCTCACGCACAGCAAAACCAGGCCAAGACCGGGACGATGCAAAGAGATACTTCCGTTATTCCTCAGCGGTCACTAGAAGTCTAAAATTGCTGAACGAGGATCAGTACTTGAGCAGTGAAAGAAAGGAAGCCCAAGCGAGAGCAAGACAGGGTCAAGGGACGCAAAAGAAGTTGAAAGTGTGATTATTTGTCAAAGGCTTCGGCACGTCTGTGATGCCGATGTGCCGTGATGCCCTGAATTCCTTTTCAACCTTCAGCATGACTGCGTCGAGCGTCTAGTATCCACAGCCACTTTAAAGAGCGAGCTTTTGCGTATAAAGAGTCTAGCGCTTGCCCTTGACTGTTGTCTGACTGTCGAACGTTGAACTTTGATCAAAAAATTGCCACCGCAAAAGAGGTATACGCGAAGTTATTCTTAGGGAAGGTCTGTTTTTCTTCGCGACAGTGACGTTGGGAACTTACGAAACCAACATTTCCCTGTCAGAGCTGGAGCCAGAGGTCGAAACAAGGTACTTCGGTAGCAGTCTCACCACGAGCCCCCCAAGGCTATTTCCGTTCGGTGTGATGTTCATGGCCTGTTGCTTTCTTGATGATGGTTCCTTGTCAGCATTTGGATATTCACATCTCTAAAAGACACATGCTTCCTGTCGCTGTTTTAGATCATTCACCCCTACGAATATTATAACACAAGTGCCTAACAATCACGTAAAGTATGTGTCTTTCCCTTATGTCGGTCCGAGATGTAAATTGAAAACAATCCAAACTAGAATGAAACGTACATAGACGCCTGTTGAGTGTACCCTAGAGGTAAGTACTGCGATGGGTTGATTGCGGAAGAGGTAAAGATTTTTGTTTTCCTATTACCATGGTATGTATTCCTTTTGCGCTCGGAGGTTAAATTCTGTGGAAGGAGCTGAATTGGCGTCGGGTTTGTAGAGCTGCTTGTACGGATTAAGGAGAATATACCGAAGTGAGTCTCGAATTGTGTGCAGGTACCTCGCGTGCTGATTACTCACTCCATCAGCTTATGCACCCTTCTGATTCTGTACCCCGTCAATATCATGATTTGTCGATGTGAAGTTGAAAGGTGAGCCTTAATTTTTAAATAAATCCGCAGTTTGCTTCTTTTTGAATCCTTCTTTTTGAGCTGTACAGTACCTCCGTTGAGGTATTCCTGAAACCCCAGTCATTATATTACGTTCAGTGTGCAAGTCTGAAGCTTTCCTGCATTAGTCTCTCAGGGTCCGACTTGTCAAGTAATTACGACTCCATTTGGCCGTTATTCGTATTCAGTACTACAACGACTCCCGGTAACTTCGTCAAACTCTGAATTTGCAACACGTGGAATCACTGATAGTTGTGGGTCAGCTAATTATCCTCTCCAATATGTTGAGGCGATCAAGGGACGTTATCATCACAAATCCTATAAGACTCAGCGCGCGCAGCTGAATTGAATCGAATTTGGCAATGTGAACTGAGCCATGTCAGTTCTGTGCTGATCTCCTGTAGTCCAGGATCACCATTTCATTGATTATTCTTCTGCTCTATATTATAGAGTCATCCCGTCGTTCTCGCAGCTCACCGGAAAAGGGTGGGAAAGAGCGCCATTTTTCGGTAGCGCAATATCTGCGCAGGGACGGAAGATCGCTCCGGTGCTATCTTGGATAACAATGCACAGGGATCCCCATACTCATACTACACTCGCATTGTTGCGCTTGCTTCCCGAACTGTTCAAGAGCATCTTCTTCAGGACCCTGCCCCTGATCAGTCTGGTTATTAACAAATTTAATTTTCAGTCCGATGTGCCTGATCAAAGAGCCTTATTTTGGCTTTGACTCTCTGAAATGACAGCGCCGCGCCCCTTGTCTACAATAATCTCAGTATAGACTGCAGAAAAAAGAATCCTTAAATCGGAACGTGTCTTCTTACCGCAGTCTAAACTTGAAAGAATTCGCTGTACCTGAAATCCGTCAATCCGCTATTACTATAAACGCTAAAGTGTCTGGGATCCGACGACGTTTTCCAACGGAAGAGAGGTAGCTGCGAAGGTGGGCGCAGTACTCATAACGATCTTTACAGAAGATTTCGTGAGCTTCTTACGCAGACACGCATACTTAAGCGGGCTGAGGATTTGGTAGAGCGGTAAGGACAGGACGTCATGGATCTTTGACTTGTGCTCACCATAGTCATATTTTAGATCGCAAGCTGCAAAGAGAGAGACTCGTTGCGGGTCCATCTGAAGTTCCTGCATTGCTCCCTCATCTGCCGCATGCTTGAGCTGACTATGTGCACCGTACCTGAGGAGTTTTGTGAAATGCTCAAAGAGGAGTAGACAGCTACGAAGTATTCTCAATTTCATGGGGACCGTGAGCGACCGAATACTTTCCCGCTGAAGTCGTATGCGGGAATGTTGCAGCTGGATCAGACTGTGAAGGCTCCTTTGTCGGCGGAGGAAGACGATATGCCAGGAGGGTGGTCTAGATGATTCTTGAGTGTCGCTCGTTACTCGCTGCCGCCTAAGGACTTTAACAAGAATCCATTCTTTTCCGTATTTCCCCGGATAGTGGTGCGTCTACCACAACCTGTTCCTTGTTCTATCCTCATTCTCTATCTCCTGTGTCGGTTAAGATCGAATCAATGCGAAAGTACTGAATAACAACGCCTTTGTATTCCTCTGTTTTTGACCTGTGCTTGTATCAGACGTGTCACTCAAGACGATAGATGATCCTTCTCAAGACGGGACCATCGCTACGACCTGCGGATATACTCGAAGAAGTTCCGAAACTACGGCTACTTTTACTCAATGTTCCTCTCTCCGAGTGGGAGGCTGTATGGTCTGGGTGTATCGCGTCATTCAAGTATATCTATCCCTACGGTGGTACTCAACATTGAGACAGACAATGCGCCTCATCGATCAGCGAATGAACAGGTACAGGTCAGGGAGTACGGTGTTTTATGTCTGCCTCCGCGTACAGAACATGACGTATCACGGGCAGGAGGCAAGAAACAAGTGTTGCGGTAGAGCCGGTGCTGATAATGGTGTTAACTCAGACATACATTTCCTCGTCGTTATTAGTAAGAACCGAGGGCGGAGACGGCTCGCTGTGTACTCTCGACTACATCAATTCATTCCTCAGGGTTGATGCGTGCTAACCTTAGATGCGACGGGAGATGATCACTAGGACACGACGCAATCATTCATGGTTGTCGCGCATTATGATCTCCAGCAACGTCGATCATTACCTGGTCGCCATGATTCCCGCAATAGCGCTGTCACCTCGTCTGCCATGTGCTTCATTGACGAGAAGGTTCTCCGTGTTCATTGGACAGAATTGCCTTGACTACTGAAGAAAGTCTCGTCATCGAATACATTCCGAGGAGTACCGTTTCCATTGACTTCTGTGGATGTTCGTTAAACTGTTGATTTCGAATCTACGCGGTAACAGACCTAAAAGCACAAGAACTAGGTGCGGAGAAATCCTCTCGACAAAACACATTGTCCCTTAGAACGACGATCCATCAGACCGGATGTTTTCAATAAAAATGACGGCTACGATGATGTGAAGATGATTACCATCGCATACTGCGTCTCCAGGACGAATAAATTCTTTGCAACTTAGTCCTTCTTTGGACATGTACATGTGTCGCAAAGGGTTGGAAAGGAACTCGTCATTGACATTCCCGGGGACAATGGATTCGTCAAGAGGCCATATGGAATGGCATAGGGATATGATGCACTCGCATTGAAGAGCCATCAAGCTCTGCTCAATGAGGGAGAGTTGATCCGTCGTATTGGTTATCAAAACGGGAGCACAGTGAAACCCTTCCTTTGAAAAGCGCATGGGTCCTCAGTTCCGTGATGGAGGGAACGCGGGAGTGCATCATGGATGTACATCAAATTTCATAGAGGTATATCCAAACGTACATTCATGAATCGTATCCTTGAAACCGTCCGGGACAATCGATTCGTCAATCCCTCCTAGTAGAATTGCCTAGAGCTAGCCTCCAAGCGCAGTTAGAGACCACATTGATGATAAGGCAACGGACAACCTCTCCTAAGAAATGGACATCGACCCTGAAGGCGGGTGTTTTCAATAAAACAATGACACGGCGCGGCGGATCGGGAAAAGCGCTCGATCACCCTGAAACACGATCGAGTAGTCGTTCGGTGGAATGCATGACGAGGTAAAAAAAATCAATTACTCTGTCGCGTCAGCCTAGGATAAGATCAAGTGGCGGTCCGATGAACTCCAGCGAAGCTGTTGATGAAATTGTGTTAGCACCGCCTTTCCCACTTGAATGTGAGGAACTGCAGGTCTCTGCAGATCGACCGAACACAAATCAGATATTCCACGTAGATTCGTTACAAGCGCAGATGTTAATGAGGATGTCGTTAACCTTGCCGTGATATGGACCTCAGCGATGCCGTCAAATGTACCTCTCGATCAGAACATGAAAGAGAACTTAAACTCTGCCCCCTTAGGAGATACTGCAAGGTGGATCAGAAAGTTTCAGAGCATGCAACGGGCAATCACATCACGATGAGAGGCTGTAGAATGGACGCGCGAACCGGCAGTATCATATGTAATCCCACTGACTACGTGGACGTTCAACAGGAACAAAAACGGGTCAAGCTAATACATTTCGCCAGCTCGGATTGAGCACGGAACACCGACGACAATTAATGGGCGAGAGACGCGATTTGCGTGCCGTCATTCGATATAACAGCCCCCCCAAAACAGGAAATTAATACTCTCGAGGACACTCACATGCGCCTTACTCGCCGACAGATCGATCCTTTGGAAAGGTTTCGTCCCCGACGATATGGCCCGTCCCTCACATGCGAGTCTTCTAATAGCCGAGTAGACCCTGTCTGGCCCTAGATTAAAATGAACGCTGATAACACGCTTGTTACTCCGTGATGGGGGGAAGGCTTACCTCAAATATTCCCCGAGTATCCCTCTTTTGCGACAGTCGGGTATCTAGGTTGCGGTACCGTCAGCACTTTTCGCCAGTCGCGCCTAAATATCTAAATGAACTGTCATCGTCGCCTGTCCCGGAATCATTTAGAGAGAGGAAATACTTACTAAAAATAACGAGAGAAAATGTGGTTTTTCGTGATAGATTGAGGTGATGGGTAAGGGCGTGTGAAATCTTGCGGCCGTTGAGGAAAACGCCACTTTGACGAGGGGAACAGAAATCAGAAAAGTCTTTTTCAGAATTAAGGAACGGTTACTTACCAGCTCTCTCGGGTTCGGTGCCAATTCATGTCGACGCAAAATACACGACAGGCCGTGTATCACAATTGATAGCGTCGAGGACATGGCCAAGTCGGTGTATGATAAACGTCTCCGATCCGATGATGGCTTCCACGCCCACGCCTTTTTTCTTGATTGATGAATCAAAACATCCATCAACGCGGCATAACATACAATCCGCCCTGAATATACCGATGTCTTTAGATGATGGCTCCAGGACACAGTAGCAATTCATCCCGTGACGAAGTAACCCTGCCGAATGGAGTAGCGTATCTCCGATTTGAAAAAGTTAAGTTCTGAAGGACGCGATGCTAAAAAGTACGAAAAACAGACGACCTTGATTTGATGGATCTAGAATAGATCGAGAATAGGCACCGAAGGAGGCTGAAGACCACAACATCGCCGTAAAGGTCCATAATCCAGGCGCAAGGGGGCACAATCCTCATTGCAGCGCATGGGGACGTCTTTATTGACAGGAGAACATATCTGTTGAATGCAGAACCGTGAGAGGTAGCACCAACAGGAAACAGACGTCGAAAGGTTTTGAGAACTAGGGTACTTATTCGAGACGTGAGCGGTTCGTAGAGGCTCCTAGCTCTGAAAAGGGATGTAAAGGAAGGTTTTGTGCCTTGCGTAAGAAAAATAAACTATCGTTTGAGGAGGCCTATTCTTGGGAACGTAACGGTACATATGGCGACCAGCCTTTAAATTGGACAGGCTCGAGGACGGCCTAGCCTGCTGAGAGTTGGCTGAGAGCCTGAGTAAACACAGCATGGTAGTAGGTACGCGGCGTCGATTATCTGCCGAGGATAGTACAGCGTGCGCGTGGCACAAAAAGCTAGCTATGGAGAAAAGCAACAAGCCAAGGGACATCAGAAGACTGAGTGATGAACGCGAATGGTGAACAAGCGTGTTTGGCTGCCGGCAACTATGCCGGCATTCATTGTTTGTCAAGAAGTCCCGATAGCGCGGATCATTTTTCTTCCTCTTGCTGCCATCATCCAGTTCTGTAGTGGCTCAGGCTCGCGGTCTCAGCACCACCTCTCACCCTGGCTCGGAGTTGTAAACGTTCATCTCAACCAATATAGTGACCGTGGCGTCACTATTCATCAGTCGTCCCTTGCCTTGCACTGTACCTCTCCAGTTTGACTAACTATCAGAAACCACTCACCCTTGACGAGTCCGAGCTGTATATCCTGGGGCATGTCTATTTGGTCGTAACTTCTACCTCGCTCGCGCCGATATGAATTTCAAAACCTGAGGTTGGCCAAGAGTTGCGGAAGCACTGCCTCACGTCCCAAGTCTCAATCTAGCTTTTCTTTACGATTCCTTCTCCAGGACGAGAATGGCTGGAAGATGACCAGTTCTTTTACTCAATCTTAATCGAGTCTCACGTTCGCGTGCACAGGTGAGTATTGATCAATGTATGAGACTCTGGCTGATGTAGACGCCTCAAGGAGCGGAGCTTCGAGCACGGGGACAGGTTGAGCGACACCCTCCTCTCCGGAATTGCGCTACGAGGCTGTATTTCTCTGGTCATCAGGAGCGTTTTACCTTGGACGAGTTTGAGTTCTATGTCAATATTATTTCGCTTCTAATCCGGATGCACAGAACTTCGGCCTGATTTGAAGGCACCTCGGATTAATGATCCTCAATGGTTAGTCGCAATCTGGTCTTGTTTCTCAATCTCATTGTGTAGCTTCTCTAGGACGAGGGAGAAAAAGATGACGAGTCTCCTCGCCGACATTCTGGAGGGTCGGCGTTGTAATGATGACGCTTCCTCTGAATATCAGACGGAGAAACTCTTTTCTATCCTTGAAGGAAGTGACGCGTCCCTGAAAAGGCCTAGGAGCTATTTTTATATTATTCAATGTAAGAAGAGGATACGCGAATATATTATATTGATCTTCCCCCATCCTTATGCTCAGCGCAAACTTTCTCACTCTAACGCGGTTCTTCTAAAGTCGCGGACGCAATTACTCATATATGCCGATTGAGCCTCTTGGGCCTGCCGCCCGACTGTGCTCTCCCGATTGTCGGATGGTGGGAAATCATAATCAACAGGCGTAGAAGGGGTGCCTGGTTGCCCTGGTTCGGAACGGACAACCCGTCTCTCCCCCTCCAGACACGGCGAAGACCGATGATGTTGGGGGGATATATGGATTGACGGTGGAGAGACGACCCTGTGGCGGAGAGACGGGCGTCGCGGTTGGAAAGCGGGCTAGAACGTTGCAAGCGAGACAGAGAAGCTGACTGACATGGACGGGCGACATAATATAGTGGTATTGTAGTGGCCAAGGGACTACATGATGTATCAATAGGTTATGTAGTCCGAATACGACATAAATTACTGTTGGATAGTAAGTGAAGGGGTATTATAATGATATTGATTATTATCTGCAAATGAGTGAGTACGTGGTACAGAAAACGAGGAAAAAGGGAATGATAGTAGTAGTAGATAGCAAAGACGTTTTAGCGAGGACGTGACGTATAGTTCGTGAAAAGGGCAAGAATGGGTTTGCGGATACGTATTCATTTTCAATCATGACTGGTCTTCTTCTGGAGGTGGAGTTGGCTCGGCGGGGACGATGGTACCACGGACGGGATCGTATCTTCCCGAGCGCCTCGGAGCCGGAGACGCGGGAGCAGGTGCGGGAGGAGCAGAAGTAGGAGGCTCATCCAGCGAATAAGAGTACCGCCTCGCGTGCACAGGCGACAGCACCGTCCCGCTCCCTGAACTCGGACGTGCCCACGTCCCACCGAACCTGGGTGGTGCACCCTCGCCTGGCCCCCATTGCACGGGCGGGGGGAGGATACGCTCCGGGGACGGGCTGCGGTGATACGTGCTGCGGTGAGGGAGTGGCGCCGGACTACTACCACCACGAAAGTGCGCGGGGCTGTACGGACCGGGGCTCCTACTGGGGTACGGGCTGCCACCGCGGAAGGACGGGCGCGGGCTCTCGCCTGGGAAGGATAAGGGCGGGAGGGTGCGTGAGTAGTCGATCCGGCGGGAGAGGGAGGGAGGAGGCGGAGACGGGGGCGGGTAGGGTTCTTGCAGGCGCGAGTACCGGAATGGGCTCTGCTGCGGAGGCGGGAAGGACCTGCCGGGCATGCCGGGTCCGAGGAGCGACGAGGAGGAGGGTTCAAAGTACGGCGGAGGCGGAGGCGGGGCGGTTCCGTGAGGATAGCCGTAGTGCGAGGGGAAAGAAGGCGGGAGAGGGTGCGAAGAGGTCGGGAACGGGCCGTATTGGGGTGGACGCGTCAATGGAATGTCGCTCTGGCTCCGTGGGCGCCGCGCTTTTTGGCGTTGGTTCTATGAGCGAGGTTAGATATAGGTTTCGGCTAAGAGAGTGGGTTGTGCTTACTTGAAACCATATCTGAGACGAGGTTAGTCGAGGTTGAAGAGAAGAAAGGGTATTGCCACTCACTTGAACCTTCCTCGCACTCAGCCCGATAGACCTTCCCACTTCCTCCCTCATCGCTGTCGTAGGGAATCGTGACTGTGAGCCGTGTCAGCACTAGATCTCACAGAGCCAGTAACACTCACCTGAGCCAAGAGAGCATGCAAAACAGCAGACTGGTGGGGGGTCGTAAGGGTGCGCGTGCGTTTCTTCTTCTGCGTTGGGGGCGGAGGCGTCGGGTTTTTCTCCGTGTCGCCCTCTGATGAGCTCCCCACTGAGCTCCGGCGGAGGCGCTTCGACATCCGTTCCAGGTCTGGCTGCTCGGGATCTGGTGGTTCTCGGCGACGTGTGCGCGTAATACCGGTGCTCGTGCTCGCCTCTGGCTGCTGCTGGGGAGAAGGCGCGCGTCGACGTGAAGAAGAAGGGTCGTGTGTTCGTGACGAAGTAGTTTGTCGAGTAGTAGTGTCAGTCGTCGGCGGAGGCGATCGCTCCTCCCTCGACATCCAGGATTTTGCTAGCTCCCAACCAAAAGGGTAATAAAAAAACTAAGAAAGGAAGAGAGAGAAAAGAGAGAGAGAACCGCGCGCCGACGAACGAATTAAAAAAGAAAAAGAGTTAAAGGAACCTCTTTCCTCCTTCAACACATCCTAGTCGTCGGGGAAGAAGGGAGAGGAAGAATGGAAACAGAGGAAAAAAAAAAAAAGAGGACAGAGCCAGGGTAAGCGTTCAGATCAACGACGAAATTACATTAATGGTAACAGCACCCGCGGGACCTAGAGCCGAATTTTATCGCCACCCTGTCCCTTGGGCCCTTCACGTCATAACCCAATCTCGGATTGAGTTGGCGATCGGTAACAATTTATTATTGGAGATGGGTGGGGGGGGTGGGTTGGTACCTCGATGTGGGAAGTATACGCTTTGTTGGCGAGTATGGTCCCGTAAGGTTAAATTTATGAAAGGGAGGGTTCTCTTCCAACCCGCCCGAGTGTTCCGATGAGTTGGTTGCCATGAGAAGGGGCGTGGGTGGGAAAAAAGAACAGAGATGTCACGGCATTGACGTTGATATGATGTGTGACATATACAACCAACACCGCGACGACGAAGAAGTTTAAGGGCGGAACGGACGAACTTTTTCCGGAAATGGATTTCTCCCGGCTTGTTGCTTCCCCCCCCCCCCTTCCCCTCCCCTTGTTGCGGGTGTAACATACAACTCGGAGGGCAAAATGGAAGGACACACAAATCTCTGACTCAGAGGTCACACAATGGAATTCTAGGTTTTTTGGTTTTTTCCTTTTTGTACATTCCGTCATCCGGCATTTGAGTCTTACCCTGGCTCGAACGCCACCGATGATTGCATGACGACGATGCTCGGAGGGGGGAGGGGTTTAGTTAATAACGGGCGTCAATTGAAGCGACTATTAAATGCAATAAATCCTACGGCGTAAGGTGTTCTCCGGAGACTACATACGTCGTCATGGAAAAAGCTGGGCCCCCGCCACACTTGTTCGCGATGCCATTGCCAATCTCCCTCGCAACGTTTGACACTCCCTCCACCCCGCTCTAGGCCCGTCCTCTCCCGTATGTTTTCGATCATCTCGGAGGATGGACGCTCTAGGATTGAGCGGCGGGGGGAGAAGATTGAAAGTTAATAGAGGGGGTGGTAGCAGGGGGAAGTTAATTATGTTAATCGTCCGGGGAAGAGGACAAGCCAGTCTTGTGATCGCGCGACCATGGATTTTGAAGGGATCGGCGAAATACGTCTCCGACTTCATGAAAAGAGTAATGACTGCGATTGTCGAGCCTAAAACCTAACACAAGTGATCGTAAACGTGGACGATTTTCATTGCCGACTCGAGGGGTTTAATGAAAGGGAAAAAAAGACACCGCGACACAAAAGACTTTGCCGTAAGAGTGGGTGAATTGGAGGAGGGCACCAGAAATTCATAGGTTGATCGAAAACGCGTTTGAGGGACGATCCGAGAGCGAACCTGAGCGAGTGCGAACCCTCAATCTTATCTTTCCACGATCCATCGTAAACGCGTTTCAGCAGCGGGAGGGTTGCAGGTCTAGTCCTCGATCAGCACGATCACGATCGAAGCTGCATAGGTATACGGAGAGTGATAAGAACGAGTATACACGCTTGAGATTGTGATGAGTGTTAAGAGGAGTGTATGATTATCTGATCTTGGATGATCGACGGGCAACGTGCAAAGTGAAACGTGAAACAGGACGGGACCGAATGTTAGGAGCCAGAGACGCGTCAGACTGAGAAAGCAAGAACCAGAGGAGACCGGGATACGTAGCGAAAGAATTACTAGTTGCACAGAAGTAGAAAAAGTACCGAGACGCAATCGATGACGCAGGAGGAAGCAAGAAGGAAGGAGCACCGGGTAACTCCGAATCTTAAGCGCCTATGACAAACAAGACCAACTTTTCATTCAACTTACTCCCCAAACCGTGTTCGTGATGGATTGATACTGCCACCGCTCTTTCTCTGGTTGTGAACTCTAAATCTAAATCCGCATCCCACTTCCTTCTCCAATTGGGTCGATGAAACGCTTACTCAGAAAACACGAGGGAAGGGACGACGACGAATTGCAAGCGGGTGGGGTGGTTACCAAAATGAAAGTAAATTAACCCGCGATATGGTTGGGTTCAAAATGAAAGACCCTGGTCACTATGTTTCGTCGATAATTGAATCCCTGCGCCACACTTAGGAGGCAGAATGGGTTCTCGCAGCGTAGACGGTCAGTGAGTGCGTCTGCGAAATACCAAGACTTGGCCGCTAATGGAGCCAAGGTATACTACGACTCCGAGTTCAGCAAGGCAATCACACATGATTCTATACGATTTGCGCCCACTCTCCCCGCTGTTTACCTCGTCCTCACTATAACCCTTAAAACCCGGGCGCATACACACACAATGTCCCAGCCTCTTCATGAAACTCTACACATCTGGCGTAGCCCTCGTCACCGGCGCCGGCCAAGGCATCGGCAAAGCCACCGCCCTCTCCTACGCCGAATCCGGCGCCCGCGGACTCGTCCTCGCGGGCCGCACACCCGCCCCTCTTCACGCGACCGCCCAAGAATGCAGAGCCATCGCTGAGAACTCCGATTTCGACGTCCTCGTCGTCCCCACCGACATCAGTATCGAGGATTCCGTCAAGAACCTCATGAAGACCGCCGTAGACCATTTCGGGAGAGTCGATTATTGTGCGAACGTCGGCGGGGTCAGTCGGTTCTTTTCTCTTACAGAACCCAAGACTTACTTTCTTGTTACAGACGATGGGAACGAAGACAAAGTTCTCGTCGATACCTACGGAGGATTGGCTTGCTATCCAGCAGACGAATATCAACGGGATCTTCTGGCTCGTGCGCGAGCAGATCAGTGTTATGGAGAAGCAAGAACGGCTCGTGACGCCTATCACGTCTCCCAAGCGTCCTGCTGAACGGGGAAGTATCGTCGTGCTCAGTGCTGCAGCCGCAGTCATCGCCCTACCCGACGGAGGCGCATATACTCACACCAAGTACGCCACAAACGGCCTCACCAAAGCTGCTGGTACGTTCGCACTCTCCTCCCTTTAACCTCCTATGCTAAGACTTTCGTCCAGCCCAAGACCATGCCTCGAACGGAATCCGCATCAATGCCATCCTCCCAGGCTACATCTACACCGAAGGCCTCGCCTCCCACCCCGCTGCCACACCCGAGGCTGCGAAGCGCATCGTCAATGGGTGCCCACTCGGCCGCTTCGGCGAGGCAGGCGAAATTGGGGACCTCATTGTAATGATGAGTTCGCCGAGGAATGGGTTCATGGTAGGGAGCAGCGTCTTGGTCGATGGTGGGCAGACGTTGAATGGGGAGTAGATTTCGTGGAATGTCAATTGATTTTTTTTCCCGCTTCATGTGGGTGTGAACAGGATGTGTGGGACCAAACGTTCTCGAGCGGACGCATCACAAATTATTCGTGGCTTTATCAGCGTCGAGTCTGAACCAGTGATTTATTGTGGCGACCACCCATTGTTTCCTGCCGATCGCTCGTGGTCCACTGTCGTGTCTCCCGTCCTCGATGAACATAGCTCGTTGCGGCTTCTCTGGATATTCCTCTCAGGATCTGGAACCGAAGCGGGCTTGCCTATTATATTTCCTTATCAGCCTCAGCGGCTCTGTCGATAAACGTCATGTCATTAACTTCGGCACCGTTGGGAAATCGCCGTATACATACGACCGCAAACTCTGTTCACCGTTCCTCTCCCAATTATCTACCATCTCCTAAGCGACGTCTTCCGCATGGTTCTCCTCTTCCATTCCCTACCACTGCGAATTATCCCAGGGATGTCTAGTAGCTCCAAGTCGTCTTCGAAACAACCCTCGTGCATGCGCGTATGCAGTAGAAGAAGGTACATGCGAAGTCTCGCTCGACAAATGAACGCGCAGTATACAGACATCTGGTGATGGACTGTGAATTATCTCAGGGATGTGTGGGTGCTGTGTTCCTCTGCCGCAGCTCCAAGTCAACCGAGCGTATCCAGGCATCGAAGAAGGTGCATGCGCGAGGTTTCGCTCGATAAATGAACGCACAGTATACAGATATCTGGTGACGGGGTGATGGCCTCGCGACGATGTATTGATGGCGACTTCTTGGCCATGCACTTGTTCGACGTTCACTTCCGCTCCGTTCGTACTGGACCCCTGTGCTTCTGTTTCATTTACAATCATAAGTTGCCCCAGAAACGAATCACGACGTCTTAATAGAGGCCGGAAAGCATGGATCTCTCTGGTTGCTGGAGATCATCAATCATCACTGCCTCAGATTGATGACCGCGCGCATCGACCCTGTGCTGGCTGATTGATGGAACGCGTGCTACAACAGATGGTGAATGACAGTAAGGGAGAACAACGTTTAATATCGGAGTTGTTGGCAGAATACTTCTTGTACACGCGCCAGCATACGGATGATTTCTACCAACATATTAGGACGATTGTTGTGACTACAAAGTAGTAGTTCGCTCATATACAATTTCCAGCCTGCTCAACGGAAAATGTACGAGCATCAAAGCGATGCGTCCAGAGGGCTGCACGCATACCTCCTTCCTGATTTCTCAGATTAGAGCATTCAAGATCTGGGATCATCATTTGAGACCACGCTCGAACAACGAGGATAGATGGATTCCGGCCGGGCCGAATATCTACTCTCAAAGCTCTTTTCATCTTCTCTACGTCAGCTGCGCATGTTGCCCTCTCTCTATATATAAATGGCTGTTCTTGTGATGACGAGAAAACCGTGCTGTACTCTACGAAAAATATCCCCATCAGTTCAAGCAGAACTCCTGCCCTCACGTTTGTGAGTCATCTAGCACACTCGGGTACGTTACTAAAGACCGCTCAGATGTATACTTATGTTTCAGAAGCTGCGCGCAGTTGGTTAATCCGTCACCTCCCATTTTCGGATCCATCCGTTACGGAAGGAAGGAAAGAAGTTGTTCAAACTTTGTTCCTGCAAACCAGAGCGCAAAGCATGTCTTTTCTGCGCCGAGTTATTATATTCTCTGCTAGAGATTCTCTTCCAATCGAACCAGGCAATGAATCGAGGCTCTGACAGATTGAGCTTTGAAAGGAGTAAAGTTACCGGGCAGGGCGCAACATGGCCAGCTAATAGTACGAATGGTATTTTAGGTATGTACCATTGTTATGGCTTCATTATGTCCAAGATGGCTAATATATTCCATTATCGGTCTATGTATACACCTATCGGTTCATTTAATTCCAAGGTTCTCTCGTAGACATTATCGTTTCTCTATGGCATCCATAATTGAGTTGGCGTTTCATTTTTTCAATGGAATGTACGTTAACTTCTTCATTTTACATTATGTCGCCATTGATGAGCGGTATCTGTTGATGCGTTCTCCCTCACACCCCGATCGCGTCGCAGCTTCCTAGTCACGGAGGCGAAATCTTGCTTTACTGAAGCTTGGTTTTGTTCATTCGTTAAAACAAGATGACCCAAATTTTAGATTGACAAGGGTCAAGATCGAGGTGGTAAGTGATATAAGTCTCGATTATCCCTGCGCTAGCTTCTGTTTCAAGAATAGTCGTACAGTGGAAGTCCGTTCAACCTTCGCGATCACCACTGAAAACCTTGCAATGGCATGGGATACTTTCATTTAGGTATAGGACGTTTCCATGGCATTGGTGTAGATGACATACCTTCTTGATCGCATTTTACGGACCCAGTCGGTTTGCACCCGCCTAACTAGATTTACTCAGTTACGGTATGTTATTTCAGCGCTAGGCCCTCCTTAGAGGGCACTGTTCAATCATACATCCTCGGGTTTGGTTGTAAATTGTCCATCTGATCTCGCCGTCATTCCTGCGGAGTCACTAACGTGATAACAGAGGCCTGAAGTTAATATCAACGGGTCTCGGGAGAACACCACAATTACCACATACACGTAATGTATTCCGCTGGATGTAAGTCTGTCTACCTTGATAATGAACGCATTCCGGAACCCCAGAGGAAGGAGGCGGTGCATTCATATTGCCAGTAGTTCCACCTACGGGATATTTTTGATCAATATCTACCGTTGTCGAGAAAGGTATGGTCTAACCGTCTACCTCGGCTTTCGGACTTGGGTTTGAAATTCTTCTCCCATAAGCGCCGGTCGTTTCAAATTCAGGCTCCTCAATTCTGACCAAACATCTTGTCTTGACGGTTAAAGACTCATACTTGAGTCTTGTAGTATCACGAGCTACTGCAAGGGGGAATTGCGGGGTCTTTTTGGCTTAGTATACTTCGGCACCGGGGGCTCAAAACAGAGGCGGAGAGGTACGGCAGGTGAGTCTAGCTTCTCGAAACATTTACAGGTTCTTGGCGCCAGTGTTGAACGATAAGGTCACAGGTTTAAAAATCCATCAATCATCGTTCTCCAGAGAATCCGCTTATCTACTTCTGGCTTGTTGTTCAGAGAGGGCGGCTTGCCGTTCCGGCCTACTTTTTCATAACCGAAACTTATGTCTTTCCGTCGACTACTTTATGCAGTGGGTTGTGACCGTAAGCACCATTAAGAAATGTGAAGCTATATTAGGGTACGCAGCCCTATATGTGGATGAAAGAAACCAACGCAATCCATTTGTTACTGAGGACTATGGATTATAGGACGATTTCCGCCCACCCGTCTTGGTGCCTGCAAGTCGTGAGATTGAGAAATAAGACCTGGTGTGAACAGGGTTGAAGATAACTAATGGGCATGTGGCCTGAGCCTCAACTTAGCCGTCATCTCGTGCATCTCGGTTTCAGGTGGATTGAATATTGAGTATGTCAGTGCCGAATATAAGTACAGATATCAGACATAGAAAGGAGGATGAAATGCACATGCTCACAGTAGTTGATGTGGGAGAAATCCGTGTAAGGTAGTGAGGCCAATGGTATTTTGGGACCTTTTAACTGTTTCACTTTCGGTTCTGGTTGGGGGGATCGTTGAAATGGTGAAGTAAGGATTGCATTAGCTGCCCCCAGAGGTGACGGGGCGCGATGGCAAAGCGTGTATAGTATAAGGATTATCCTCACTCTTGCAAACGAGTACGTATTTGAAATAGTAAGTCAGCGGATATGTCAAATAACATTCAATATCATACGGTTTAGCCTCGGTGAAGACAAGATTTAACTGCCTTAGCTGGCACTATCGTCTTCTTGATCATTCTATCCGAGCTTTAGGCCAACGTTTAGGACTCTATATCGTTTAATTTTTGCCGCGACAACAAATTATATTGGTATGTCCCAGCTGCTTCGACGTCCGAAGACACAGAGCATTGGTGGTGATGGTGATGGCAGCGAGGGGAAGAAAAATGATCCGCGAGATTGCGACTCGTGACAAGCAATGACTAATAATTACCGGGGTAGTTGCCGATCACCCACAGAAGCCCTTAGACAAGCACGCTGATGCCCAGTTCGCAATCTTGAGCTTGAGCCTTCGTCACTCAGCACGGTGTCCCTTCGCTATATATATATATTCCTGATTTAAATTCACTAGCGATAAATGTTCCTCCTGTTAACCCACTTTTCCTCTCCTCCTTTCCTCCGTCCGACTTTGTGTCTGAGGCTATGTGGTCGTGGTCTGTGCCTAGGGTGGTGTCTTTGCCCAAGTTAGGCTGTCCTCGAGTCCGTCCAACTATGGGGCTGCTATGACATGTACAATCTTAGAAATTATCTCTCGAATGGCTGGCTTGTCTCACGCATACGCAAGACCTTCTGGCTTCAACTTCCTTGTCGTTTCAGCGAAACAAGGAATCGTCAGGTACCTCCTTAAACCGCTCACGTCTCGAATCAGTCAGTTCTCCAGCGTAAGGATCTGACCTTCTGTTCCAGCCTTTCTGTTGGCCGTACCTCTCACGGGCCATATCATCGAGGACATCCCATGCGCGGCAATGGGGATTGTAATCGGGCTTCCGTTTAGTGGGAAGATATCTAAATACCGGGTGAATGCTTTCACACGTACTCCAATTTTGCGTCTCGCCCTGTATTATCTGTTGCGGGACAGTGGACCTGACGTCGTATTTTCAGCTCTTTCGGTGCCTACTCTCGATCCATTCTGGATGTGATATCAAACCAAGAACGATTGTTCGTACTTTTAGCTTCTCTGCTAGCAAGGATCACGTCCTTTATAACTTTTACAAGTCTGAGATACGCTACGACGTTAGACAGGGTATGTTTATTACCGTTCACGAATACGTCACGAGGTGAGTAACCTTATTTCCTTCAGCAATTGTCTAAAGACATCGGCGCCATTACATGTATTCAGGGCAGGGCAGAGTGTTACGTCGGTGGGTTTTGGTTTCATCAATCAAAAAAAAAGCAGATCAGTGTGGAAGAATCATCAGATCGGAGACGTTTATCATACACTGACTGGCCGGTAATGGCCATGTCCTCGACCTTCTGACGCTATCAATTGTGATAGATGGATGTGGCGTATTTTGGTCAACACAGAATGGCTCCGAATTCGAAAAAGCGTGCTATGGGTGCATGAAGCCTTGTATTTCGTTCCTTAATTCTGGAAAAGATTTCTGATTCTGCTCCTCGTCAAACGTTTTCCTCGACGGCCGCAGATTTCACACGCATTACGATCATCTCAATCTATCGTGAACTTTTCTCTTGTTATTTTTAGGAACTATGTGTATGGTTCCGAAAGAGCAGGCGACGATGACAGTTCATTTAGATATTTAGGTGCAACTGGCGAAAAATGCTATTGAGAATGACGGGGCCGCACCTAGATACCCGGCTACACCGACTGTCGGAAAGAGGGATACTCGGGGAACGATTCGAGGTCAGTTTCCACAACGGAGTACGAGCGTGTTATCAGCGTTCATTTTAATCAGTGGCAGACAGGGTCTACTCGGCTATTAGAAATACTGTCGTGTGAGTCACGGTCCATATTCGGGGACTCAACCTTTCCAAAAGTTCAATCAGCGACTCTTTGTTGGTGCCCTGCTACTGTCGCTGAATAAGGCTCCTGTGAGTGTCCTAGAGTATTAATTTACTTTTTGCGGATATGAAGGCACGCTAATCACTTTTCTTCGCCTTGAGTTGTTAACAGTGTTCCGTGACTAATCCGAGCTCGCAGACGATTTTGAACTCTATTGGCCTTATCCATTTTCTGAACGCCCAGCGGGCGATGGAATGGCGGCGTGTGCTACTGCCGATACGCTCATCGGATTGTACAGCCTTTGGAAGTATCTTGTCGTGGTGTGTTTGCCCTCTGCATGCTCTGAAACCTTCTGATCCACCTTTCAGTGTCACCGTCATCTCCGAAACACATTTTAAGGTCTAGCTTTTGTGCATCGGAAATTTCAGATCGAGAGGCACCTTTGACGGCATTGTTGAGTTTCATGTCACGGCACTGTTCACGACATCCTCATTAACATCTGCGCATGGGAATAAATCTAAATGGAATGCCTGATTTACCCTCGTTCGACAAGTCGTGTCTGCAGGGACCTGCTAAAGGTGGTGCGAGTATATTCCCGTCAATCAACGGTTTCGTCGGGTTCATCTGACCTCTACTTTGCCTTATCGTAGGCTATTGTGAAACAACGTTTGATTTTTTACTGTTCTCGTCTTGGTCACGGCGAATTTGCGTTCCACCGAACGATTACGAACACAATGTCGACTCGATCGCGTTTCAGGGAGATCGACCGCTTTTCCGATCCGCTGCGCCGTGTCATTGTTTATTGAAAACACCCGCCTCCAGGGCCGACGTCCATTTCTTAGGAGAGTGTTGATTGCCTGATCATCAATGTGTCTCTGACTGCGCTTTGAGGCTGACTGTAGATTATTTACTAGGAAGGATCTCGACTGTATGTACCCTGGGCTAGATTATCCCGGGTGGTTTCAACTGTTGTTGGATACGATCCATGAGGGTAAGTTTCGATGTTCTTCCATATGAATCGACCGACATTCATCCCTGATTATCACTCCTATTCCCGTGCTGCCTCCATCGCGAAGCCGGAGGATCATATGATTCGAAGGAAGGGTTTCACGACTATCCTCATGATTTTTGATAAGTAATATTGCAGACAACCTCTCCCGTTGAGCGGCTTGATGACTTTTCAATGTATGTGCATCATGTCCCTATGGCATTCGACAACATTCAATGTGTCCTCTTGACGAATCCGTTATCCCGGGAATTGAACTTACAGGTTCATTTCCAATCCGAAACCAATTGCTACATACGTATACTACCAGAGAAGGACCGGGTTGCAGTCAATGTATTCATTCTGGATACGCAGTATGCTGCGGTAATCATCTTAACATCCTCACTGATATTTTATTGAAAACACCCGGTCCGATGGTACTCCATTCTAAGCGACGAGGTTCATCTGGTAGGACTTCTCGGCAGTCAGTCAAGGCTGTTCTTGCCCTACCACATACTTAGCGCGTTCCGTAGTTTTCGAATGGATGGCTTCATCAACATTTACCGAAGGCGGTGAACGTAGTTACTAGCAATGCTCCGTTTGCCACCTCAAGCAAAGAGATAGGTATACGCAGGTCTCCAGTAGTCAAGGCGATTGTCCCAATTCATATGGAGAGCCTTCTTCTTAATGAATCACATGGCGGCGATATTGCAAGAATCATGGCGACAGGAAGTGATCGAGGTTGCTGGAGATCATAATGTGCAAGAACCATGAACAATTTTGTCGCGTTCTTGTGATCATCGACGACGCGTCGACCATTGATGGAGCACAAGCAACACATATCAGCCAGTCCCGAGTAGACGGCGGGCCGTCCCTACTCTTGGTTTTGAGATAATGGCTGTCACTCGGACGTGAATGTCGGCGTTGATTAATAACGACGGGGAAAGATGGATTGCTTCCTTTATTCAGAAAGCTGGGTGAATCATACGTATATGACTACGGTAGCTCCATTATGAGTGCCGGCTATACCCCGAAAGCTTCTTTCCAGCATCATGCCAATAGTACGATACTTGCAGTGGAGGAAATCCGCAATACTCCCCCATTTCTATCTCTTCAACCGCTTATCAATGATATGCCGGGATCTGTCTCAACCTGAGGACCCCAATTGCTTCCGTAAGCGCTGACATACTGGAAAGACCCGATACGCCAATGTAGCTGCCCACACAGCCCTCCGGTTGCAGAGAAGAACGCTTTGTGAAAATCGCCATACTAGCTCTGGGTCTTCTTCGCACATAAACGCAGGTCGTAGGAAGGGCTCCACCTCTGAAGCGCGTCGAGGATGATCATCTATCTTCGTACATCTTCTTTGATGGAAACACAGGCGTAAAGAATCTTGCGACGCTGTGAAGATCTATTACTTAGCTCGATCAAAGCTCGATCCCAGTCAACGCAAACATGGTGTGTATAGCCATGCCTGCATTCCGTGAGAGCCAGGAGCAAGCTGTCGTCAAAGCGTCACTCGCTGGACAAATACAGAGAAAAATGTACCATGGTTAATGTCCTTCGGTCGGGGAAAATAGCACAAGAACTGTCTGGACCTTCCTTCTCGTGGACCATCATGCATCATCCTCCGCCAGCAGCTTTCGAAGTCTCAAATGAAGTTTCGGAATTTGCACCCGGAGTTAAACTTGAGAAATATATCTGTGCTTATCTGGGGGTCTTCCTAAACTCATCAGATAGCGCGTCGATACTCAGATCAAGGGCGTGCCGGTGGCCCATGTGAGAGATCAATGCAGGGACATCAGATGGACTCGGAAGGGGGTTCTCTTGTCAGCTTGAGATCTAGAAAACGACTACAGCGTCCTTCGGGTACATCACGAAATTGCAACACGACCGAACGATGATTGGAGGCGCGTTGGGGTTCAAAGAAGGGACAAAAATGAGCTCCGCCGGAGGACTTCAGTCTTTGTCTATTGCGTGTGAGCGTACTGGGGTCCTCATAGTACGAGTTCTTAAGTGACCGACAGTTGTGGAAAGGTGCGCACGGTATATATAGTTCTCGGCCACACACGGACAGGAACAATGTCGTGACGGTGGGAAGCCTTCTGAGTTCATTCCAACAATTTATTACTTCTAGTAGTCTTCTCTAAATCGTGGCCAGAGTATGTACGTCAATATAAGCATCCTCTGATGAGTGAAATAAAACACACAAAATCGTCTGTAAGGAGACCATTAGCGGCACAATATCCACAAGAACCTTCCCGACATGCTTCACAGCTATCTATCTTCCATCGGAAAATGACGTCCCAGACGAGTTGGCATTTGTGGCATAGCAGATTAATTGATTTCGGGGAACGGTGTTTAGCGTGTTTCTTGCCTGAGCCTAGAGCGAGGAAGAAGTGGAGACGCGATTCGGAATCAGAAGATTGTTTGTTCATGAGATCAATAGTGAGACTTTTGGAGACGAGGGACGTGGAGACGTCACTTCAGAGCGTCCTTGTCACCCGCTATCATCCGCAGGGCTCTTCTATCAGGCCCACCGGGCTGATAATGAATTCCGGTAATGGTCAGATCGAGCAGGAGAAGGTATTACCTCAAGGATGACATTCTCCAGTAATTCGGTGGGGTAAGCGCAACATGGGAGTTCATTGGAAGAACAGGAATTGCTGTGATTGTTATCAAAGTCAGCACCGGAACGATCTTCGGTGCCTGCGCCGATATTGCGCTACCGAAAAACGGTAGTCATCCCCATCCTTTTCAGGCCAGGGGTCAAGAGTGAGAATAATGGGATTGCATGATGATATAGAGCTGGAGGATAATCGATAAGATAATGGTCCTGGACTACAAGAATTTAGTAGAAAGCCAATGCAGCTAGGTTCCGAAACACGTACATTTCGATCCGATTCAGGCAGGCGCGCACATCTAATTTCATAGGACTTCGGAGGGGCTGTACAACTGAAAAGGAAGGTTCAAAAAGAAGCAAACAGCGGTGTTATTTAAGGCTCACTTTTCAAATTCACGTCGACAAATCATAACAACAGCGGGGTACGGAATCAGATAGGAATGTACGCTGGTGGCAGTGAGTCATCAGCAAAGGAGGCACTTGACTCACCGCGATATACCAGACATGGAATAAACACGCAAGGTAGATTCCCCTTGGTCCGTACAAGGAGCTCCTCAAAACCGACGCCAATATAGCTCTTTGCAGGGAAGTGAAGGACTCAGTAACCTCTAAGCAACAAAAGAATACGCACTATCTTGACAAGAAAACGAAAATATTTAGCTCTTCCGGAGTGAAACCATGGAAATACCTCTAGGGTACACTCAACAGTCTATGTACATTTCATTCTAGTTCAAATTACTTCAATTTACGTCTCAGACCGACACAACGGAAAGATTTTACATACATTACATGAATGTTAGGCGCCGTTTTACGGTATTTATAGGGTGAATGATGTGGATCATTAACAGGACGCGCGGGTCTTTTACAGATGCGAATATACACACACGAACGAGGATATCAGCAAGAAACAACAGCAGGCTATCGGCAGGCTATGAATATCACGGGGAACGAAAAAGGGTTTGCAGTGAGAAATACCTTAACGCGACTTCTTGGCCAGGCCAAAAGTCGATGTTTCAGACTGAACTGTCGTGAAATAAGGCTTCTTAGTGTCGTAAGTATGTCACCATCACGAACGAAAACAGACGAACCTGGCCTAAGAATAGCCTTAGGTATCTCATCTTGCGTGACCAGGCTTTTTTGATAAATATTGAACGTTGAAGCTCAATACTACTGATACCAAAAAGAGTCCTTGTTAAAGGGAGGGCTGGAAGCGCATGGAGGTTGGGAAAGAGAGTGTGTACACGGCATCCAGGCACGCCGGCAGCACGGTCACACCAAAGCCCTTGGCAAATAAACATCTTCTTTGATCTCTCACTCGCGTGTCTTCCTTCATTGTCTGTTTATTGCTCTAATTTCAGTTAGACTGGATAAGAAATATTGAAGAACCATACGGATCCCTCTTTGCTGCATATCCTCTTTTGTTTCACTCTTTTCTGCGTCGACTGAAAGTTTCAAGATTCGAGAAGTACGCCATCTTTCCTCTTACATCTTGAACGCTTCAACAAAAGTGTATCAAGATCAGGCTGGGAGCTCGATGTGACTTTGCACTATCTGTACATTCCATGTTTCTGTAGCGCCTCACATGCAATTTTCCTTATCTTAACATCTGGCTTCCTGGACAGCAGGAAAGAAATGCTCCCGGCATTCTTGCGGCGTAGACTGCCGTCACTGAGTCAGACCGCTGTGTGTAGGTCCCAGAAGCTTTCTCTCACTGGCTCGTTCATGCCTGGCAATCTCCGCATAAAGAAGAAGTCCGACTGAGGCCAATAACGAAACCCCTTGCTCCATCAGCATATTATTCAAGGTAAGCATTGACTTAATTTAGAGGCGATGAATCCATTCTCATAATTACTTCTAGATATGATGAAAACGAAGCCCGTTGGAATACGAGAGGAATGCTTAACGAGGCTGCAGGTTAATCTCTCGAGTCCCCGAGTGAAGATTCTGCGTGTCGAATCCGCAGAACTATGGCCCAAGATTCGGATATCGTGGCCTTTAAACAAGGTGCGGGTCTTTCTCTTTCTGACAGTCTTTATGATTCCTCCTAGCCTCCTATGGTTGTACCTGCTAATCGCGCATGGCTGTACCATATAGATGTGGCGCTCAATCACTATTATCAAATACGTGGGATCAACTGGAGTGCGACTTCCAATGGAGAAGCCAGTCCATCGTTACTTGAAAGAATCGCTCGTTATATGTAACGAAGACGAGGTGCGTTCTTTTATTTAGTAACGTTGAGTTATCGGGTAACCTTCCCGTATATAGCATCCCGGAATGACCGGTAATCTCTGGGCCCGTTCCTCGGAAATGTGGAAGTGGGGTGCATTTAACTATAATAATACTCTTGGAGGAAAGTGCTGTGGTTCATGACGGTACCGGTTCTAGATGGCCGAGTTCGGAAAGAGTCTTAATGGTACGACTCCGCCGCCCGTCGCAATAATTGTACAGGGAGACAAGAAGAAGAAGAGCGCTGGTAACCTGTTGTAAGCGATAAATTCTATCAAGAATGTTCTATTGACCCGCACACGCTTCAACAGTGGGTAACAGGTATGCGAAATATCCGGTTCATCTAATGTCATTTGGCTGTCATAAGAGGTACGCCACAATCAATCGTTTACGCCTCTGATACACAGCACGTCGTGGCAACTCATTCCATTCACTTCCTACACTCGTTCTTAGTACAGAGACCGGAGATTAGTAAATTTCCGGGTATCAACACGCTGAAGCAGGAGAAGCGTCACGGTGAACGATGCCGCACAAGCGTCATAATGCCCTTTTTCATGCTACGGTGATTGACTCTGAATTAACATATTTACCCGCCGGAGGAAGGCCAAGTTCCGTATGTCCGAGAATCCATGTAACATGGGTTTTGACATATGACAAACATTTCAACTACCGTAAGTCAAGATTCAGAGTTTGTGTACTATCCTTCTGAACTGCTTGGCATTGCTACGTTGTATTTTCTCCATCCGTGCTTCTCCGTCACGGATTTCGGCCCTTTTCTGTAGCAACAGCCACGTTCGTGGCGCTTCTAATTTGGCGGAGACATCCATCTCGTCTCGATTACGAGAGGGAGACACCCAATCAGAAGGCAGTCTGAGGTTTCACCATGATCATGGCCAAGGGTCGTCTTGGGTCTTGGTGTAACGGATACCGTCAGGTACGAACAAGTCCTATGTTTTGCAAACCTTCTACGGTAAGCCATCTAAGAACAGGCGTGAGAACTTGGAGTCACTTTGACAATCAAAGTGTCTGCGTTCAGAGTTTAAAAAGTGTCATCACGAGACGACACCGAGATAGGAATGTAACAATTCACTCCTGTTCACGCTGGATGATGTTTTCTGTGGAGATCAAATCACGCTGAGTGCAACGAACCTAGCATTTGCCATTTGACGGCATTTTATCCTGGGTGACTGAGTGCGTGAGCAAATGACGAGGTATAATAAGTTGTAAGCCAGGTGAAAATCCGTGATTACCTCTGCCAGCGTCATCCAGTCTCTCGCCTAGCACTTGTAAACAGTACAGAGCTCCAGCGTAGAAGCTTATCCCAGCTGCTGAGAGAACCCGCCTCATCAAATAGAGGAACTCATCGGAAGCTCACTTCGAAGAAACAGTCAGCGCTGAGCGATCTATCACCTCGCGTTCGTGGTAAATCAAGGTCTTCTGACGACGCGGAACCCTGGCCTCCAACCGCCTCGCGGAGAATTTTAACCAAAAATCCGTGCTTGGTCTGCCCAGGACCGTCATCCTATGCAGATCATTCACGTATTTTTTATTCAACATCTTTAATCATGATTGTCCAATAGAAAAGTGGTCCGATCCGATCCGGCTGTTCCCGCGGAAGCAATTCGAAATACGCTCGGCTTTGCTTTCTTCCGCCATCTCTCCGAAGCCACGAAACTGAGCATTTTTAGGCGCAGGCTATCACGTCATGCACAAGGACGACAAAGCGGTGCGTACAAGTGCTACAATCAAGGCTTTCTACAGATGCGCTTGTGGAGTCACTTTGCTTTGTTATTCCCACGTGTCTCATTCTTTCGACATGACTGCTGGCCCAGAACAGAGCACGGCGAGGTTCTGTATCTTAACTTTTACTCTGCCATTGACCTTCTCGCGCGTGTTTCTCTCCTTCTCTCACAATCCGTCGTGCGAACGAAGTGAATTTTAGCGTCCTGATCTGGGGAATCGTGTGCCTCATCGAAGTCGGTCTTCAGACCATAAGTTTATGCTTCTTCCATCTCAGTGTGGAGTCCAGCGTATGTCTTTCTGATCTCTCCGTTAGCGCGCCTTTCTATATTCGACCGAGCTGTCTCCAAAAATCTGCAATCCATTCGTCATGCCGGTATGCGTCCGTAGGTATAACAGAACCTAAGCTAATTCTTCTCATTTCGTACGCTAGTTCAAACTCGCAGCTATCCTGTACAGAAATGTTCCGCCGAAAGGTTGGGGGGAGATGGAGACGTTCCCTTGACAGAGTAAAACCACCAGCTGTTTTCCCTGCAATGCACGGAGAAAGGATTGTCCCGGGATCTTTTTATATCTAAGGAACGAAAAGGTACGCAACTAGGGCAATGACTTTCTTCATTCCCTCCGCTCCCCTTTTTTCATGAAGCCTTGAATTCAGGCCCGCTCCAGATGAATTGTCCACACATCTATTCCACTTTTTAGGGATCAGGAGCCACGATCCGAGCTCCCGTGGGTACCGTACTTCGTCAGTCTACAGTTCTCGCCTGACGAAAAGGGTATGGCGCCCTTGCTTAAGGTCGTTTCATTTATGAAGGTACCGAGCAAGACACTCCAAAACCTGCAACATGTCTAATGCGCCGGGCGGGGTAAAAAGGATGTTCGACGATGAAACATGTTCGTCTCTGTATGCTGGTCCTACGTGTCTTGGTTCAATTATTGGGTAGGTCTTGTATCTACCAAAGATCAACTTTCGTTATTAAAAAGTGACGACGATTTCTGGCTACCATCAAACGCTTGATTTCGCTGGCTCGAGGAAAATTGAGGTATCACTTCGAAGTCAAAGATCTTATAGAAGTCAACAGGTATGCGACGCTGTGAATCTACGTCGGGTGTTCTAGCAGCCGGTTACCCCATCGCCTCTTGAAGACCACGGACTATATCCGATGGATATTTCTAGCACCCTGTCCGCCTTCGATGATGATCTCCATCCTAGAACTGTAATTCGCCCTTCAATATCTCGCCGATGGAAGGAGACCGAAAAACTGAGGCTCTCAAGACAGAGACAAAGAGCGGCCAGCTAACAAGGAAGACTGCTACAAAATAATGTCGTTTATATCCTCAGGGCTGACGGTGCTCGCCACTGCCCAAGGAAGAAACAAAAGACGGCGATGTCGTTAAAAGCACTCATCTTCAGAGCTATTCAAGACGGACTTCTTTTCGTAGAGTGCTAGATGGGGTCAGTGCCTCTCTGCCTTCGGTATTGACAGAGAATTTAGCTTATCTCTTTCAGCTAGATTCTCTACCTCAATCATGTATTAAATTATATTGTGCGTTCTCCCCCGTCATTGTCATTCTCCGGCTAACAATAGAAATACATCTTCTTCCGGGTTCGTCGCCGTCGCCATTAGTCAGTACCGCTTGCACACGCTGTTTGAAACGTTTATGTACATTTCTTGGACTGCAGTATTGCACTCTGTATGCCATCCTCTGGTGCCTTTCCGCGGACGGATACTATTGCCGCTCTGCTGAGAATCGTCTCCTTACTCTGGCTAAATATGTACTTGTGAAATGGCTTGCAATTATTAAGTATATGAGGTACGCTAATCAATGATGAACGCTCAGTCTTACTGACGGGGTGCCTGTAGAATTATGCATCTCCTTCTGAACTGGGGAATCAGCTATTGTAAGTGTGTGCTAATTATCCTTCTCAGACTCGCACTGATTAGGAATCTAGGATCAAGCGAAATCACTAGTTTTGTACGTCTTGGATTCGCGAAGATCTTGGTACCCCTGCATGTAATAAGGGGAAGGAGGATACTTGGGATTGGGAAAACGAGCGTCTCCGAGGTAACCAATGTAAATCGTTAGTCTATTGGGCCTACTCATGGTCAATGTAGCTTCTTGGTGTGCATCCGTCGATGACATTTGTCGAGGATCTCTGTTCTCTCCAGCGAGCGGACTTCGTTTTTCCACATCCACAAGTTATGTCTTTTCCATCGACGACTTTATACGGGTACCATCAACCGATCATCGAGAAAACACAGAGCTACAATGCCAATGAAATAAACCTCCCTACAGTGCATCAATCAGGACAACCTCAGCCCACCACCTCGTCTTCGACGGATCATCCGTATACAATGTCCCCAATCTCAAATTATTCACATTCATCACGACGTGCGTCATCGGCGCTGTCCGACCAGGTGATACCTTCTCTGCTTCTCTCTACTGGAATCAGATGGGCAAGAACCTCCTGAGAACGAAGCCCACTTAATCTGAATATATCACGATAGCCCGCGGAAATGCTATATGCCAGTTCGTAGAATGTCATTCCACAACGATGTTTGCATATCAAGGGGATACGGATGTACTACGGAAGGTACCCGCTGGCCTGTGACTCGTCAGTTCGGGCGAGGCTAATAGAAGAGAAAGACTCTACATGAAATACGACATCGATACATTCTACTCCAACCAATGCAATCGGGTACGTCGAATCTGGAGTCCACGACCGGTCGCCCTGCAGGACCTGGAGCATGCTAGCCCACCCAAACTCGATTTTGTACAGCATACGGTCGGACATGGGGATTGGGAAAGCGTACTTGAGGCGGCCATACGCTTTGGGGCTGCGGCAAGTGCTGGTGTTCTGTTTTGAGAGTAAAATGAGACAGGAAGGAAGAGAAAGGGAGGGCATACGGGTGGTGTGTCTAGACATATGTAGAAAGGTTGGTGGATCGTGAATTTCTTGGCGACGCAATCTGGGATACATGGTCTGTCCTAAACGGAGGTCAGAGCGAGTCTATCCAACATACTGATAAGTAGCTTACGCGTGAACCATGACTGACGAGCTGAACAATATTCCGTGGGTCCTAAATCTACTCAGCATCCAGTGTCACAGCCGCGTATCAGCACGGTCTTACCGGTCGTTCTGGTCCGTATGTAGCCATCTATGAGTTTACTAGTCAGGATATTTATTCGGCTACCAGTTTGTGCACCTTACGAGTAAATCATCATTAGCTTTCTCCATTACTGGTTTTTCCGGCGGCGTTGGGACGGAGAAATTAGTCTACCTCTCAATAAGAATTCTCCAATCCTGTACAGCAAGAAAAGAACATACCGAAGGCTGACTGTAGATGTAAGCCATGATAGAAGGGACGATTGGGAGTACTCGCGCCCTTGAATATGTCGTTCTTTATAAAGATGAACAAGACCCTTGGGTGGCAGGATCATCTTCCTCAGACAATAAAGCAAACCCGGACCAAGCGAAAGTGGCAAGACCGTTGAAACTCGAAAACAATGTGATGTCTCCTAGAATGAGCGGACCGATCTCCATCGAGATTCGATACAGCACCTGTGCTCGCCTCCAGGTCCTGTCCACTGAGCAAGCTTAAATATGTATAAAGAACACGAAGGGACGCAGTGTAACAGAGCACATTGCTTTCAGAATAGACAGCTAATAGACCGTAGATTTCAAGACAATACTATTGAAGGTGGCTTTCACATTGAGATCCTGTTGGACAAAGGGAAGAGGCCAAAGATCATCAAATATCAGTTGAGTCATTGAATCAAAAGGTCAGGTCGGTCAGGCATATAGAAAACATAGAAAATAAGTTCACTGGATTTCGATCGAAGCAGTGAGCGTGAAAACGCCAAGAAAATGTACTCAAGCCTTCGGACTTAAGAGACTTCAAACAAAGGCGGTGCCGTTGAAGCCGTCGGGTGTTACCGGTCGGCCACATGTCGGCATCTTCGAGTAAGATTTTAAAACTTTCAGCGCTTTGATAACGTCAGCGTCGAAGACCGGCTTTCCCGTTTATTTGGTTTTCACTTCTACTAAGATTTTGCTTGAAGGTCGTGTATTCGGGCTTCGCTTCTGTTGCTGGGTATCCCAGAGAGCGCATCAACTCTCTTACCATGGGATTGGGGTGTCTGCCGTCAGTTTCCCTTAATTTTCCTCCGCAGTGTATGTCTGTGCGTGATGACAGAGGAAGTTGAACTGAGACTCAACATACATGGAAGACACGAAGCTTTTGGCTTCCCTGAAGGAGCCCTCTATCTGTCGAATGTCATAGGTGATTAACCCAGGGGAATGTCACTTGACATATGCCACTAGTACGATATATGCGGCGCTGATTCCGAGGGCATGTGAAGTCTCTCACCCCGATCTCAGGGTTCTGTAACATTCCGGGTTTTACGGGTCGAGTGGCGCAAACATGATTCATTTAGATATATAGGCGCGGTTGCAACAAAGTGCTATGACTTGGCGGTACCGCGCGTAGCAACCATGTCGGGAACGTACTTACTCGGCCGTCGGTTACATACCACCCTGGTAAGCCACCACCGCGGAATGAGGGTGCGTTATCAGCGTTAATTGTGAGGTCAGGCAGGGTCTAATCGGCTATCAGAATCATTCGTACGTGATCCCATCTCTAGGTTAAAAATTCTAACAGCGGTCCTGAGGCGACGTCGCCAGATGTTGGTTCCTCGCATCGGGCTATAAGGCGACCTCATGCAGACCTTCCATTCCCTCTGCAAAATGTACCGAAATTAAGTTGCCTTATGATCATTACGATGAATTCTCCGAGTCGCCTGTTTTTGGTTCGTCGTCACCTCTAAGTATGTTACATTGTTAATTTGTCGTAATGAAATCATAGACCGGTGATGATGCGCTGCTTCCCTCGAACCGGTATTGCAGCGGGACAATTCCGATCATATTGAAGTCTGCCTTCCATGTCGTACGAGCATTGGCATTTTGGAATGCGGCTGATGTACATTGAACCCCAAATTCTCTGTGTACAGGTATAACGAATGGATCAGGATTTTCCCGGATTTTTATAATCGTGTCCGTGTGAAATCGGAACTGGCCTCGCCTCGTACGAGCTCGTCGACGCTGTTATAGGAATTGCCCAATTGATGAGTACGTCACAAAAACCTATTATTGCAAAGATTGAATTATATCAAGCCAAAACACGTATTCCTGACACACGATGTCACACTTCAACGGCTTCAATGTTCATGCGGACCTGTAGCCCGTGCTTTCCGCTATGGAAACATGGCGCGTTCTCTTAGACACAGGTCGCAAAATGATCTACCAAGGCATGGTCAACAATGATCCACCTGTTCTAACTCATGCCATCACCGGTGGCGCCTATTATGATTGGTCAGAATGGTACATGTATACACTCGTAAGTTGATCCTACATGATTCATTTGCTGCTATGGGCACAATCACTTCGATTAAATAGAAACCAGCAGCTCTATTTCGCTGGATACGAGCAGAATTCCGACCAGCTGTGTTATGGCTTCCTATATATATCTTAAGATAACCACACGCGCCTCTGTGCTCTTTTTGAAGCCAATATAAGACATCGCTTTCTCTGAGAAGCTAGCGATATCGATGGACGGAGAATAATAGCGCTTCCATATTCAAAGTCGCCGAACTCGAGTCTGCGCTTGACTCCGCTTCAATAGTTTGAAGAGATACGTTGTGGCTTTAGTTCTGCCATTTAATGAATGAGTCTCTCTTCTTTGATTACCGTCGCGTTCCCTAGATACGTTAGTCATAGAATTGATGCCGTGCTTTGTTTCAAGCATCTCCTCGATTGATCTATTTGTGAGAGAACCAAGACATCAGGAAGAAAGTGCGGAAGAGCTGCGACTGCCTTGTAGGAATAAAAACAACGAGGTATCCAACGGTCCATGCGGATAGAGAGACTCGAACTATCTGCTGAACGTGAGGTTTGCGTTCGTCTAACTTGGGTGGAGTGGATAGCCCTATTCTCGAAATACAATACTCACCTCGCCAAGCCTCTTACACCAAAGAGCGATACCATGCTGAGGAGAAAAACAATCTTCGTCATCTGGGCATGACATTTCACTGGCCGGATGGGACACGCTAAAAATGTAGTATTGCAAAATTTGTGACGATGCACAGAACGACTCTGATTGAGGCAAAATATTTGTCTAATCGCAAGGATTGTATCGATGGATGACTTGCTAGGAGCCTAGGACGCCACTCTTCAACATCGGATGCCTAACTTCTGGTCCTCGGTCAGCTGCACAGATGGATATCGGGACGACGTGAATAGGGAACGTTCCTGTGATAGACTGTACAATGTCAGCGTCTGAAGGTATAGTCATATTTGGGTGTTCACTCTCCACGGAGTGGATACAAACAGGCACAGAGTAAAAAAGCCGAATTGGTCGTGTCTCGTCCATACCAGCGAAACATTGTCTGCAGAGTTCACGGTTCTGCAGTGTTTTAGCATCAATCGATACTGCTGCGATTCATATACGAGGCGTGCAAAGCCATGATTGTGGATAGCTGCAAATGCGATGCTGTTGAACAATCAGCCCATCTAGCTAATGGCACGGGAAATACTCACCCCGCCACCGACTCGGGGAAAACAATGGTTCGTTGTAGACCAAGCACAACTACGTGGGCTGTCTAGGCTCTCTGTTCCCTTCATTAGAATTGGCGTTATGACCAGGATCTCTTGTGATCGTTATTCTCTGTAGCTAAACTCCGTCGGTCTGAGTACAAGACTAGGACATTACAGCATACCACAACGCACAGTGTAAACGTTAACACCGGAAATGCAGCCAGACTCAGCAAGGAGGAAGCGAACCCCGAATAATAAGATGCTTCCAGCTAAACAATATCTGATGCAGTAAAAAATGAACGAGTGACGCCAACCAAGTCCAAATCATCCATTCGCATAGACCATTCGAAGGATCGAAGGCTATGAAGAAGGCGGATAGCACACAGAAGAGCCAGATTATAGGAGACTGGAAGCTACAGGACATGGCAAACACGACGGAAAAAGAAAGAATTTGAAAACGCCCAAATACTGTTCCTTAGCGACACTGACACACTCGACAGACTACGTGGTTAAATCAGTGCCAGTTTGCTTGCTTGCTACTAAGAAACATACCAAACATCGCTATTAGTGGCAACGCGACCCCCTTTGATCTCGTCTGAGTGCTATAATCCATCGAATAAGTAGTCTGTGTTCACGTCAAATTGTCATTGTCAAGGAAGGACCGACGCAGACATACCTCTGTGGTTCCTGATTGAGGTCTCCAATATGCAGCCTAATCGGTACCGTTCCCTGAATAGGAAAGATATTCTTCCCTGACGAGAGGGTCTCGCAATCAGTAAAGAGGGATTATACAAGGGGAATGTCTTTACCATAAAAAACATCTTACCGACATCGGGTTTATCTGTCTCCCTTCTGCAAATCGAAAGCATCATGTGCGCTATTAACGTCTAAGCCTCGTGAATGATCCCACGGAAAGCCCGTAAGTGAGCTTCCGTATTGTCTGCGACATGTATCTGTAAGACCTATCAAAACAGTGAAGAAAATGCTCACCAGCTCACCAGCTGCACCAGCATACTATCGAATCAGAGCCTCCGGAACTCGTTAGCGCAAGATGGTTCGTCAACGCATTGGTACAAATTAGGGCGAGTGCTACTATGATAATTTTCAGATTCAGCAATTAAGAGGCAAGAAGAGTAACCAGTGAATCGATTCCATGGTGTTCATACAATAGATACGTATGGAAGGATTATGGTCGTTGCAGAGAACCGTGGAAGCGACTCACTTACAAGAATTTACCGGGGCTAGGACGGCGTTGGAGGGTTTTCAGATGATTTGTGCCTTCAGTTAGCTTAGGCAGATCATGCAAATCTGGGAATTGAAAGCGGAACCTCGTTAGAGACAGAGGGAAAACAAAACAAACACCAAAACGTCAAACCTCTGTACAGTTCTCATGAAGAGGACGAACTATGAGGTACTATGCGTCAGTGAAAAAGCGGTAAAGAAGGGCAGGAGACTCATTATCGGACTACGGAGTCGATGCCGAACAAGCTTGCTTGGTAAGATACGGCTACGAGACTAGCTCTGCATTATTCCTCCGCAACATTGCCAAGTAAGTAAATAAAAAGACGTACCTCAGCTATATCTTCCAGCGATAGTACAGCCTTTGGTTACGCTCCAATTTAAGGTCACAGTAAAGCTCGCAAGCTAGATTGGTCAAAATGCCCCCATCCTGTGATTGCCCACCGCATATAGTCACCCACCCGAACAAGAGAGGCAACGAGATTTTAGAGTTTAGAAAACCGGTATGTGGAACTCAAAACATGCCGGAATTCTTAAATACTTTAACTAGACACTCTGCAAGAATGTTCTTAATGTGTGGTTCCTATCCGAGAGCGCGCTAGTTCCACCTCAGGTTCCCGTGGAGATCAAGGTCGACCCGCCGACTTCATCCGCGCACAAAGTCTGGACAACATTTTCCGAGAAAGGAAAGGCCTTTCATTTCCATTGTGATGTACAACGAGATAGGGAATGAGACGGCCTGTCTTTTCTGAGAAGGTTTTGGGTTGGTGTCATGAGCCAGAGAGTACACTTCGTTTCGCAGAGAGACAGATTTATGGACCAGAAAATGGAGGTCGAGGCGGAATCCTGGCCACATACCGTGCTGGTGGAACGCCAACACCAAGCATTAGAGAAGCTACAGCCACAGATGAAATTTGAGTACCATTACAGATGGCCGCGGGAAGAAAAGAGTCATTGTTCCGCAGTTCCGGTCCGCCGGGTTGTCTACGTGCTCAGGCGCATCGCTCTTTTCAAGCTCTTTTGATGGAACGTCAACGTTTCAACTTGCAGGCACTTTTCTATGCTAAAATCCTTCCTTGACATTCATGAATATCTGAGACTCGATGACTAGTACCATTCTCCTATCGACCTGGCGCTGGTATCTGAGGCCTCAGGCCTCACAGCAAAAACACTGATCTCGCACTAGCATTTTCGTTTCGCTTAGCCGAGGTTCTTCTACGATTTGCTGCTTGACTTACGTCCCTTTCCCTTTTGTTGACAATTTTGCTTTACGGGGCGAGATCAGACCATGATTATTCGGCATGCTTCTTGATGAAAACGTCCACCAAGTTAATTTTGTGCGCAAGCAGCGTTACGAGAGGGAGACTGACAATGTATTCCTATGATGCAATCAAACTCGGTATCCACTTTGCTTGTCGTTCTATTTCTTTGTAATTCTTATATGGTTTATATCATAGTTGCAGATTCAGGATTTCTTTTTATAAACAGACTGAATGACGGTGAGCAGATGCATGATCCATCCTTACTTTCTCCAACACCTTCTCCCTTTCACATCCTCTGTCATTCACGGCCCAGAGAGCTGCCGTTCCTCCGTTTTGAATGAGCTATTAATAGCGTACTACCAATAGGCTTGTTTAGTAGCTGCAAACATCCATTCGTTGGACCCGTAGGATACGCCGCGTTACCACTCGCTGAGAGTGGGATGGCCGGCTTTGGATGTATGGTTTCTTACTTCGAGAAATCCACTTCCTGAACTTCTAGGACCGTATAAACAAGGTACTCATCTAATGGTAGGTTACCTAACTCCGATACTATTTTACTCGGGAAGGCAATATCCGGTACATAAATAGAATGCCTTGGTTCAACAAGTAATACTCAACGATATTTTCCTCGATGCGACTCATGTAATCATTGGTGGTGCTTGTGCTCATCAGCCAGAGTAGTTCATTTACAATGCTACAACGTCTGCAGCCAATCGCGTTATCAGACACGAAACGTCTCGGCGTACGGGGGAACCCGTTACTACCGGTAAGTACTTTTCTCGAAAGGCCACTCCATATCACGCTCAGAACATATGATCAACTGTCCTTCATAAATCTCACGTCAGCTCTGATGCGCTGAAGACCCGTAAGCAACGCCACTGATTCTGGACGTTGCTGCGCAATAGGCTAGTATCCGTGATGGAGAAGGTCAAATGGAGCAAATGGAGCATAGCATGCCAACCAAGTCAGGAATAAGCACACACTGGATATTGACGCACGCTAGTTAATACTCCTGTCAAATGTCAATATCGTTCTTCAATTGATCGTGAGGCAGGTAAATTAATTTAGAGTCATAGCAGTAGAACAAAAACCATTACAAGGTTGCGTTGATCATCGTCCACGGCGACGCTGATTCCCTCCCTGGCGAGCTCGTACTCAAAGCGTTACGTCTGTATCTCAAAAGGGAGTTGGGGACGCGTATGAATAGAATAGATTGTTGCAATGTACTCGGCGTAAATGATTGACTGTGGCGCAGTTCTGTGACTGCCGAACGACATCAGACCAGCTGGAAATTCTGCATTCCCTATGTTGAATCACAGTTGAGCATTTCGGTCTAAGAACCAATAGAACGCCTCGGTAGAATTATCGCTGACGACAAGTTACCATCATGTGCTTTGCCAATCTGCACGTCTACTTGTCTTACTCCACAATTAACGTTAATAAAATAGCTTCCTGTGACTGGCCAAGGAATCTTACCCTTCTGAATGGAACCGGTACCGTTACGAAGCTCAGCACTTTCCTCCAGGAGTATTTTTATAGTTAAATGCGCCTAACCTCCAACTTCCGAGGAACGGGCGCACGGATTTCCGTAGTTTCCGGTCGGCTACGTACGGAAATGTTAGCGGACAGTGTGGATGTCGTTAAATAGAAGAAGACTTAACGTTCGTGACAACAGCCAGTAACGAGGATCTGGTTTCGTTAATTGAGGGAGGCGTAACCTGCGGTCCTCTGGAGCCATTACCGGGCGACGTATACATATTGTATGGCGACGGGTAATTACTAGGCAAGTCGCCGGAAACACCGATAAAACGAGCGAAAGCGGCGCATTTCACAGGTGGAAGATCAGTCTACAATCTCCGTATGCAGTCCTTCCCTCGTATTCCACTGCGGCTTCGACGGACTGGCGTTCATCGTATCTGGAAACAATTCTGAGAATGGCTTCTTCGCTTGGATATTAATTAATTACCTCGATAATGCTTATGCCAACGAACGGAGCAAGGACAGTCATCATTAGCCTGAGAATAACAGGCGGAGATTGTCAGGAAAGCCACTGAGAGAAGGCGCATAGAACCGTCATGCCATAGTCTGACTCAATGGTAGTGACGGAGTCTACGCCCGCAAGGACTCCGGGAACATCTATTTCCTCCTGCCCAGACAGAGACATCGAGATAGAGACCATGGTGTGTTGTGGGTTGCAGATGTATGAACATGAGGTACAGAAAGGCTCAGAGCTCCAAACTGCTGTAGAAACCTTCGAGTTGTAAAGATTTATAAGTCCTCTCAAATCTTCGGAAGAGCGTGTCAATAACACAGAGAAATTCCTGTATCGCACCAAGATTTCTCGGCGCTCCAAGCCAGCGGAAAAAATAGACGGCGCGGGAATGAGATCAAAAGATTTGAGAGAAGAGTGTCAAAGGCTTCGACGTGGCCGGGATGCCGTGATCTTGAATCTTCACGCCACGGCGAGTGGGCGTGCTTGTCCTCTGCAAATTTGGGTTTCCAGACTTAAGATCCTAGAGTTCAAGCCTGACTCTTATTCAGAGATTTTCCGTCGTGTGTCGCAGAAGATCAGACACATGGCGGGAGACGCGTCGGGATTAAGCGGAGAAGTGATTTAGGGCAGGCTTCGGAGGCTTTGCTGCAATGTCCCGTAGTTCCAATACGTGGTTCGTAGCGTAGCTTTATGCTATCACATCCGAATCCGGCGACATGGCTCTAACGACACTAATATCAGGCTGGCTTAGGCCAGTGCATCGTCCGTTTCTCTTTGTGATGGTAACGCTGTGGACTTACGGAACTATGCTTCAGTTCCTTCCCGAGTCGCGAGTTCTTTCTCAAACTTTGTTGCGCGTCAAAGCTATCCTCAGATCCTCATGCCGTGAACCTCGCAACGATGTGTGATTTCTTACGATGTCTATGTCTTGGTCTTAACTTTTTACAGTTAGTCCCTCGCATATTCCCGTCTCAAAAGAAGATGTGTGTGTCAGATTGTGGACCCACAGCACAGGCGCTCAACATCCACCCAAGGTACGGACCTTTTGCTCTTAGACATAAATTGAATCCATTAAATCCAGAATACAAGTACGTACATGGGCCTCATTGAATGATCCCGAGACAGGGTGGGATACTTTTACGGAAACAGAGCGGAAATTCTCGTCACGATAGTATGGATTCTTTGGGCGATAAGTTATTGAGTCCTTTTCATCCTTTACATTTACGCAGAGGGCCTACTTCCTATTCAATCTTTATGTATATCTCAAGGTGAGCTTAGTCCCGAACAAGCATCCCTCCTGTTTGTTCAGATTCAGATTTCGCACTCTGCCGGTCTCAATATGAACGTGGAAAGTAAGCCTGGAATACCACCGACCCTTGCTTCTTTTTCTTTTCAGTTGTTTGGATTAATACGTCTTTGACGTGAGAGTCAACAGCGACTCTGCGTATCTATTTACGAGTTTGAAGAACTTGATAGGACCTTCTGGACCTATTCCTGGCGCGCGGAAGCTGGGCTATTCTGACAATTGGTTCCAAAAGTTTTGAAGCGATCTACGCGGAAGCTTCTTGGCATAAGCGCCTGCGTCTCGATGATGTGAAGTTGAACCTGTCAACTTAGTGGTCTTCGTTTCCCTCGAACCCTCTCACGACTCTCGTCTGGTTTTGGCACTAAGCTCCGTTCTCTAGACCAACTCGGAAGTCCTATTTTGTGCCTAATCCTCGCACGATTAGAAAAAATTAGAGACATTTCACTTCTCGCTATACTATTCCTTTCCCCGATATACGCCCCTAGTACTCTCGATTTCCTGAGAAACTAACGTTCGACTCGAACATTTCTCTGATTCCGTGGAAGGTGCAAGATAAAAACTCGCTAGAGAGCTTCATCTGAAGCCAAGCAATGCGCTGAACGAGATCTGGGGACATTTTCCAAGAACCGCACTTTTTTGGCTGATGCTAATGGTTCTCTTTACAACAGTTTTCTTTTCGCCGATCGTTAGGATTCTTAGAGGCTTCCTATAGTGTCGTCGACACCTAAAAATCTGGTGCCTTTTGGCCCCTACAAGTGGAAGGAGTTGTTGAGTCCAGCTCACGGCCTGTGAAGTCGATGATTGCTAGGCACGAGTCAAATAAATATTGACTTTAGGGCGAGGAAGTTAACTCCACGCCGTACGCGTCCTCTTCCTTCTGAAAGCGCGCTTCGATGGCAGCGACACAATGAACATCCTTTGTATCTTATCCCTGAATCACACAATGGGGTTCACCCGAAGCCGACATTCAAGCACAATGAAACAAAAGGTGGCATAGTACCACCGGCGGCACTCAATACGCAATAGCTTTTTGGCGCTATTTAAAAGCAGAAGAGGCCTCTCATTCTTTTCACGCCACCATCTGCAATGGCTAGCGATGGATACCACTCCAACAATAAACACCTATTTATCTTCGACTTCACATCTCTCCACGACGCATGGCTTCAATCCCGCTCCGAGTCAAAGACACTCCCAAAGCGAGCGAGCCGCTTCGTAGCCCCCATTTTCGGAGCCCACCCCCCAGACTTTTCTGTCACAGACTCGGACTTTGATATATCTCTCACGCACGCGCAGCTCCTCACGTTCGGCTATGCCATGCGGAAATCCCTCAAAGACTTTATCCTCATCAAGACGCATTTCTTTGACTATACCCCTGGCCTACCGGAGATCGACCCGGATACTGGACGGCGGCTTTTGGAGGTCGACGAGTGGGTGGACGGCGAGACGATACGGCCGAGGTCGGTGTCCTGCTTGGGGTGTTTTCATAGAGTCGTGTTTACAGAGAGGGAGTACGACGTTCGGGGGTGGCAGAAGCATAGAGATGCATGTACGGGGATTGAGGATATTATGGTGCGGCACGTTATGGGGAACATCTTGAAGCTGTAGATACTTAGTGGCGGATGTCCTCCGGTCGATACACAGATGAAGTAGTCTAAAGAGGAACATGAAATTGTAGCATGAGTCAAAACATCTTCATATATCCCGAGGAAAAATGACTCAGATCCTTGAATTTTGAAGCCCATTCGGACGGAAGTCTGGCTCTGAGCACTTGAAATTCGAATAATATAGGTCTGAAGACGTCCAAGACAGTCCCATCTGCAGCAGAGAACGCGTCGTTTTATACTTATATAAGTATCCATGGGAAGGAAAAGCCATAAATGAGAAAAACAACTGACGTGTAGCTCGCACCTAGCAGGGCATCGAATTCTGTCCGATCCCAAAAAGTGGCATTTTCTACATTGTCGGTGTCCAGCTCTCCAATAATCTGGCTGAATTCCTATACTAAGTCTGTGTCCAATTGACTCTGTTCACCTGGAGACCCTGTGACACTTTCTTCATCCACATTCTCTTGATGATGGAAACTCCATATTCCTCCTCGGTGCTATCTCCACTGTAAAAGCCTCCTTGGTCACCAGAATGACCTCCAAAACGAAGCGACGAAGCAACACTTTTGCTCCAGGTGTCATCTGGTCGGGCTTGACCTGCAGCTACCCGACCGAGGACAAATGTAGGAGCGATTCCCTATTTCGAGTTGAATACCAAAGCCTTTGAATTCTGAAGTAGATAAAGGACTTACCCATCCCACGGAAGCTATGGTACTGCGCTATCAACGTCCCACGGGCAATAAAGATGACATGCAGGAGAAGCCCGAAGGAATACAAGAAAGCAGATCCCACAAGGATTTCGACGGTGCCTCTATAAGATCGAAAACCTGCCTTTCCGCGTTCAGTGCGGGCAACGACCTTGATAATCCGGTATATAATCAGCACAGTGGAGATAATGGTGGTCGAAAGCGCGAAGGAGAGAGATAGAATGGTGCATGGATTATGGGTTGTAATATTATGCAGGCTAACCACATATACGCGGAAATGATGATCGGAAGGACACGGCGACCGTCTAGATGGAGGGTTCCGAGAAAAGGCTATTAAGGATTGCGGTACTGTCTGCACGGCCCTTAATATAGATGATGGTACATGTGGAAGGCCATTACACCTATCGTCTTCGAGACGGTCGCTGGCCATAAATATAACGAGGCCAATTCCCGAGCTGAGGTCCTGGACAAGACATTCGCATGATGTGTCCGACTCTTGCGCCAAACTTCTCCACGACGCACGACTCCGACAGCGAGCAAGCCGCTTCCTAGCTCCCGTTTCTGTCTGGCTGTGATATAACACTGACGTCCTCTCTTTAAGCTCAGCCACACGGATATCGGTAATGGACATTGTCCTCAAGAAGGCACACGTCTTCGAATATAGCCTCAGGACACCCATAATTGACCTGGATACTGTAAGGCAGATTTTGGAGGTGGAGGAACGGGCGGCCCATGAACGATCCGTCCGAGGGCATTGTAATGTTTGAGGTGCTTTGTTGATCGAGAGAGGTTACGACGCTCAGATGAATAGGGATGTGTATACGAGGATTGAGGCTATGATAGTGCACCATGTCATGATGATCGTCCTCCCAGGGAAGATGGCCATGCTCAGAAGAAAGAGCAACATGCTATCCGATAACACAAAGCGTCGCATATACGTCGAATTAGATATCTTCTGAGAGTTATGTTTGCCGAACGTCGTTGCGGGTGATGCCTCGTCAATCTTGTCCACACCCACATCCTCCGGTTAGTCTCCGGAAATATCTGTGAGCTTCCTGGATGTCATACCATGTAGGTGCTCGTTGGCAAGGGGTGCTTGCTTCTTCCCGAGACGCGGCAGGGCAAGTAGTGATGAGGTCAACAGATCAAGGAATAGTAAGGGTCGTGTCATGACTGAGGCGACAAGAGGGAACCCTGGTCCTACCACGTATCCGCTGGTTTAACAAAGAGTCTAAAGTTAGAGGAATCGTCTCTCATTGACGACAACTGCAATGATCACCACAGCCCGTAATATATTCGAGCCAAGCGACAGAACCACGAAGGCCATCTGCCGAATCCTGGCACAGAGATGATCGTTGTGGGCACAGTCTCCCCCGGCTGCAACTCTGGAAGTCGGTTTTGGCACTTTGACGATCTTCGCTGGTCTTATGCATCGGTCGAGATGAAAATGTCTCCAAGAGCCCTTGTCGGGGAAGGTAATTCGAAGGCGAAGGATAATATTACTGTGGTGGAGAGTTTTATTTGCGAGAGAGAGCACGTGTTGAAGGTCCTGCATGTCCTGTATTGGGTTGTGCGTAAAAGCCTTATTGGAGGTACAATACCCCCCGATAATGGACACGGTGTACTGGGCGATGGATATCGTAAAGGGATGCGGTGACAGTAGAGCAATTATCGTCGTATCGCTCTTAGCCACCAGGAAAGAAACGTAATTCATTAGAATCATTGGAATGCTTGTTCTTCTGTCCGCTCAGGTAGTTCATCAAGTCCATGGGAGGGAGAAAAAATCTTCGTTCGTGATGCTACGGAGAAGACAGCTGGTAGTATAGTACAACAGCATAAGAAATTGGCAACACATCACACAGTTACCACTTCTCATGCGCGGGACGCACTAGAAGGTTTCACATATTAGTGAGGGACTGAAAAACAGGAGGAAGATACTCACAATCCAATTCCCATGTCCATGTCGAACGAGGTTGCTTGATGAGGTGCAAGTAAGTCTAGGAATGAGGATCAGCACTATGCACAGCGACAACGAGGAGATAAACGTACCTCTGCTATCCCGTCCGGGGCCAGTCTAACATCCTCATTCTGTTCCCATTCTGGATCGTTACGATGCTTGCGGGATGAATTCGTCAAGATACCGCCGTCAATGATAGCCTATCATACACGGTCAGTAGCAGAAAAGAACGCTCAAAGGAGGTACTCACATGGGACACATGTATATTCTGTTTGCCGAACTCTTTTGCAAGGCTCTGAGACAATGCCCTCAACGCATGCTTCCCAGCCGAGAATGCGCTGGTCGTCACATTCCCTCGAACACTCGCTGTGGCTCCCGTGAAGATCAGCGACCCTCTCTTCCCCTTCTCATCGACTTCATTCGCCTGGAACGACTGGATAATGTTCTTCGAGAATGCGAAGGCGCCTTCGATGTTCGTTTCCGTCACGGCTTCGACGTCATCTGGGGTGATGTCGAGGAATGGCTTCCAGATGGGGTGTGTGGCATTGTAGAGGGCGACGTGGATGGGCTGGCCTTGGTAGTGAGCACGGATTTGGGCATAAGCGGTATTGATATCTGTGGTGTTGTAGGAGGATACAGGGAACGGGGCGGCAGTCCCACCGGCAGCGTTGATCTCGTCCGCGATACCATTGAGAGAGTCGGCACTGCGAGCGACGAGGGCGATGGCGTAGCCTTCTTTAGATAAGAGACGACTAGGAATAATCAGACGACCATACTGGAAGCAGGAGTAAAGAAAACATACGCTGCTGCCGCGCCTGTACCAGATCCCGTACCAAGACCTGTAGCACACCAAAGCGTCAGCAATGTTGAGACTGCTACCACTGCGAAGGTGCTTCACCTGCAATAACAGCTACAGGTGTGTTTGCCATGTTAGAGAGGGGGAATTATGAGAAATCGAGAGAAGGACTAAGGCCTATTTATTTATGAGCAGGATGGCGGAATTATCAGGTAAGAAGGGCATTACCAAGCGATCTGTAATGCTCTGTCATATCGCAAGGTAATGTCCGAAGCTGACGCCATGCTCAGCATGATGGGAAGCTGATAGAGTCGCGGGGCTGGCGTTGCAGAGAGAAATCTTGGGCGTGAAGGGACAGCACTGGCTTGGTGGCGAAAGAGGAAAGGTTTGACCGGAAGGGTTGTGTTTGTTTGGCAGCGTCGTGTCACTGCCAGCTTGCCGAACACCGTGATCGTCCACCATCCGCTTCGTACTGTACGTCAAGCGTACGTCGTTGCTATGACGGTAGTCCACACCAGAAGCGCAGCCGCGCTTAACTGGATTTGTCTGCCACTGTAACCTCCAAAGCCACAACGCGATATTAGGCTGATTATTAAGTACGCGCAAAGTACACTGTCATTTGTTCCTACTCTGTCGACCCTTTTGAAATGCCCTGGATCGCTGCTCTGGAAAATGGATATATGGTACTCCAGGACTCTGTTTCTTTTTGGCTTCTGGAAAGACTTCTCCTCACACATCTTTCATGTACGCTGTAATGAGAGGGGTATCAACTTTCGCTCTGCCTTACTCTGCCCCCGCTTTGTGTCGTGCTTGTAACATCTTCGGCTAGTTGGTCTATTAATACTGTGGATATGGAGAAGACAAAACTACGGTAATTCTGCCTATTTCTGCCTACTCCAGTGAAATAGTTATGATCTAGAGCTCCAATCTCGCTACTTTGTCGGATTCATCAGGGCTCTAGACTGATATTCCGGTCGCACAGGAAGTTGAACCTCCCGTGTGATAAACAAACTTTAGCTACGAGACGACACCGACTTTCAAATTCGTGTGATTCTACATCGACTCATAGGGTCCTGTTCAAAGATATGTCTTTCTAATGCTTACGGAGCGGTTAGACTACAGGTTAATTCTGGAGGCGATGTTAAGACAGAGTCGCCGAAGAAGCACGAATGGACTGAGTTCCATAGGATTATCGTCAGAACCGTGGTACGTTGAATCAGACAGAACCACTACACGTCTCGCCCCTATCGAGGGCCGCCTCGGGATTTGAAACAATTTGCAGGAGCCTCGAAGACACTGGTCACCGCCTTGTATGTCTTAGCAGCATCTGATTAGTGCACTGACTATTTGATGTAAAAGGCCCGACTATTTTCCATTGTTTTTGTATCCAACTTTACCCAGAAACAACAAATCCATACCATCAAGATGCTGTCTTCCGCTGTCCTCACGATTGCATTGGCTACTGCTGCCTTTTCTCACCCCACGAAACGACAGACCGGTGGTGTGATCACCTCCTGCACTGTTCCGAATACTGCGGCTCTGACATTTGTATGTATAATTCTTCGAGTCCTGCTAAATGCATTTAGCTGACAAGTACTAGGATGACGGACCTTACATCTATTCATACGTTTGAAATCCACTGTACGTCGTGTTGTTTACTCATGGTGGTCTTTAGGCAAAACATCGTCAATATACTCGATGCTAAAGGCGTCAAGGGCACGTTCTTCGTTAGTACGTACCACATTGGCTTTATCTTTGAACTTACCGGATCTAACTCACTTTCAGATGGTAACAACTGTGAGTCTTCAGCAAGCGGCGAATGGTATTCCCAGTGCTGATGCACGTATCCTCGCAGATGGCTGTATATACGGAGACACCGAGAGAGCAGCGCTACAGAACGCGTACTCGAAGGGTCATCAGATCGCCTCGTGAGTGAATATAATGTCCAAATGCGGAGTTCATTAACTTATATCATGAATACAGGCATACGTGGGCACATAAAGATCTGGCTACACTGACCACCGACCAAGGTATGTAATTCATCGGCACAGTTTCGTCAAGCGATTTTCTAACTCGGCATTACTGACAGTCGAAAGTGAATTTACTCTCACCGACAGTACGTTCCTCGCCAATCGATAACGAATTGCAACTCACTGTTAATACAGCGGCTTTGGAGAAAATCCTCGGAGTCAAGGTCGCGTTTATGAGACCTCCATATGGCAGTTACAACGACGGTGTGTTACAAGTCGCTGTTGCTCACAACCAGAGTGTGATTATCTGGGATTTCGAGTACGTCTGCCTTTTTGCCTACCCAGTCTCCGTCCTGATCTGACTCCTTCCGCGTAGTTCCGGGGATTCCGTCGGAGAAACTGCTGCGAATAGCAAGAAGGATTATGATACCCTCGTGGCGAAGCATCCTAGCACGATTCTGACTCTGAATCACGAGACTGTCAGTGAGTACTTAGTTCGATTCGCTTAATGAAGAAGGATCTGATGTTGGAATATCTAGAAACTACTAGGTGAGTGGTTGTTCATAACCACAATAATATGAATCTTATATTGACGCAACTACAGTACGACCGTTCTTCCGCATGCCCTTGACGATCTCCTAGGTGCAGGCTATAACCTCGTGACCGTCGCTGAATGTCTTGGCCTGCCACCGTATTTAAGTGTTGCAGCGCCTAGTGCGCAAGATGTGCGTGCTTCTCCTATATCATTTTTTGGTTGACTGCTAACGAGTTCCTCCTACTTGAAGGCTTCGTGGACCTGTTCGAACACAAATTAATCCTTGTTTATTTTGGGCTGACTGTCTTGCTACATGGACATGATCGCTGTATTGTTATTTAGTATTCACTGTTTCGCAAATACCATAATGTTTTACAATCTAGAAAATTTCGCATAAAGGAAAAATAAGTTTGCGCAGGTCGATTGAGCCTTTTTCGCTGTAGCCTTCGTGGCAGTTCGTGCGACGCGCCCTTCTCTTCTTCCTCTTCTCGTATTATCACTATCCAGGAAACACTGTGACACTGATGGATCCCAATAGTGTTCTTCAATAATACCACCGTTGTCCTTGTAACAGGAAAGAAAAAGAGCAAACGTCAATAGCACCCTAACAAGAACCGAATTCTTCTTTCTAGTACATATTCCATACCGAAGGAGTTCGCAGCTCGAACACCTATATCCATGAACAACGCCACAGCTAAATCCATTTCCCTCCTCACGCAGCATGCTCCAAAGTCACAAAACAACGCAATATCAGAATTACGTTGAGCAATGAGCTCCCTCCGGCTAGTATAGTTACTAGAGAATTACTCCTTCGGTCGTTCATAAGGGTAGGTCTCCTGTTGTAATACTAATAGTCAAATCTTGATCTCAAGCTCAAATACAAAACCGCGACCAGGGATACAGCTGCAAACCCCTTTTAACATCGCTTTTCACGATATGAATTCTTCAATAAATCCTTTGCTGCCCTGCAGCCGACGGGTGCTCGCATAACCTTCTGAAGCGGACAAGCACTGTACCAATCCGGCCGCCAAAATCAGCTCACCGACAGCGAAAAAAAAAAAAGTGGAAGAGGATGCACCATCTGATGAACAGGAGGAGTCACGTAATGACAATCCCGTCAAAGAAACGGAACATGCTTGCCTTCTACGGAGACTCACGACTCGGATCCATCTTCCAAGAATCACTAATGGCTTTGAAGACGACGTTCATGCTGCAGAATTATCAACTGACCATCGAGAGCCGACCCCCTCAGGCCCTGCACCCTCCAGCTTGAGGGTGAAGTCGACCGTGTTCTTTGTGATAGAGGACAGTGTGGCAACGAAACATCAGCTGCTGAGGCCACCGCCTCGGATGGTACAGAACAAAGAGAGAGAAATATGCTTCGGATGGTTGTAGGTTGGGCATTGAGACACAAGTTCATAAGTCCGCCGTTCCATATTTCAGCACTTGGCTCTCGGATACAGTCTCGAGAATACTGTCTTTCAACCAGTTGCTTTTATCCTTGAACCCAATAATGATAGACGGGGTCCGGTCTTCAGATGGCAGGACAGGACAGCGACACATTGTCGTATTTAGGGGTAAGGCGTGACCGGATTGCTCCGTAGCCTGTCGGAACGTTCGGCTATATCATCCGAATCAACCTGACCAATGACTTTGATGGCCATTCGTGCTACCTCCATTTGACTCTCTCTTTTCCCCCAGTATCGAGTCTAGCATATCAAGAACTAGGTAAGTGTAGGATCCTACTTGCTGTGCCCATCATTCAACTGTCATTCTGTGCCTGTCCATTACAGCTGACTCGCAGCACATTTTCTTGTATGAATGTTCTACTTACTGGGGATACTTATGGATCAAATCTCTTGACGCAAGATGTGGCTGAGCGCTAGTCGCATTCATCATGAATGGGGCAACATCTGTTAGAATTATGGACGGGGAAACGTTCGTCTCGTTATCGTGCTTCTGAAATTTTTACTATGCTGACAGTGCAGTTCTAATTTAGCAGGCAAAATTGTTCGTACTCTCCTGACACGCTGGTACATGACAGTAGTATTAAGAGATTATCGTCCGCCTTCGACACTTCGATTCCTTGGATTGTTGCATCCTCTTTACCCGCAATAGCTTCATCCAAAGTTAGGAAAGTTCTGTCAGCAAGACGAGCTCCGATAACAAGCAAGTCGCCCCGCACCCCAATGGTCCAATGTCTTTCCATTCGGTCATCATCGACGCCACAGATCATATCTCGTGCTTGAACGAATTTGATACTCGGACCAAAGTCACATCAGGAATTCATGATCTCATCATTTCTGCCATCACTAATCATCGGTCGTTCCTTTCTACTCTCTTTTCGGAAGAATGGTCATACCAAGCATAGCCGTCCAATTTTCCTGCTGCGCGTCCTAGGAGGTGGACCTTGCTCTAGCCTTTTTCTACGTCTCTTCAATGCAACTATTCATATCAAACTCGTGTTTTTCTCTGTTTCCTTATCGTTCAATTCATCTTGACCACGGGACCCGCCGCGTACCATATCGTGTTGCTTTGTTAACTCAGGTCCATCGCTTATTTCAAAAATGTATTTTCGAGAGCCTTCGAGCAGCGCACCGAAAAGCTACTTTCGGAGCACCACACTACCTCCGCGCTACCTTTTTCTTCTGCCTACGAGCGAGCCACTCGAGATTTACAGTACCAATGACCTCCTCGACCGGGATCGCTTCACGCTTCGAGTACAGCAGTTCGCATATCCCTATCATTAAACCATGCTGTGATCCGTTCACTCCTTGCGACTTCACGGAATACGAATTCATGGCGCGTACTTACATCCAGAGCCATGAGAATCTGGTTCCTTCAAGGCATGTCCCCTCTCTGTCCCTCGGATTCAAGGATCCGCTTGTACGGGACTGGTTCATCGGCGACATGAGCCGTCTGTGCTCGTTGACGCTTACAGACTTCCTGTCTGAACTACGGACAGCATTTCTCCCGAGAGACTGGGATCGACAAATCAGGGATTCCATTCTGGCAACGTACCAATCAGTAGACGAACCCGTCATTATCTGGATATCGCGTCTCCGCTCCAAGAACACCCTCCTCCGGAATACGCTCCATCATCTCAGCAATGAAGAACTTCTCGTGCATTTCAAATCACACCTCAATAATCATCTCTCTTCCATACATCGACGCGACACTGACGCTCCGAGGGAGGATGACCTCATGCAGTGGATCCTTTTGATCAGGTGTCTAGAGGAAACAGCCCATGACGCTGATTCGGCGAGCAACGTGACGGATACCACACCCGTATCTGCTATACCAGCAGATCCACGTCTGTGGAAACGTGACTCAGAATTTCCCCCCAAACGTGCTATGACAACTCCTCCTCTTCCTCCCTCACCTGTCTCTCGTATCGATGACGGGTCTAAATCACCATCCATTCCCTCGCACCCGCCTTCGTCTCCGAGGCCATTCATATCCAGAGTTCAGGCTTGCTCATTGCCGAGTTCGATTCGTATGCGAGTATTCCGTCACTTACAAATGAGCAACGACACTATTTGCGGAGTCGACAGGGATGTTTTCGGTGTCGGAGGATAGGTGTTCGACATGCGGGAGGGGAGTGTCCTCACGGGGAGCCTAATTCCTCCGATTATCGCGGTATCATGCTTCCGGATGGGTTGGGCCTTGCGAGAGACGCACCTAGACACCACAATTCAGATGGCAGGCCTCCGATGCTTGAGTACGCAGATGATTCTCATGAAAATAGAAGGAGAAAGTACGGAAGGGGATAATAAAGGAGTGGTTGGTAAGAGCAGCCATTATTTACTATAGGTTCAGCGTTAGGGTACGGTTAATAAGTCCGGCAGGCTTATTAACTGTTAGTTATTAACATCGATGGCGAACGCCGTGTTAATAACGATGTTAATATGTACTTATTGACAATGTTAACTACATTTTAGGCGTTAATAACTCCTCTCGCGCACCACATCCCATTACCACGTCCAATCTACGGTTCCTTGGTCCGCCTGAGAGGCGGATTGTGTTTGCTGAGTCCCAGACCCGCATTCGGATACATTTTGGGCGGGCTGCGTGCTTATCAAGTCCAGAAGCGCAGGTGACCTGATATCGATATCGACATCAATCTTGAATTCTTTGTCACGGGGCAGTTCCTTTGCAGTCGAGCTTGTGGCTGCACTGGCAGGCATCACAGCTAATAAATCCTCTTCAAGTTGATCTTCGTCATCGCTGTTAAAGATATTGTCCTCGGCATCATCGTCATTTTCAGCATCAACCAACACTGCGGTGTCCTTCCTCCGTGACTGAAGCTTCTCCAAGACGTCACTTTGGATGTCCCGAAACTTTGGAGCTGGTCGGCGACCTTCCTTTATCTCCTGATTCTATTCTTCAGATCGGAACAGTGATGCGACAGATACTATGAGCGAAAAACCACTGTACCATGTGCGTTCCATACCATTCGCCAACCTGAATCATATCAATGATTGTAGATACTTTCTGGTTTCAAGCTAGCCGCCACGGCTAACCAGAAAACGAACATGTCTGAGGCGTTTGTATGCGCGGCCTCAAGGGACCACAGCGCGCGAATATAAGGCTGTACAACCAAAATGTACACTAACATCTCTTGATCTAACTTCGAAAACTTGTCCAAAGCTCTATTTTTGAATACGCCCTGCAGACGAGTATTCTGATTCCTACTCAAAGGATCGCTGAGGCTGAGGATACAGGATCGTCGATTGATCTTCCAGAGCTGGCGCACTCGGACTCTGCACCTTCGAGTGCAAGGGTGAAGTTGACCATGTTCTTGGCCATAGAGGATGGTGTGGCGACGAGACATCAGCTAGACATCCATGGTCTCGAGGATGGCTTTTATATCCTCGGTAGTCAGATCCGTGATCTCCGCTGTTGTCGCGTCGTGGTATGGGCGGTTCCCTTCCCTGTAATGATGTCGAGTGCTCCATGGCCTGCAAATAAACACATCAAGATCGCGGAGAAATCGTCTGCGCTAAGGACCAAGGAACTCAAGTGGCATAGGAGTGTTCCTCGGATCCGCCTACAGGTAGTACCGTACTAGTAGTACCGTACTAGTAGTACGCACGAGATGATCGTTTTACCACATGGAAGATAAACCTGTATCTTTGTACGCTCACTGCAGATTTAGGCGCATCAAGGTACTGTACCTATCTGAGTTGGAGCCTATCTTTGGGTAAATAAGAAACCATTCAAATTTACGAAGCGGTTTTAAATCTACTGCCATTCTCCCCCGCCTATTCAATGTATCCCTATTGAAGCTGTATTATGACATCGACATAAGATGAATCAAAGAAGCATTGGACTTCGCAACCAACAACCGGCCTCATAGTCCAACTCCGTGATCAAAGAAACGTGTTTCAGTGATCATGTCTCCTTTGTTCCCCAAATAATACCTCAGTTGAGGCAGTCATTTCACTCAACAGCGTAAGGAATGCACCTGATGATTGTTAAGCCCGGCATGGCAAAAATATACATGGAACCAGATATCCCATGTTCAAGGAGGTGTAAGCGACCATGTCGCGAGGTTTGATAGGTTGATCGAAAACTACAAACAAAGGGTGAGCGTCGTCCAATGTTAGCGTCCATGGTATAAATACCACATGATTGGACACCCTCGTAGGGACACGGGGAGGGAGGACACTCGAGTACTTGTCGCACTGGTACTTGCTAGCTTGACCAGTCTACGCATGCGCATGGCGGGATGAGAGAGAGCTGTGGCCTTCCTACGACTGGGGATGGTGAAAAGAAGCTGGAGTGAGTCGAAGAAACTGAACCAAGACCTATATATCGACGGTCAAGGCGATTCATCTGTTCGATCGAAACTAGAGATCATTCCGTAGCGAGACGAGGATTAGGCTTACCAACCCAGCCAAACGAATATCCACAGTGTAAGAGGCACACTACCTCGTTGACAGGCAGCGAGCGACTCGGCTGGGGATTCAGATCAAGGCTACTAATTGTAGGAGAACGACGAACCTCACTTTAGCATCGGGCACATGCCATATGGAAAGAAAAACATAAGGTAGAAAAACGGGCGTATCAATTCGTGTGCCTGCCTGCACACATTTCATTTTGTTCGAGGCGTTCATTTCTCTCACCGTGGAAAAAGAGTGGGCTGGTAGGGAAAGCGAGGAGGGCAGGCTAGAACTTGGCTTCAACGGAGGGTAAGAGCAGTCGTGAAGAGAAGTGTGTGGGTCTTCAGTATTACGTTGTGCTGTAAATAGCCTCAGACATGAAGACGATCGTGGGAGGGTAGACGATCAACACGTTGCGAAGACATATTTGCAGGCCTTCGTAGTTCAATCAACGGTTGGACAGGATGTAGCTTTCAGAGTTCGTGAGGGGTAGAAAAGGGTGCATTCCGTGATTGTTACAGAAAGAAAGACAAGTGAAATCGTAGTATAATAGTAAGCTCTACCACTTCTCATGAACGGTGAGCGGGACGCGCTAAACTCCCACACATCAGCAACAAAATTGGAAGCGAAGATGAAACCAACTGACGATCAAATCCCGGTTACTTGACGAGATGCAGCTACGACTAGGGAGATGGCTCAACATTAGCTATCTGTACTGATAGTGAGAACACAAACAAATGTACCTCAACCTAACAGCCACGTTCTCTTCCCACACTGGGGCTGGCGGGATAGGACACCGCCATCGATGCTTGCCTACCGCAAGGTCAGCCTCCAAAACAAAATCGGCAAGAGTACATGCGATTTTGGCTTTCCGAACTCCTTCGCCAGGCAGTGCTGCTTCCCAACCGGGAACACGCTGGTGGTAACGTTCCCTCGACCACCTCCAGCCTTCGACTTTGTTGGCTAGGAATGCCCGGACAATTGTTCCTCGAGAATGAGAACACGGCTTCAATGTTTGCCTGCGTCACGGCGTCGACGTCCTCTGGGAGGAAGGGATTACAGACGCCGTGTCTAGCGTTGGAGAGGGTGATGTGGATGGGTTGGCCTTGACAGTGGGCATGGATTTGAATGAAGGCGGCATTGATATCTGTGGTGCTATACGAGGAGATGTAGAACGAGGCGGCAGTGTTGATTTCGTCTGAGAGGGCCTTCAGAGTCAGCGCCACGGGCTATAAGGGCGATGCCGTATCCTTCCATAGCGAAGAGGCGACTGTGGATGGTGAGATCGTCGAAAGGGAAGCAGGAGTCAGGGAGACGTACGCTGCCAGTGCTTCAGTACCCGTACCCAAACCAAGGCCCATACATCGAGCAAGTTATCACGCGCTGTCGACGTGGACGGTGATGGCGGTTCACCTGCGAGAACAGTCACGAGTTTGCTCGTCACATCGGAGAAGAAGGAAGAGGAAAAGTCCAGAGAAGGAAGTGCAGCTGTTTATGTGTGAGCAAGATCGTGGAATAGTCAGGTGGGAAGGGCGTTACCAAGTGAGCTCTGCTTCTCAGTCACGCATGAATATGAGAGATGGATGACTGAAATGCAGGGTCTTCGATGTTGGGCTGGATGCGCTGGTTCGTGAATGGGCGCGACGTGCGAGGGCGAGTGCTTCATGAACGCAAGCTAAGATCAGCGCTACCAGACGAGACTGTGTAAGGACACAATGCCGTTGTCAGGTCGTCGTCGCCACCTCTGAGCTGTGACGGTGAGAGGGGCGCATTCCTGATCTCCTGTATGGTGGTCCGTGGAAGAGAAATGCCGCTGGCAAGGCGTGCGTGTCAGCGGACCCTTGACTGGTGATGTCAGGGTCTTCCTTTTGCTCCCGCGCATCACCTCGGTCTGTCTTCCTCGCAAACACGCGTCACGCGTCAAGCTCGAATTGCCACCACCACCGCCAGAAAAGCAAGAGGAAGAGGAAGCTACCTTCCGTATACGCCTGAAGGCTCTTGTGGACCGGACGGTTATCCCGACATACTCGCCCGAGTTTTGCTTTGTTGGCTGGACCGGTCCGCGGGATTTCTTTCGCGTGTAGTCGACGTCTGATTGATATTAGATCTGTAGCAGAAAGTGTACCCTATGTGCTCAGACAATTTGAATTCTTCGGATCCGCTCCCGGCACGACTATCAAAGCAATACTTGGCGTCTCTCTAGAAGCCCGGGCTACTGCCATTGCGGAACCAGGAAACTGAGGTATGCAGGCTAAGGCGCAGGCAGGAGTGGGGGACCAGTCGATACAGAAACCTTGCTGTGTGTATCAGCATCGACGTTACCCAATGGTGCGTCGGTCGTGATTTTCTTGACACTTATTCCCCCTAACATCCTCTCAGCATGTCATCTCGAACGAACTACCGGCCATACTGTACCCCAGTGCAATTCGCTGCTAGCCAAGAGGTGGCGAGCAAACGACGATGCTTCTGTGGCGTGAACTGCGAGTGTGGGATGATCTCGAGGTCCAGGTGCACCCGATCTAGCCTGTGGCCGGCTAACTAGGATCGCAGTACTTTTCAACGTTCACTGTAGCGCTCATGAAGTCACCCTCCGAGTTGGCCGTGAAGTTGGTAGCAGAGCTTTCGGGCATAGGTACTGGCGAGAGGACTATGGCAGGGCATTTCGCCCATGGTGAGTGAATCCTCAGTTGAATTATTCCTTTACTGACGCAAGCAGAGGTGTACTGCCGCCATACAAAGACTTGTTCGTATAGGATATCGTCGTCCAGGTGAGAGTTCACAGTGCGGCTCGTATCTGTTTGTGAACTGACGACGACTTGCCCAGCATGCCTCGCCTCTCTCCATGTAAATTCGCCTCCGAAGACTTGTACCAAACAGCGAACATGCTCGCCATCCAGGTCATCATTTCTCTGTAATTACGAGGATGCCAAATGGTGTGAAGATGAAGATTCTCGTACTCGGTCGATATTCTGGTCGTCCTTCGTTACTCTGAAAGCAGACCCTCATCTCGCCAGCATAGTCTGTAAGTGGGGATGTCCACCTATCTGCCTGGGGTAAACGCAGATCCACCATATGGATAGGTGCACGGACTATTTTCACATATAGTCAACGTCTAGCTGATGAGATCAAGCAACAGGTGCTATAGACGATTGGAGAATATCTAATCCATCGGATCCGCCGGTTGTCACAAACACTACTTTACGGTTGTGTCAACTCGCAGTTTCGTGAGCTACAAGTATGAGATGATCTCCACGTCGAGGTACGTCCATTACCCTCATCTCTTGAATATGGCCGACTGACGAGCGTCGCAATTCTTCGCAATGTTCAAGTCCGCCGATATACGGCCGTGAAGTTGCTAGCCCAATTTTGTGGACTTGGATACGGCTATGGCGGAGCATTTCCCGTATGGTGAGCCACTCCTTACTTGAATATTCTTTTACTAAATTAAGCAGATGTGCACTCAATGTACGATCCCCTGTCCATGTATGATATCATCGTCTAGGTGAAAGATCTCAATACAGCTTGTATCTCTGTGAATTTACAACGATTTTACTAGTATGACGCACTGAACTCGCACCCGAGATCAATACCAAGACGATGGCGAGATGTAGACGTCTATCCTCGTTGGGGGTTGAGATCTAGGTCGCCATCTTCACCTTGACTCAGACGAGCTTTCTCCCGCCCGGTCGATATCCTCGTCGCCACTACCCTAGACCATCACCCTCCTTCGTCCGTCTGCCCGCCTCTGAACCAGCCAGTAACACAGAGCTGTCAGCAAACTCGATGATACTTGGTCCTACACCGGACGCAAGGGGGACAGTGGATAGACCTTGTCTACGACGCTATTCGTCCACATTCCAACTAACCCATTACGTGCAAATATGAGTGCGACCCTCCTCTCTCTCCCGGTTGACAGCAGATCGGGATCAGTCGTGAGGAGCTTCGACCGGGCGCGTTTGTTGGGGAGGAGAGGAAGCGATGTCAAGAGGACTCGGGTATTTGTGAGAGTGCAACTTACTCGAGCCAGGGAGGCATGGCATCTTTCATTTCATGCAAACCTTCCTCGGGCTTCTAGGAAGGGAGGGCCTGGCACGCATGGAGGGAGAAGCAATGGGGTGGTTCAGAGAATCAACAATACGAAGCTCTGGGTAGCTCTTTTCTTTTGTTTATTCGCACACACACCCGCTTTGGTCTGCCATTTGTGTGGGCATGATTTTCTGCTGTTGGGGAGAAATCAATTATCGGGTACGGATTTTGCTTTACATATGGACGCAATAAATGTTTTCAGTGTTCGGGTAACAGGGCAGAATACTACTGATGCCCAATAGTCTTCACATCTGTCGTTTCCACTGTGCTATGTGGCCGGCTACACTGTTGAAAATGGATAAATGATCATTCTCCAGTTCGAGCTGCCAAGGGATGAACTCAGGCATGCAGCACATCCAACATCATGATCTTTATTTCGTGTTTCATTCTCACATGTCGAAACTGATGAGTCGATCTGTCACTCTAACAGGGTCCAATGTGATATCAACTCAGCTTCTGGCCAACTGTGGTCTTTCCACGCATCAATATATGATATCTTCACAGGGAAGCAGGCTTCCTTTCCATCCCTTAGGATACGACAACAGTTTATCAGGGGCATATTTTGCTTTCAATATGGAAGTTCCAAAGTGGATAATCATATTTGTGATGTTGAATATTCAAAGTGAGGTTTGTCATTTCCATCTAAAGATTTGTTGCATGGTTGCTTAACAGCTGTTATAACCAACAGGGTTGGTAGTGGCCTTGATCTGATTCTCCAGTTTGAACCATGGGGTCAAGTTCATCTCTCGATACCAGTTGTCAAGTCCACAATGATTGAGATCGGTACTAAGTAGTCTGACTGTGGTCCGGTCCAGGACCGTGTGGACCCGGTCCAAACCCAAACCGAACCTCCAGGTCCAGGTCCAGGTTCAGCACAGCTACCTGGGTCCAGGTTCGTGGTTTGGCCTGGTCAAAATTTCTGAACCCAGTTTGGACCCAGTCTGAACCTGGACTGAACCTTTTGGACCCAAACTTGAGGTCTGGGTTCAAGGTTCGGAGGGGTGCATCAGCAAAACCCAGAATTAGTCTTAGCCAGCTTGGTCTTTTTTTTAGCTATCTTTCGGCCGCTTTATCTTGGGTGATTGAATCTTGGTCTTGGCAAACCGGTCTTTGGTGTCTTTCTGATCTTATCATCGGGGTGGTCTCTTTCAAATGATCTCGCAGTTGGCATGTTTTCGGACTGAAATTGGTACAGCATGCTTGTATTTTTTTGATAAACTTCAAGTTATGAGCAGAGCCTGAGTATCTCAGACAATGAACATCATGGTGATTTGCGCAAGAATAATGCATGAAAGAACTAGAATAGTACAATTGAATGCCTATGCATACCTGGTGTGACCAGCCAATGTTGCGACATTGCGCCAGGAGACCAGTGGTAGATAGTGGAACAGCAGAACAGCAACAAAAAATCTGCTAAGTTCTTTCAAACTCCGCCAGGCATGTCCATATGCATGTGATGTTGGACTTGTCATCAGAATCTGAATTGCGCAATTGCAATTCCCTACCTAGCACCTCTCTCCTCACCATCTCCCTCACTTTGCTGCTCATTTGTGGCAGATTAGTATTTGCAAATGCTCGGGCATACACTGGTGGTATGAAAATGGGCAAAGGTATGTGTATCTCTTGTTGAGTGTGCTAATTATAATTCTTGCATTGCCTTCCAGCTTGCCACCATTGCTAACAGTGGAGAGGAAAAGTGGTATAGACTGACTAGGGCTGTAGGGGGGTGCATGCATATGAGCTGACCAGAGCCATAGGGAGATGCATGTAGACTGGGAGGGCCATTGCGGAGACTGTGATGATGGTTGTCCAGGAAGGGACATGCCAGCAGGTGCGTGCTTCTTCCATTCTTCTTCATCTCATCGTTGACCATTGGGTTTAGACTGTTTAGCTTTATTTCTCCCTTCTGCGGCACACATTATTTCAGCGTGCAGGAAAACTTGTGGTACGTTCTTCCTCTGACGATCCAATATACTGATATATTCCTAGTGCAGTCATATCATCTAAGTCATGCCACTCTCATACCTCTTACACCTATTCTCAGTGTGAATTGGACCCATCCAGGCCTTGTACGATGTTCATCCAGGGTTAATAGCAAATCGTCTTCATAATGCTGAATCCGAGGTGGTGGTGGTAAGTCAGTATAGTATGGTTTCAATTTCTAGTACTATTTCTGAGATGGAGATGGTCATAGTGTTAGCATTACAGTTCCTTGTGGTAGATAGAAATCAATAAATATCATTTTTCCATGTCCTACAAAACCATTGGAGCATGAAAGGAAAAGAAACAAAAGACAGCAAGACATTATCTTCCTAAGACAGCGATAGATCTTGTGAAGACGGAATCCTTCTTGATGAGAATATGTACCTTACTTGGTAAAGACCTTGGTCTTTACGTCTTTGCCGTCTTGTGCAAGACCAGAAAGACGCAAAAGATCACTTCTTGATTTTGCTGATGTGGGGGATGAACCTCGAGGTCAAGGTTCAAGGTTCAGGCAAATGTGCCTGAACCTGAACCTGAACTGAATCGGACCCCGGCCAGACTAGTACTAAGACAATCTTGGTGGTGCACCTATTATATGTGGAGTGTTAGCTGGATCAATGTCAACTGAGATTATTCAATGTAATGACAAGAAGAAAAGATCATAACAACTAGAACTGGCACTATGCTTAAGCAATGAGTCTGTGATCGGTAAGGTAAGCACAATTCATCTGTCATTCTTCTCATTTTCATGCCATCACAACACAGCATTTTCACTGCCATGATGGGGATGCACTGAACGTATAAGTAGTAGGCAAGAATAGATATTGATCATTATCCATGGTAAAATGATCATCTTGTGTGTATGATGCTACTACTACAGTATGACCTGTATGTGGATCTAATTATGAACACTCAATGTTGCTATTTTCCAGTATAAGACTCTTATTGGTATCTCCAAGGAATTCTGTGATTTTTCAGTTTCATTTGTCACTAAGCACCCAACATCCTCACCATATTTATTACCAGGAAATACAAGCCACAGGAACCCCACAACTTACAAGTTACAATGCGACACATTCCCAAAATGTCAACAACAGCAGATATCCCAGATCTGACAACTGAAGATATAAAAGCAATTTTCAAGGACATGGAGGTCTATCTGAACCAGATCCTCTTGGAAGCCTTTTCAGATGGTATGTTTCATTGATCGATGAGTACAGAGTCTCATTATGCTGCAAGAGTGTACACAGGAATCTTGGTGATTGCCCTCTGGAGTAGCTGTTTGTTATGTTATTGATTTGGATTGTTAATAGTAGCTAACATAGTCTAACAGTCTCTTCCAAGCACTTTAAGGTTGAATGGTGAAAAATAATCTTGGTCTTGGCCATAATATTCCATTATATTATGGCAATAATCAACTTGTCAGTTCACTGGTGGCTTGTGAACTATGCATTTATAAAAAATAGATGGAACTTTTGGGATGTGTTCCTCGGATGGCAAAGTATGAGGACATCATTCTTGCGGACATTGTTGGTGGCTGAGATTGCTGGCATGATTGCCACATTCATTGCAGATGCAATAATGGTAAGCTGCCCTGAGGTATTACTTACAGAATATATAATTGTACTCATTTGATCATGCAGATTTGGCGATGTTGGACAGTTTGGGATCAACAATGGTTGGTTGTGCTTCTCCCTATTCTCTGCATCCTCATTGCAACAGGTCAGTTACTCACATGTCATTGAGTCTATTCCAACTAATACTGAGTTGTGAAGTTGCCAAAGCCATGTACATATATCACTACATTAACACAGATGTTAGTCTACAGGGCAGTACATCATACACTGCCTTTCTCAAACTATAGGACCTTCTATATATCTCCTTCATTCTTTCAACTACCATTCTCTGCACTGTCCTCATCATCTACTGGATTATCAAAGTTGTTATCTGTACTGAATGTGGAAGGGTGGGTATTCATTTTTATAGAGGTGCTATTGAAATCCTTGTGGAATCTGCTTCCTTATATTCCTTTGGACTTATTGTCTACATCATCTTTATGGCCTATGGGACATTTGCAATGGATTATGTTGACACTGTCACCTTAGTGATACAAGTATGTTTACTCCTTGCTCCAGAATTAAAGTCTTGGTTTTACAATATGACATAGGGAATTGCTCCTACAATGGTCCTTGGCTGAGTGGCTGCAGGTCAGGCCCGACCTGATGATACCTGGAGTGAAAGTGTTGCTTCTTCACTTCATTTTGGAGGTCATTCTGGTGACTCAGGCTCATACAGTGAACACAGCATGGAGGAGCAATACATTGCAGGTTCCTCTCATGACCATGATCAAGAGAATGTGGATGAAGAAAGTGTCATAGGCACTCCAGGTGACCAGAGTCAACATGACAGAGACTTGGAATAGGAAGGAAATTCAAGCATAGTAGAGCTGGAACTCAAATGATGTAGACAATGCTACTTGTTGGATTTGGATGGAAGTCAATACTCATTATGCACAAGCTAAACAATAATCATCTTTTCTCTCACTCTGTGACTCAAAATGAAGCATTTATCGTGGCAAGCTGTAAAGCAAAATATGTACCCAATAAAGATTTATTGTATCCTAATCTGTTGCCCCAGGCTTGCCACCCACCACATTGATCAACAATGTTACCTCCATCATTTGGCAAGGACTGATTTGTCCTCCTCATCTTCAGAATGAAAGTTTCATCAACATAGTGACTTCATCCCTGCCCAGCCCTCCCAGTAATCAGAAAATCAAGTGAGGGCATGAAACCAAAAAGGAATATGTGTGGGCACCAAAACAGCTATGAAAATAAAGGTCCCCAAGTGCACAAAAGGATCTCAAGTCAAAATCAAATGAGGTACAGGAAAACTCATAACTGAAGAAATGGCATGGTCCCTACTGTGAAAGAGAGGGGTATCAATTCATATGCATAAACTTGCCCATCCACATAGATTCCTTTTTCTTGAGGGTTCATCCTCTCATCATGGTCCTGGAAAAGAAATAGTGGGCTGGTATGGAAAAAGAAAACAATAGCAAGGAGACAGGATAGAACTTGGTACTGATGGCTTCGAGGGGGGGGAGTGATTTTGAATAGAGCTGTTGGGAAGAGAAGTGTGTGTGTGTTTTCAGCATTATGTTGTGCTGTAAATGGCCTAAACCATGAGTGACAGAGGACAAAAGAGATGGTGAAATGATGCAGAAGATCATTAGGTCACCAAGAAAGATTCTCAGTTCAATCAGCAGTTGGGCAGGATGAAGCCTTCAGTCTGCTCCAAATCTGTGAGAGGTAGAAATGATGGTCTATCATTATTGCACAGAAGGTAAGACAAGTGAAATAATAGTACAATAGTGTTCAACATTAACAACATGTCAAACTTTCTACCACTTCTCATGAGCAGGATGCTCTAAACTCCCATGAATTAGCAAAAAATCAGAAGCAAAGATGAAAATGACTGATGAACTAATTGCTAGGTCTAGGTGAAACAAGGTGGCACAGTGTTAGGGACATGCCAAATAGATCAAGATAGATTGCATGAGTGGAGGTCCATGGAGTGCATGGGCCTTGGCGAAGCTATTAGCAATGTCACCCTTGAGCCGAAGTCCTAAAGTTGGATAGCAGAGCAGAGTCCATGGAGAGCGAAGGTTTGGATAGAGAGTTAGAGATAGTCCAATGGAGTAGAGGCCATGGACTTGAAAGCAATAGATGAGACTTAAAGTTAGAGAGAGATTTGGCTAAACCAAGTTGATATTCAAACTGAGTATCTAGAAGTAATTGTACAGTATATATATGAGTAGGTAATCCAAGTCAGAGTCTGATGGAATCTGATGGAGGTCTGTTTGCTACTGGATTCAGGTTCTAGAATTAATATGTGAAATAGTAAAATGAAATGGAAATGAAACATTAAATGGAGCAGAGTAATGGTAAGTGGCCAGAGGCTGCAGAGGTCTGAAGATATGATTTGTATAAGTGGGATTCTTGCTTGAAGTTGGTGTGGAGCAGAGGCCTGCAGCATGCACATAACACACAGTGAGATGCAGGTATGACTAGGGAGATGGCTCCACATTAGATATTGACAATGATAGCTAATATATGAACAAATGTACCTCACAATAACCAAATAGCCTTGTGCTGTTCCCACTCTGGGTCATTATGGCGCTGGTGTCAAGATACTGCCATCAATGATAGCCTACAGCAAGGTCAGTCTCCAGAGCAAAACCGGTGAGTGGAAGGTTCTCACATGTGATTCTGCTTTCCAAATTCCTTTGCCAGACTCTGTGATAGTGCCATCAATGCATGGATCCCAGCTGAAGACATACTATGCTAGTGGCAACACTCGCCATGGCTCCAGCCTCATCGACTTCATTCGCCTGGAACACCTGGACAATCTTTGTGAACACAGATGCACCTTCTGTGCCACAGCTTGGATGTCCTTTAGGGTGATATTGAGGAAAGGATTCCAGATGCCATGTAAAGGGCTATGCAGATGAGCTGGTCTTGGTAATGCACATGAATTTTGGCATAAGTGGTATTGATATCAGTAGTGCCATACAAGGAGATGGAGAATGAGGTAGCAGTCCTGCAAGCAGTGTCAAGCTCATCTGAGGGCCTTGAGTAAGGCATAGCACAGATCCAGATGACCCACAGATAGCTAAACAGATATCTGTTGCCAAATCCACAGCTTGGATTTATTTTTGGCATCCACCTGACAGTATCCATATCTGCTGGATGCAGATCCATGAAGTAGAAATTCAATACTTATATGCGGATATCCATATCCACTGACTATCAAATAATACTCAAAGAACGGGTTCTGTACATAGAGAGAGTACATGGAAAAGACTACTTAGAAGTACCATTGTCAACATCCATTTTGATAACATCATTACCATCACTACCTTCATCTCCCTCAGTATTGGTGTCTTCTTCTTCCACTCACCAGTGAGGTCCTTTCATATGGATACCTTCAATTATTTCTTCAACTGGGACAAGGCCAGCTGATGCCCATGAGCCAAGGACAGTAGCAGCACATATGGACTTGTCAGAGAGCGAATGCCAGAACTGCAAGACATTTTGACTGCTGGCAGAGAAAGATCATTCACAGTTGACTGATGTAGCTAATTCAAAATGGTGTGTAAATTCAATCATATGATGGCACTACCTAAAAAGAACCTACCCAGTACTGATAAAAAGTCAAGAGCAAACCAAGCGAGTGGATTTGTTGATGGGTTTTGTGATGTCCAGTACATCAGAGGATCTGAGATGTTCGCAAGGATAGGGCTGTGCAAATAAAGATCCAGAGGGTCAGCAGGTATCACCACTGGTGAGGCAGCCCCTTCGTTGTCATCATCCGAGTCATCATCCCAAGTGAACCATCTTCGCTGAACAATGGGTGAGCCAAGCATACATCATGTCACCGAAAAATAGATACCTTCTGACTAGAACTGGTCACCTTCACAGGAGCAGTTGCAGCAGAATCGGTCCAGAAATGTTTCTTGAAAAAGGCCCACTCATTGCGAATTACTTGTATGGCTTCATCAATCCACTCTGGAAGCCAGTTTTGAGATTTGAAATACTGCATCTTGTGGCTTGGATGCATGACTGTTGACATATAAATGCTACCTATCTCATTTAATATAATTAAATGACTTACTGAGAGCGGTATGATAAATATGTAACTCATCAGTTTTGGAGTAGTAATTGTTCAAGACAATGAGAGCATTCCAGTATGCTAGGCATACAGCCACATGCAAATGGGTATTGTTATGCTCTCATTCAAGCTTGCACGTGAGTTTGTCAATGGTGGGAATGACATGGTACACCATGGCTTTGCCATCTCCTGAAAACTTGAGGGTCATCTCCTTGAAAGTCTAGAAGATCATAGAGAATTAGACAGGTTGGGCAACTAAAAGATGGGCAACTTATGTCAAGATATTTGGAGCACTGCTTGAGAACAGTCCACTCATCTTCTGAAAGTATGAATCTATGCAGGCACATACTCCTTGGAGTATTGTTGAACTTGTGCATGTCACACACATGGTCAAGGACTTCTCAAAGATCCAGGCCACATTGCAACATATCAGAAATGGTATTCCATTGGGTGACAACAGCTCAAATAAGGATCATCAGAGAGATGTCGTGATCTTTGCAGGCAGTGAGAATTGCCTCATGTAGGATAGATTTATTGAACACTTTTTTCCTGAGTTGTGTCATCTACAAAATCTTCAGACATTGCTCAGACAGAAGTCTAAAGACATACCTTGAATATTGCAAACTGAGCTACCTTTGCCTTAGTAGCACTAACAACAGGCTTTGATTCGTCTATGTCGACCTCATATTCCAGGTCGAGCTCATCAAGGATATGTTCCAGATAGGTGCTTTTCTCAGGATCACAGTTGTCATCGTCCTCACCATCATCACTGGCAGTATTGTCATCAACAAGATTGTCGAAAGCAGTGTCTTTGTCTTTTTTCAGATCATGGTTGAATTGCTTGAGAAAACCCTACCAAGACACTGTCAGCGATAATACCATAGTAAGTGAAAGACAAACCTTGGTGACCAGCACCCAAATGTGGTCAATGCATCGCACATGATACTTGTGTCCTCAGAAAGTATCAATTTGAGATGTGAGCTTATCAGCCAGCACACCATTAGGGGCAGTCCCATCAGCAACCAAACCAAGACCCTACATAAAAGATTAAATCTGTTAAAAGCTTTGAATGCTCAGAGCCATGCATCTTATTTGTTACACCAAATTCATCAAGGACCTTGATCATTTGCCATGCCATGTACTCCCCCATGTGAGATTCTGTACAACTGCAAACACTTGTGAGCCAGTGTGAATCAATGCAAATAGAAAGATGTTTACCGGATATAGTCGAGGACGAATTCTTCAAGTTGACCACTGTCGGTGACCCTGGCTACAGTAATTCCAAGGTAGGAAATTACATTGGGGGAGGTCCAGCCATTGATACCAAAATGGAGGTGACCAGGAGTTTGCTATCAGATGAATAAGAGAAAAACTAATGGTTCAACAATCAAGGACCATACCTGTAAGGACAGCACTACCTGAGCCTTTGTGATTGCATACATTTCATGAATATCCCGCAAGATAGTTGAGGGTGAAGGAATATTGACTTTGGAATAGAGCATCTTGAAGATTTTGATGAGCTCTGGATTGGAAACAATCTTATATAGTCAATGGCACTGAGCACCCCCGATAGCCAACAGGTATCAAAAATGTGCCACACTGTAGAGGTGCCCATTGGCGAACCCAGTGATGGTCACTGGCCTGGGTGCTGCTTGAGGGCAGCAAACCTTGATATGATCATTTAGATTGCTGGTAGAGTCTTCAAATTGTTCACAACTACATGAGATGCTTGGCTGGCTGTGTCATCTTGTAAGGTCACTGATAAACTGGTGGACAAACTATAGAAGACTCACATTTTGCATACAGAGTTTTTTCCCCCCTTCCTGAATGATAATGGGTGGCTCAAAATGTTGATAAACAGCTGATCTTCAGCTTTTCATTTGGATAGCTACACAAAGAAGTTCAATAGCATGTAAGCAGATGAACAAGTAACACACCTAGGATCTCTTCATCACTCTTGCCTTTGTACTTGGCTTCTTTGGCCTTCTTGCGAGCCACAGCAGTCATCATAGGACCTTGTGGAATGCTAGTGGTTGACGGCTCACTGGTGACAGCTTACTTGCCCTTCTTCTTCCTGGACATGCTGGAACAGTTCCTCGATGATGAAGGGTCAGTGGTCTTCTGTTTGTTGTTCAGAGCAGGAGCCATAATTATATAGCATAGGAATATGGGTCAGAGAAGAGATTCAATTGAGCTGTTTTATACTCCAACAGACCTCCACTATGTGAGCCAAACCAAATAGGGTGGCAATGAAGAGTCTAGAAAAGATATTAATGCTATTGTAGAAGGAAGAAGTGGTGTAAAAATTAACAGACAATGTATAAAGTCAAGACAACACCAATTTTGACCAAACAGCACAGATAGCTGCAGATACTGTGTGAGAAGAATGAGCATGACATCAATCTGACAATGAGTTTTATCACCTCGCACAAGCAGAACATTGTTCGCATACCTGTTGGGACCATTGATGAAGCCACTGGCCAGGCATACTCCATCAACCCTAGCAGCTACAGAGCTTGTGGGTATGCTATGAGGACAATGGAGCAATGTTATGGAAGAAGAGCTGAGGTGTTGGACTTCAAGGATATCAAGTGTTTGAACTGGGTGAGCTTGTGCCAGAAATATGAATGAGAAAGAGATGGAGATGGTCTAGGATTGAGCTTGTTGACATGGCAGCCAATGTAGAAGAGCAAGTGTACACACTCGGTATCATCCTGAGGGGTCATTGAAGATACAACTTCAATGTGGTATTCAAAGATTGAAGAATTGCACCAACACAAGGTCAAGTGCTGCAAGTGACCCATGCAGGTCAGCTCACTGTCCTCTGAGGAAATTAAGTCTTGATACACCTGCTAGGTGTACACCCTGTAAAAACGCATGTAAATTACAATTTTACCACATATAGAAAGATCACATTGTAAACACTAGTAAGAAATGTGAAGCAAGTGCTACGTTGTAAGGAAGAAACTACCAGGGAACTTAGAACCGAGTTGTTCCAATGCTTAGATCAAAGATCAGGCATTCTACCTGGTAGACCGAGCGCCCAGGTTGCATGATGCACATGGTGTAAGCACCTGGCACTCCGGCGGATGTATCCAATCACAGAATGTTTGATCTAATACGATCAATCAACCTGGTAGCCGGCAATGAGCTCATATCTGCCAGGCAGAGAGTTCATACCTGCCTGGTTGGGTCAGCAAGTATCTTAGTCAGTCAGAAAAGGATTGGAAATCATAGATAAGTAGAGTAGTATAAATACAGGTCATGTAACTAATGGGGAATCAGGTTTCTGACCTCCAGAACGCTACCAGGTGAATAGTATGGGTTTAATTGGTTAAGAGCTTCGAGTCATTGACTCACCTGGAATAGAGTTGTGGTGACCTGGTCACTTTGTGTGTGCAAGAACAGTTAAGAAAGTGAACAGTACAAGCTAGATTCAGAAAGACAAGTCCAGAGAAACAGTTCAGAACAAGACAGTGTGTTTTAAAGTCGCAACCAGGTGCATTGTATCAGTCTTGAAACTGCACCAGGCAGTCGTTCCAAGATAGTTTGTGTTTGTGTTTCATAGCACACCAAACTTAGAAGTGATTCCGCAATATATCTTTGAAACAAATCTATTTTATTGCTACCTGGAACTTATAACTACAGTACAAAGTGTCATAACTTGGTACATCATACCTCCCTTCGAATTGCAATTGACTAGGTGTTTGTGTGGTGTTTAGTGTTAGCACTTAGCATTCATAAAGGCACCTAGCACCTTTCAGTCTGCACTCAAATGATTAACAACAAATGCAGTTATTAATATGGTAAATATGTACCATATGTCTGTATGTCCTCCCCAAATTCCACACATCTCACAGATACTGCAGCACCATGCTGCTCAACAACTAGGGCTCTCCAAGTCTTCACTGGATTCCATGCCTGTCCTGTATCCCTCCTCTGACAACCACATGTCTTCTGTATGGTCTGCAAGTGTCACCCTTTGTACACTTCAGAGTCACAAAGGGACTTCCAGACATTTGTGGTGCATCCCGTATCCCAGCTCTGCTAATGACATGTCATCTATATGAGTGTGTATGAGAAGTGGATGGTCATGACAATGAGGGTGCATCATTTTAGATGACTGCAACTAAGTCAGTGATGAAAGAACTACCGCAAGCAAGACCACATACTCTTATGAGCCTACACTAAACACTGTGAGGTGTTGCATATCAGATTGGGTCTTATCGAGCCCCATCACCCATATCAATGGTGTGCAGACTGCCTGGTCCGTCACAGTTAAGGTCTTCCAGGGGTATCAGACATGGTACATAGCTGGAAAGAGATATTCCTCAGCGCTGAAACTTCACTAACAGGAATTTTTGTACATACTTCAGATGGATGGGATGTACAAGGAGCTATGAGTGAAACCAAATTTAAAAGGTGAAAGATAAAAGTGGATATAAACTGCCGATGAAATGTCAAGCAGAGAGCTTGACCCATGCAGGTCAAAGCCAGATGGAGAGGGATGGTCGTCAGCATCAAGATGGCACTCGCCATCAGTGCTGCAGACCATAGACCATAACATGACTTCCACTCATTTTCTGCTGACCTCTGTCTTCACCTTTCTCCTACCTCCTACCACCATGCCAAACAACGATGAGCAGAATCACACCATGGTGAGTCCAGTCCCTTTCCATGAGCAACACCGTTCAGCAATTCATTTTCACAGATACAAGCCTTCGAATGGTACTCCAAAGGAAATAATGTCCTAGGTTTCTGTATTCGAAGCATCTCACTCTGAGTCAACCACTACATTGATATGCTTGGTATCAGGCTACCCATAGATTTTGCGATTTTAATCAAATAAGCACAGTCTACAAGCGATACAAAGGGCTATAGTAAAGGCTTTACACTGTTAGCTAAATACTACTTGAGATACTGAGCAAAGCAAGTATAAGAATGGACTTAGAGATGACATCTAGACGAGTCAACTCTACCTGCCTTTAGTATTCAATGCTACTCCCTATACAAACCAAGATTATTATAGTCAAATCTCAGAGACTTGTCTCTATGAAGTACTAACATCAAAGCAAGCACAGAATAACTAGATAACTTGTTGCCTTGACACATTGAATAAACCTGGAATAAAGTGCTAAGTCAGAATGAATTCTATTTCGAGATAAACTTAGTCTAGAACATGAATAACACTGGAATAACTGAACAGCTGCTACTTGGTGCCAAGATAACTGACTAGATCACACAATGATCAAAGCAATACAGTCTCGGACCAACAATTGATCACGATTGATGGTTACATCCTTGAGATACTGTGCAATCCGTAGTATTGAATGATGTACCACGCAGCGAGCCATGAAAGAGGAGCAAGGAGCTCCTGTGGACCACAAGGGCACTCCTCATCAATAGAATAACCCATAGCCATTCTGTCTAACTGAATAGAAACCATGGAAAGGCACAATCCTTGTAAATTAATTACTCATCATTTGTATTGATACCTAAAGCTCGTACTATAATTATTTTAGATACTAGCTCCTATACCTAGATGATGAATCATATAAATTAGCAGTGACTAGATGCATAATGGCAGGAAAGCATTCCCCCTGTGTTTGTGCTAGTAACCTATATAGCTACCTAATCAATCACTGGTTTTAATTGCATATCCTCGACTGGAGTGAATTTAAGTTTACCAAGTCAACCCAAAAGGGCGGCTACAGTAATCTAGAAGAACTAAGAAGGAATAAGAGTCATCCCTGTGTTTGCGCTTTGCTAGTTCCTAGAACTGCTCCACATCCAAAGGCCTTGCGCTCCAAAGCCAACTAAAGTAATCTAGACGTGCTAAGTCAACCACAGACCAAAGATGTTGCCTAGTTGAAGTGAAATAAGCCCTAGAACGCTTTAATTTTGAACAGTTGATGAGTCAAGGACTCTTTGTAGAACTTTGGTTCTTTGTTGCAAGTGTGTGCACTTGTATTGTAAATGAGTCTGTGTACTCTAGAGCTATTGGACTCTTTGTAGACCATCTAGGTCTTTGATTGTTAGTTATTGAAGTGTTCTCTAGTCAAGCCTTAAAAAGCTCTCCTAGACAAAGTCAATTTGAGTCTGAACCACTCATAATTGTATTCTACCAACCCCATGTTCATATAACTCACTACTAGTGTATCTCATGTAAACACCTTTAGAATTGAATTGAAGCTACCTTTGAACAAACCCAATTGATTATTGCTATCTAAGTACACCACAAGTGCTTCTATTGTACTCACCCTCAAACTTAACATTTGGTGATTGTGTGTGTGTGTGATTTAGTATCTAGATTGATGATCTAGACACTTGTTTCATTTGCACCCTGCCCATTACCGAGCACATCAATGTCTGGCAGCAAGAACAAGTATGGACATGACAAAGAGGATGACCTGGGCAGGCAGCAGCAGTCCTACCCATCCCAAAGACGATGTCCCACAACTCCCACACACACATTGGTGCCAATCGCCATTGTGCAGGGTTTCTTTAGACCTCATGAAGATAGGATTGACTGGGGAATCTGCTATCAGATGCCATCTCCAGCCTGCAGAGTGAGCAGATGCAAGGCCAATGACCAGGACAACGACAATGACTAGGACAGTTGCAACAGTGACAGGACAGGTGGAGAGGCTTCGATGATGTAGCAGGACCATTGTAGATGGTGGGGTATGGGCATGGTGGAAGGAGAATGTTTTGGGGAAGAGTACAGGATGATGGAAGAGTATGAGTAGGAGAATGTGAGTGAGATTGGGCCCCCGACATCCCATGATGGCAGTGATGACAGCATCCATCTGGGTGTCGATTCTCCTTCCCAGTATGCAATGGACAACACCAAGAAGACAATGCAGCGAGCACTGATGACCCTGCCGCTGCCATCCCCATAGAAAACCAATGTAGGCCCCTACTGCCCATGAATCATTTCCCATTTCCATTCCATTTCTTTCTCTGTAGTATGTAGCCCATTGGTGCCATGGATCTTAGTAATGTAATTGAATATAGAGTAACTAACGAGGTAATATTCTATTCCCATAATCTTCACTCTCGACTCTTTTTTTCCAGCTGTGGCTCAAATTCACAAGTGTCCATATCATTGGTGGGGAACATAAAGATCAAGGTGTGTGTGACAACTATCATAAATTTTTTATTTTCTCAACTCTGCTAGACTTGCTCCTCAATGCTTCATCAACAACTTATTTGCTTAAGAAGTGTGCTCACTGCTCAATGGTATGTGATCTCTACTAAGATGGATGTTTCAGGTCGAAAGTTGTCTGTTCAGAGGGGTAGGAAAGACCTTAGAGTAGTAATAGTATTATTTCATTTGCAGTGTATTATATAATGTTGAAAATGGATATATCTATGCTATCGAGGTTACAGATAGCTGCAGATATGAGCATCTGCAGCTGTGTGAACCATCCATGTTAGGCAGGTATCTGTGGTGCATGGATATCTGCAGCTTGGATGCCCCAGATACAGATAGTCATGCACAGCCACATCTGCAGATGCAGATTTGGGATTTGAATTTAGCCATTATCCATGGTATAGCTGTGGATGGATCCACAGATCCATCCATGCTATGCCTTACTATGAATTATTAGGACAGTGGGAGATGGAGCCTGTGTGAGCAAGATGAGAGAATGGTGGTTGAGATTCAAAAGATCATGCAGGCATCTGTTTTTAGTTTTCCAAAAAAGAAATCATGACAAATGGATTCCCACAGAGTTAGCATGACAAAAAAGCAAATATAGTATTGTGCCAAGTATAACAAACTACCATCTAGATGAGTGTTCTTCAAATCAACAACCCCTGAGAGCATTGAGCAAAGGAGGTCTTGTATCAAATCAACAACATCTTTTACCTAGACAGTCACAGCATTAACTTCTCTCCATAGTTCCATACAACCTGTCTTGCAATAGATGTGAGTGGCAAGGAGATCATCACAAGACTGAAGCCAGTTGAAAGGTTCTAGGGCATTGCTAATGGTAGCCACAGCATCTGCCATGTTGGAATCAACTGTGTGAGTGTAGGTCTGGGCAGCAAATGAGATTGAGGTTTGGTGGTTCAGTCACATGGCCAGTTTATGCCATATTTTGTTTAGGGAGTTGGTCCAGTCTTTGGCTGTTGTAGATTTGTGCTGGTGTGGTCTATGGATGTATGTAAGCAGAACATGGTTCACAGGGATGCCAATAGAAACAACTTACTCTGTAGTTGCACCATGCGCCCATGTTCACCTGAGTTGGGAGGGAATCACATTGTGTCGACTACATTCTGTGTTCCCATTGTGGTCAGCATACTGCCGGCACCTTTGGTGACAGAGAGTGTCACAGTTGCTGTAAAAGAGGCTCAATTCATGTAAAGACATAGAAAAAGATACACACTATTCATAATATGCCTGCTGTGACACCACATGGATAGTGGCCTGTTCTTCTGGAGTGTGATATTTATAAGGATGGCCATGAGCCCATCCAGGCAGTATAGCAGCTGCAGATCCACAAAAAACCAGTAAGAAAATAAAGGCAGCAGAAAGATGATTGCTTGCACCTGAATTTTTGGTAGTGATAGCAAGTTCAGTGGGGTTGCTAGCATGCAAACTCGTACCTTCATGGTCAGACATGGACAGTGATGAGCAAGAGAGATGGAAGACTGAAAAGCACATGTGGCAAGATCCATGTGGGGCCCATTTCACTGATATTAAATGCATAATGCACTGGGGATAGTGGTTAGGGCAGCAAGAAAACAGAAATGAAGACTGGCAAGTCAGTCTGCAGGTAAATACAGCTTAAGATGGGAAACGAAGAATGGTGGCTGGGCAGAATGGATGCATGAATGATTGAGCTTGGATTGTAAGCTAGATTCCTTAGTGGGAGTTTAAAGGACTTGCCTAATGATTTTAAACTGATGAAAAATAGAATAGGCATTTGGACAGCCTGGGACACTGGGATTCCTGTGACATTAGATATTACAGTACTCACAGATGTCAATTGATGCCTGAGAAGGATGCTGGTTTCCCAGGGTGGTGTAGAGTACATAGAGGAAAGATGCCTTAGTGAGATCCGGCTATCCAGGTTTGTTCATACTGGTGCTCTAAATTGTCATTTATTTCTGATAATACAGGGAATTTTCTGGGAGAGTAAAACAACTACAGATGTGCTTTGTAAAGGACTTACTGCAAGCACATCTTGGCTTGCTCAGGGGCTACCAGTACTGTTGTATTTCGACCATATCTTCACATAACGCATAATGGGGGTCCATTATGTGAAGATAGGTGAACTTTGTAATGTGTAACAGGCCCATTTGGTACCTTAAATTATTCAATAAAGCAATAATTTTTCGGTCTGGCATGCACCGGACTGCCTATTAAGGTAGATGACATCATAATGAAGATGTAACTGGGTGAAGATGTGCATAACGTTGATATGTGGTCCACGTGTTCACACCTAGATTTTGCAATTTTATAATGATACTAGTGCATACCTATCCTTGACTAGTCATAACTAGAGGGCTATAGCAGAGGCTTCAAGCTGATAGTCAAGCCAGGACTTAGGTGTGATACCACTAGTGGGTCAAGTCTATAAGATGGAATGACTAGTACCTTGGCTACTGCTATGAGCCAGTGAATAATGGCTACTAGTAGACAAGGGTAGCTACGAGTGCACCCAACAAGAAGCATAATACACAGATCTCGTGAAGTACTGTTGCTAGCAGGCCAATCAGGGCATAAATATCTAAGTCAGGTTAACTAGTTGCACAGCAATCTCGAAGCAGGACTTAGAAATGAATTAGCAATGGATTAACCTCGCATCTAGATCCAATTAGTGCGATCAGATCTGTTATGATTGGACATGAGGCTAGCCAGGCTGCACATTCGATCACGGCCAACTGCGTTGTGGATGTGGAAGCATGGCTAGTAGTTTATCCTCGGCACTAGTGGCGCATTGCTGGGTCAAGAATGCAAGATAAAACTGCTAGCATAGCTCCATGGCTTACTAGTTGTCCAGCAGTAGTTTCTAGACCGACTATTGCGTGCTTTTTTGCAGTATTTCGTGACTAGCCAAGAAATCCGTACCGAAAATACCCCACTAGTGTAGCTGTTTGTGTCGCTTTGTACCATTCCTTACAGTATATAAGTAGTAGAATAGCCACTTGCACGGACAGGCAACGCCATCCCTGCGATTGAGACCTACTAGTCAGTATCTAGTGCCCCAATTAAAGGCTTTTGTGCTTAACCTCGAATGAAGCGGCTACTAGTCGCTAAGTTACCTATAGTATTGAGTGAATTGAAGTCCCTTTGAGTCTACTATTGTGTCCTGCAAAGGCCAAGAGTGCTCCAAAGTTAGTTCTTGCAGTTTCTCAAAGTTAAAGTATTATTCTTAGGCCAAGAGTGCCACTAGTAAGCTAGAGTGCGAACTAGTCAAGTGTTGATCACTTGTAGGAAGTATTACAGGGCCAAGAGAGCCAATAGTCCGAACAGTCGGAGTCCCAGCGAGCACAGTAGCTCAAAACCAAGTCACATTCATTCAATTGTGTCTTACCCACTCCACTAGTGCAAGTAGTACGCTTGTAAAACTCACTAGTAATGAATAAAACATCTTTTGAACAACCTACCTTGATTATTGAGTCTGCAGAGTGCTTCTATTGTACTCAAAACACCCGAATTCAATACATTGGTGATAGTGTAGAGTTGTGAGAGGTTTAGTGTTGGTTGGAGCTCATTTCCGCCCACTAGTCTTTTGCCACTTGCCATTACCGAGCACATCAGCAGGAGTCCTAAGAATACAGTTAATGTATGTCATGTCCTAAAGAAGTCACCACAGGGACCGGGGAGCGTCAACAAGGAGAAAACAGTTGTCGGCAGGTTTGATTGGAGTATTCCTTTTCCTGTCTTCGTAACAAAACGGTCAATAGAACGAGATGAAGAATGTGCCCGCCTGTGGAAGAGAGAGCATGTCAAATGGGTTACGATCTGATACCCCAGGTCTTGGTGTCATATCTTCCATCCCTGTGTCCATTGTTGTCGCTGTCGTGGGCCACAGTTTGATCATCAAGTTAGACAGCAAGCTCGAGAGTAAGCTGTGAAAATGGCATCAATAATCGTCAAGAGAAATTGGGTAGAGTAGGCACGTCACGTGTCATGAGTTAACCGGTAACCGGTATCTGTATTTTTGGCCCAACTCTGGAGCATGCATAAATCTCTTCCTCTCTACTTCCACTGTCAGTTGTTCCCTTCCATGATCCCCACTCCCTAGACAACGACTAGCATGACGTTCACTACCAAGCAGGATCACAACACGTCTCTTTGGAACAGCATACCCCCCTTCATGACCAGCTCTTCCCACAAACCCAATATGTGGCGCAAACTTACATGGAGACGTACCTTGGAGTATGCGTGTCGCAGGATGGCAGAGAAGGAGAGGGGATCAGTCGATGACGGTTTGACTTGCTTTGGGCAGGTTATGCTGAACAAGTCTTCAACCTCGACCGTCTTGTTGCTGGGCGTTGAGCTTGACGGTGAGCTCTTTTTCTTTTTCTTTTTCTTGATTATTTTCTGATCGTATACGCGTAGCTCCCATGGCCGTTACAACTGCCAGCACCAATATCGACGGCAGTGGATGGGTCTTGGTTTTTTTGATAATGTGTGCTAGCAAGAAACTAATCATCTGATAATGGGATCCAGGGTGCATAGACTAACTCCTTACCTTTTTTCTTTTACTGACATCGTTCCCTGTTTGCCAGAGGCTCTGTCCTTTGATTTCCCTGAGCCCCTTGAATGTGCAGACGTCCCCTCAGATTTCGGTAACTGTGTCAAAGGGTATCAACCCCGATGAGGCTGTTGATATCAATCTCGACAGCGTTGGATGCATCTTCCTTCTTTCTTTCTTTCTTTGACAATGTGCGTGCTAGCAGGGGGGGAATTAATCAAGGTAAGTCGTTCCCACCTCATCCTTCTAAGCTTTTGCTGATGACACTCTCGGTAGTGTACTCAACGAAGCTGTACTCAAAGAGATTTTTTTTGATTAGGAGGTCCAAGCCTCCAAGGTGTGTGTACCAACTATTTACCTTTTTTCTTTGGTTGAGTTCCTTCCCTCTTTGCTAGAGCCTCTACGCTTATCCCCTGGAATCTCAGATCTCACTGATGCCGCCCCCACAGAGGCGAGGATCTGATTGTCATGCCCTCAATGGGCATGGATCGTGGGAGATGGCATGCGATAAGTCGAGTCGTGCTGCTCGTGCTGCTATTCCTATTCCTATTGCTATTCCTGACCTGAATGAGTCAGACTCATTGCTTGATGTTTCGTCGTATCTCTTCTGCGAGCTAGGCACATGCGTTGGCTGGTGCACACGTCATCTCTGTCCTTGTCATCCCTCGTTAGCGTCGCATACCTCAACCCCCGATTCCCTGGCCTCGCTGATGTCCATACCGTCGTGGGAGTGTCACTAGCCAGATAGCCGAATTCTCACTGATGTAAGCACTTACCCTTTTTTCTCGTTCTTCCCCTCATGTCTTTGCCAGCTGGCCTACATGGACAAGAGCTCCCTTATGATTTCGCCAAAACTTTTGGCCAGTAAAGCCTGATCTGAATGGGTCGGCTCGATGCTTGACGTTCCGTCGACATCTATTCTCACTGCTGTGGAGCTGTGTCATCCTCAGTCCTTAGGCATATTCGGTTGTGTTATCCCTTCCCTTCTGAATGGGTGGTTTATTCTTTGCCGACGTGGCTGTGCAGGCACATGTCATTGTCTTTGCTTTTGTATGTACCCGAATTTCTCTAGGAGATCCATTGTCTCATTTACCTTGCACAAAGGTTATTCCAACTACATGCCACTGACATGGCTGCCTTTAAATGCAGCGACTTTGCAGCAATTGCCAGTACTTCTCAACGAGCTCTCCTATCATGGCCCCTATCCGACCTTCCAAATCTTCCTCGTCTTTCTCGCAGCCTCCCAAGGGAACGCAGCACAAGCAATGCACATGCAAGCATGCCCATAACAAATCCTCGGAGCCTGAATATGGCGAATCCACAAACAAGGCATCCATGACGTGCAAACGCAAACACGATGTGGCGTCATCTGCTGATGAGGCTACAGATAGCCATTCGACCACGAAGAAGCAGAAGAAACCAAAGAAGAAGAAGAAGAAGAAGAAGTCTACCACCGCTACAGACACTTCGGACGACAGTGGCGAGAGTGAAGATGAGACTGCTCAGGATGAAGCGCCAGAGGACATGGACGAGAATGAGCAGGCTCTCAGTACGTCCTTTTTCTCCCGTCTATTTCATTTATCTCATTACAATGACAGAGAAAGTCATGGCCAGTTGGACATCAGCCATGTATGACCACTACCACTTGCCACCCTCCATCAAAGTCGAAGATGGTATTATTAAATATGTTTTTACATGCAAATGGTGAGTTGTCATCTCTTTCCCAGTTTGCACTTGACCTCATCATTCTGATGCTATGAAATAGACATGGAACCACACACATGCACGCCAAGAAGGACACGAGCACTACAAACCTGAAGAATCATGCTGAACGATGCAATATGAAGGCTAATAGCGCGACCTCCAAGCAGTTAAAACTCATGGATATTGCCTCGCAGTATAACGAGGGTGAATTTCGACTGTTGCATGCTGAATGGATGACCCAGTCCCACCGACCAACGCTCATGATTGAAGATCCCAAACTCCAAGAGATATATTGACTGCTCAACCCTCAAGTCAAGATTCATTTGGATATGACACTGGGTCGCAATATTAAAGAAGTCTATGAGGTATCGAAGGAACGGTTGAAGGAGCAGCTGAAAGAGCATGAAGGTCACTTCCACATCGCCTTCGACGCATGGGCAGCGCCTAACAGCCATGACTATCTTGGTATAGTGTTGGTGTGGTGCGACAAGGGCCAGATTCAGGTGGTTATGCTGGATCTCGTTGAGTGCGTGGCTCCAATATTCACTCCGTGGCATGCATTCTAACTGTATCTGTTTATCTTTAGGCTCACCGAGGCGCACACAGGAGTTTACCTGGCCGAACGAGTCATGGAGGTCCTCAAGGAGTACGGTATTGAAGATCGCATCCTTGGCGAAGCCGGTGATAATGCTTTGGTCAACGACAAAACCTTGGATGAGCTGGAGACACTGTTCAAGGAGATCTCTAGCCTTATCATTACAGGGCGTGAGACTCAAATCCAGTGCTTTGCTCATATACTGAACCTCATAGTGAAGGTATGTTTAATTGCTCATTTTCATGTCGTTGATTCACTGGTTTCAAAGGCTATACTTTCTCAATTTGAGGCCAAACGCCATGTGAAGAAGCCCGGTGATACTGCTAACAAATCACACTCATGACGTATGGATAACGACGATGAGGAGAGTGATATTGATGAAGTGGAGGATGACAAAGATGATCTCCTCGATGACGAAGAGCTCGCAGCACTGGAAGATCTACAGAAGACATTGGAGGAAGAGGAAGACACTCTTATTGAGGATTCCTCATGGGATCGTGCAGAAGTCCTTGAGCTGACTGATGAGGAGATCAACATGGGGGTCACTGCATTAACAAAGGTATGTCACCAATACTTCTCATTCATGTAACCAGCATTAACTTGTACACTATTAGTTATTAAAACTCAGCAAGCGTATATTCCACAAGAGTGCCCTCCAGAAGGACCTAGCTGACCTCTGTGGCAACAAGAAGATTCCAATACTCAAAATGATTCAGCAGGTCATCACATAGTGGAATACAACGTCCAATGTGATTGACCGTGGTCTCCAACTTCGACCAGCGCTAGATGCACTCTGCATTAAATCAGATCATAATAGGGGGAAGCTGCCTGCGAAGCACCTGAAGCGTTTTCGTCTCACTGATATTGAATGGACCATGCTCCAGCAGCTTCATCCCATTCTCACGGTAAGCCAGTTCCATACCTTGTTGTCCTTATGTCCATCATACTCAATATCTTTATGCTAGAACTTCCTCAAAGCTACTGATCGCATCTCTCGGTCAGGAGCCCCACTCCTACATGAGGTCATTCCAATGATGGACATCCTCACACGGGAGCTTGAGAAAGCACTCAAGAACATGGCGCTGCTTCCCTGTGTCTGTGCTGGCATCTCTTGGGGATTAGCCATCATTGACAAGTACTACTCAAAAACAGATGAATCAATTATGTGGAAAACAGCCATGAGTAAGTGCATACCTTTCATTACATGCTCGTATTGGTCCTGACTATGTTTTCTTCCAGTCTTGCATCCTCGCTACAAGCTTGACTATTTCCGCAGCCAAAACTGGTTGACGGAATGGGTCAAGACTGCTGAGCAGTCTGCACGGGAGACGTGGACTCGGTATTACAAACCTATGATTACCGAAACCATAACATTGCCGGTAGGTTTTCTTAAGATCTTAATTCTCAGAGGCTGATTGGTTCCTCAGACTGATTCTGATGATCCCTTTGCCGATGTGGACAACTTTGGCCGGAACATGGAGCAAGATCCATTTGAGGCTTATATTAGGGCACCACAGTTTGATTGTGGTGATCCTATCTCTCACTGGACAGCAAAACTTGACAAGCACTCATCTAAAATGAAAAACAAGCCAGTTACGCCAGCAGGAGCATTGGCTAGGATGGCACTTGACTTTCTTTCGGCACCAGGTAAGTGTTTTGCATCTTTTTATTGTTTGCATAGTAATATTTTTTCAGCGGCATCTACTGATGTTGAGTGTGTGTTTTCGCATGGAGGGTTGGTTGTAAGCAAGCACCGACATAATCTCTCGCCAGAGTCTACACGTGCAAACGTGATTTTAAACTCCTGGTCAAAGATTGACGGTATTGTGCCACGAAGGGAACTGATAAAATGATTCAATGAGAAGTCGTGTCGTGGTGATGCAAAAGGTACACATTGACGTTATTGACGTTGATGATTCAGTGAAAGACAGTGAAGATGACAATGATTGATACTACTGATATTCTTATTATAAGTACATGAAATGTATATTATTATGGCGGATATAGCGTGAGTACTTGCGTGAGTATTCTTGAGTACTTGTAGACATCCGGGTGTGATGAGTACTTGTGCTCACAATGAGTACTCGTCTTGTGGTACGAGTAACTTGTGCCATGGATGTGTTTGCAGATGGCAAGTATGCCTCTTGATGGTCAAGTACTTGTGCTCTCGAGTGCGAGTGCACTCGAGTAGGCACTCATGAAGATCTCTACCCCTCAACGACCAAGGACTTACATACTGGTGCACGCTTGTCTTCTGCTGGATTGTCTCATTCCTTTTTTTTTTAGCTACATCTGTTTTAAATACGCATTTGAATATACCACCCCCACCTTTATCTGCTCTTAATGTCTCCAGCACGACTAGCAAACCAGTACTAGAATCAATGAACCAATATGCTGCCCTCTCCATCGAGGGCAACAACAACAACAACAACAACATGACCATCAACCTCTGCCCCCAGGATGATAGGCATGACGCAGGTGATGCTGCAGCCGCTACAGGAGAGCAGAGTAGATGGGATCCATACGCAATTGAAGGGCGAATGCCCTTGTCACAGGATCTGAAGTCGAAACTGCCCAGCCCACTATCGTCAGGACCAGTCTGGTGACGAGGCTGGTGGCAGGCACCCATGAAACTGAGCATGGCCTAGCGTGAACAACACACCAAAACCTACACTCAATCCCACAAACACACACACCAATCTCAATTAAGTGTGGAGGGAAGCAAGGAATTCAATTCTACTTGCACACTGACAGTATCTCAACAAAATCTCAAGAGAGCTCACTCAATGGCATGACGCAATGCGAAGTAACAAGCAATATCTCCAGTTCTCTTTATTTCTCCTCAAAGCCTTTACAAGAGAGCATGGCGAACCACGCAACCCTCAAGGCAATGATATCTCTCAATAGAATACAAACGGACACACAGATCTGCAAAATGACCAAGTTCGCTCAGTGAGCTCACTAGTACAAAGTGCCGCTAGGTCCAACTGCGCACACCTTCACCTTAATCTAGTCTGCTAAACCTGAAACCTGACTCATCACAACTGAGGCCCTCGGCACTCTCAGGCAATTCACAACACAACCAGGTCTTGCACACAGTGAGCTCGCTAAGTAACAAGGTACCACTGGATTTCTTTCAGCCCACGCATACCCACTGCACCTTGTGCAGCTGTCACAAAACAGCCCGATCTGGCCAATTCCTTCGCAACTCTCTCAACACAAACACCTCTCTTACACTGCATCAGAAATGGAACAGAGCTTTCTCTCAGATGTTTTCTCAGGTTTTCTCTAGAGACCGGCACAGCTTCACTGTCACCGAATCTTGTTCTTATCTCAAGTAAAACCGAAGTTTTATATCCAAAATGTATCTCTTATTCAATTTCTCTGCAAGCTTGCTAATATGCACAAGCCTGGAAGTAAACTAATGACTCCCTTGCTTTCAAGTGGAGAAGAGGGCAAATAGTAACTTACCTTGTACACTGGCTAACCGAACTACTTATATACTATGAGTGAAAGATGATTACAAATGGTCCATGAGTAAGGTAAAAGGTCTAGACATTTCGATGATTTTCTATGATTTTCGATGTCAGTCCACCGCAACTGCAGTATTCCTTGGCAGGTGAGTCAGACTGTCTCTGATTGGTCTCTCGAGGTGTACCCTATGCCCTGTGACACCAGTGCATGTCAAGGGCCACCGCTGCTGATTTAGGACCTTAGCAACAAATGAGTAAGATTTCCTATTTCTGCAGTATTTCTCTTCAGTAGCTCGTTTCTGGTGGACAACTCCTTTCTTAGGCATATTAGCCATCGGGCCTTTCGGATTCCTAGTGAGCTTGCTAGATCTCTCAGCTGAAACCCCTTGTACTAGGTCTGCCTCATGATATCTCTTTATTTCCTTCCTTGCACGAGGTTATCTCCAGATTTTCAGGCACCAGGCTTCTTTCATTAAGCGAACACATGGCTACCATCCTTATTATGTTGCAATCCAGCTCTAAGCTCATCCTACTGATGCGAGTGCAGGTCAAGCTTATTGGAAGGAGTGAGCTCACTAATTGGCCTTCCTGTCAAGCATGTCCTTCTGGTACAGTGCTATGACCAAGTCCTTAGTTAACTCTGATGTTTCCATTGACATACTGCAACATTGCCTCAGTAACCTTGCTTAGAACAGGTATCCATGTATCTGCTTAGCGAGCTCGCTAACTATAGCCTATAAGCTAATGCTAAAACATGCCAAATTGCGAATTTACATGGGTAGACACGCCGTGGGTGCGACACCAGGAAACCCTCAAAGGACCATCACAGTCACCTGCCAGGGCACAAGCAAAGGTGGCCGAATCCGCTGGGCATGGGGCAGAGAGTCCCATTGATGACACCTCAAGAGTGGCCCCCTCCTGAGTCCAAGGCCCCGGTATGGGAATAAATAGTGACCAGAAGAGATCGGAGGAAACAGGAAGAACTGACCAGCCCAAGGGGGCGACTCGGGTTTGACCTGCTGTTCTCTTTGAGAACAGCTCCTCTGGATGAGACGGAAATTGCAGCAGCAGACCAGTGCCTTTGGATGAAGACACATGAAAGGAAGCGACCACCGATGCTAATCAGAGGTTGGGAGATGCCCTGACCCGATGCGAAGTGATGGTCATGAAGACAGCCACTAGGGAGGATTCCGTTAGCACCCAGACAGTAAAAAGGGGGCATTCAGTCACCATGGTGGAAGTCCCAGACAAAGAAGATGACATGGCGTTCAAGCAATGGACAGCTTGTTGAACAAAGGAAGCCCCTCCCTTAGCTGAGGGTTCCATGATGACAGCACTGACCATAACAAGAGGGTGGTGCAAGCCCTTTGAAGTCGACTGGATGCTTTGTGTGGTTTGTGAAGCATGAAATGACAACGCCGCTTGCACTGCGTTATTTGTGTGGACACACAAGGACCAAGTCACTGAACTCATGAACAAACTCCTCGCCAAACTACAGGAAGGAGGGGAGACAGCCAGGGAGCAGCTTTATGAGCTCCATGAACCACCCTGTTATTTGTGGAGCAACTGAAGCAGTGACAGGGACTTCACGTTGGACATTCAGCTGCATCCATGCACAGGAACTAAGATCCTCATCACCAAGGGTCTGCTCGACAGTGGCTGTACCAGCAGCTCGATCAACCGCACCTTCATATGGAAACATCAGCTTGATACCAGGAAGACGGCCATCCCCATCCATGTCTATAATGCCGACGGTACCCACAACAAGGCAGGCGACATCACTGAATTCATGGAATTCCGAATGACAATTGGGAACCACAGTGAACGAATCGACTTTGCGGTCACCGACTTGGGTTCCAAGGATCTTTACCTTGGTCACGACTGGCTAAAACATCACAACCCGGTAATCAACTGGAAGATGGGAAGTATTGTCTTTGGACGCTGTCAATGCATCAAGAACCCATTCCCTCTCCCTGACACAGACCCTGATGATCACTGGGACAAAGAACTGGAGGAAGGTGAAACCATTCTCGCCATCAATATGGAAGAAGAAGTCATCATTTGTGCCATGCACCATGCCAATGACCTAGCCACTGCCGCCAACAGCAAGAAGCCCAAGAAGATGTTTGAAGAGATGGTTTCCCCCCATTATCGTTCATTCTGTGACCTGTTCTCAAAAGAGAACTTCGATGAACTACCAGAGCGAAGACCCTGGGATCACGCTATTGAGCTAATCCCAAATGCCAAGTCAATGTTAGACTGCAAGGTCTATCCACTGAACCAAGACGAACAAGAACAGCTTGACAAGTTCCTTGACGAGAACTTAGACTTGGGATGCATTCATCCCTCGAAATCACCATTCACATCACCCTTCTTCTTTGTCAAGAAGAAAGATGGCACTCTTCGTCCTGTTCAGGACTACCAAAAACTCAATGAGATGATGATCAAGAATCGGTACCCCCTCCCACTCATCTCCGACCTCATCAACAAGCTCCAAGGAGACAAGTACTTTTCAAAACTTGATGTTCATTGGGGATACAACAATGTCAGAATCAAGGAAGGAGATGAAGAAAAGGCAGCATTCCAGCATTCCACATGAACCGTGGACTCTATGAGCCAATGGTGATGTTCTTCGGACTCACCAATTCACCCACCACTAAAGCACTCCATGAGTATGCTGAAACCTGGGTTAACCCAGGTACTTAACTCATCACATGACACAGGTACTTAACCTGCCAGTAACCCGGGTGGGTCCCACCCGGACAGGGGCAGGTGGTGAGCAGGCTCATGAAGGAGGCAAGTACTCACACAGGTACTTGCCTATGACTTGCCTAATTCCAGTGCTTCAGAATTGACATCTACGGCTCCCTTTTGGCCACTGGCTAACATCTCTGACTCATACCACCACCTTATCTCCTTATAAGCTCAAATCCGCATCTTGTGCCGACGATTTCTCCTTCGTTTTTCACCCGTTTTTCTCGCATCCGGAAGCGTTCAAATGCCCTGTTTCATGGCTTCAAAACGACCCCTTGCACGCTAAAATCGGCCACGTCGTTCCGGAGTTATGGCAGGGTCTTTATTCTGGCAGAGGGTGAAGAGCATATTCAAGTTATCTTAGGCTCGGTTGGGTGCTTCCCTACATGTCTGGTATCATCTTAAAGCTCTTTTTTGATATGTTCTGACGACTCCTTAGTCTCCCTTATCCATTACCATCTCAAGACACTGCTCCCTTATCATTCCCATCACTGTCCGATTCAGCCATCATTTTGTTTTCCCCATATCTTAGTCGCTTTTTCACCGTTTCCCTTGATTGTTGGAGCATTGGAAAGCCCTCTTCAACACCTTCCAGACGATCCGAAGCACGACCCCCGTTCCATTATTCTGCATGCTGCCAACATCATCATCACTGTCATTCACTGTATATATATGTATATAGTCAGTAAATACTTGTAAGTACTTGCGGAAGTACCCAGGTACTTGGTAAGTACTCAGGTACTTGCACTTGTCCACCCGGGTGGGTCATGACCCACACAATGGCAGGTGGCAAGCACCATTTTCTGAGGCAAGTACTTGCCCCACGGGTGGCAAGTCAACCCGGGTGGCAACTCGTGGAGAGCTTTACCCACCACATTCCAATGGATGATGAATGACATCTTCAAGGATCTCATCGCCAGGGGAAAAGTGACGATATACCTTGACGACATCCTCATCTTCACCAAGGACCTTGACGAGCACAGAAGGATAGTACAACAGGTACTGCAACAAATGCAGGAACATAAACTGTTCCTCAAGGCAGAGAAGTGCAAGTTTGAGGTCATGGAGACAGAATATCTTGGAGTCATCATCAGCGAAGGGTCGGTACACATGGACCCTGTCAAGGTAGCTGGCATAGCTGAATGGCCGACTCCCCTCAAAAAGAAGGAGTTGCAGTCATTCCTAGGCTTCACGAACTTCTATCGAAAGTTCATCAAGAACTACTCAAAAATTGTATGCCCATTGACCCAGTTAACCGGCAATGCGGAGTGGATGTGAGGAACTGCCCAGAATCAGGTGTTCCAACAGCTGAAGAAGCAAATGGCGGAAGACATAATCCTTGCCATCCCCAATGGCACCAGGAAGTTCAGAGTAGAAGCTGATGTGAGTAATGGAGCCATTGCTGCCATCCTCTCTCAGCAACAAGATGGCAAATGGAGACCAGTCGCATTCATGTCCAAGGCACTCACAGCAACCAAACGCAACTATGAGATCTATGACAAGGAGTTACTTGCTATCATGCTTGCGCTCACAGAATGGAGACACTACCTCATGGGAGCGGTGATGAGCCTAGACTTCCGTGGCAACGGCAACACCAACTCAGGAACGAGATTGGGTAATTAACGTGATAACACGGCAATCAAGGCGATCGTGTGTGCGAGTGGGTTCGGGGCACCTCCGTGCAGTCAATCAATTCCTCTATACGCAAGTATACACTGCGACTTTTCAGTCAGCGAAGTAGTACTGCTTGGTAGTCGAGTACTAGAAGCTTTGGCTGTAAGCCGGTAGGGATCTCTCGAAATGAGAGGGAACGGAAACGGGTATGACGTGAATACCACGAATCCGTAAGCGAAAACGTGAGAAGAGACTAGAAAACGTCGCTAGACGGCAATCCTAGCGAAGCGAGCGAAGGAAACGGAAATAAACGTGTGAAACTGGGTCTGAACGCGGGGGAAACGATGCGAAGACGTGGAACTAGAGCTGAGAACGGCTGGTAGAAAGAGGAAACGTGGAACGAGGTACTGAGGGCGGAGCGTCGAGAATAAACGTGGAAATACGGAAATCGGTGATGAATGAGAGAGCGAGAACGGAAATATACTGGCGATGGCGGGATACTGGTCCTAAACGATACGGAAATGCTGATGTCGATGTCGAAACTGGTCTTGTGCTGAAGCGATCCTATCCTATGTCAAAACTAACCTTCAAGTCCACTCGAGGGACTGTCCTATACGAAAACTATGCGGAAACTGGTCCTATACTGGTGCGAAACGATCCTAAGTCTGCTCGGAGACTACCCAAGTGGGCGACGATACGATGGTGAAAGTGAAAACGTGAAAATATCCTATGCTGTGAAGTTGAAGCGATAACGGCCGATAAAAGATAAACGTGGACGAGGTATGGCGCGGCAATCACGTATTGGCACAATATGATCGTGTACCAATAGTGTTAAGAGCGAAGAGCGAGTGTCAAAAGACTCTTCACAGTCAAAAACCGTGGAATAACTCTGGTGAGCTTAAGCGTTGACGTGCAATCGAGACTGTGCTGGGGCAAACGATGTATTGCCGTAGAACGGTAATAAACGTAGCGTAGACTCGATGACAGAGAGAAACTGGATGCGTAGGGGTAAGCTGCGATCTATGCTCTAGGTAAGCTAACGCTAAACGACGTTTTCTAGCTAGTTTTTATACTACAAGTACGAAATTATAAATAGAGTAAGTATGCGCGACTTAGTCAGGCTGCAAGGCCGTGGCTTAGTAGATTTCGTAGCAAACATATGGTTTCTTGGCTTCGAAAGTAACAGCAACTTGTCGACGTTGCCGTGTATGGACAAAACCGTATGGTTTCTTGGAGCGATGAACGGATCGTGAGGTGCTGTTTTAGCTGCGGACTGGGGAGGTATGTCTTTTGTACTGAGGTGCACACTTGGGTCTACGTCTTCTCCAAGTCTTGGCGAAGTAACAGCCTTAGTAAAACGCGGTCTGTAGTGGCCGTGTGCTCGAAATATCGTGGATGGATGAATGGCCGCGGCAATCACGTCATTTCATTAAGTGATTGATTGACGCGTCCATGAGGCTATGAGAAGTGATACGGTAGTTCCGTTTTAGGATGATTTGTGATCGAAGGTGCCTTGCCGTGATGGAACACGGCAATTATGATGCGTAACCAGATGAGATGGATAACAAAGCGTGTGAGGAGTCGTTGCCGTAGCATGAAAGTAGTATGAACTTGTGTGCAATCTTTGGTTTACTGAAAGTCCGCTGGGTGGACAGGAGCGGCAATTAGTGCTTAAAATCCGCGAATTCTGAGCGTACAGAGCCTGGAGGCTCATCAGCGTTGTGACATTGTATCTCCTTTGGTAGCTACACGCTCCTGCCGCCGTTCCATATCCAGAATTGGTGTTCACCTCGGCATGGTACACTTGTTTGTCGACCGAGGATATAAAGGTCCTACAATCAAATCTACAGAAACCTGCTAGTTTCAAGTTCCAAGTTCTGTTCCTATTTAATGTGCCGATCCCTGCACATAGAAAAGAGTTTGCTGAACTATTGACCTCCTCCCATACACTTGCCATTGAAGTGCTTCGATGGCTGAACGCCGCCAACGGTTCCCACTTCGTTCTCAATGATCATGCTCCTACCGCCAAAGTGAGGTCGAAGACGAGGTGTAATGATTATTGTACCGCGATGCATTCGAAACCTTGCAAGATTCACCGCAAGAATTCCTCCATAGCATCTTGGCGCTCCCTTCTCGCGTATTCTTAATACCTTTGATCTGGTCAAGATCTGCTTCCTCTGATATTTTCCATGTATTTAATGATATTGCCCTTAATCACGTTCTGTCCATCACTCGTTCCGTCCATTCCACTTTGTCTCCATTGAACCCTACAAAGATACTCTAATCCGCGAGACGCACTCAATAGTGTGCTTAAAACGGCGTGAGCCTTTGTGGTCACAGCACATGGCATGGCATGGCAGGGCTGTGGACCCGGCCGTTCCTTATTGGGACCTTGTGCCGGTACCAATACCAATACCCATACCAATACCATAGGGTATTACTGTAATACCTGATTACATCAGGTTGTGGGATAAAAATATAAGTGGTGTTAGTATCGAGCTCTAGGACGATGCTGGGCCTCCTAGGGCGGATGCTCGCCACTCACGGTTGACATGGCTTCGAACGCAAGAACCGTAAGACGCGTCGAAAACGACATAACAGCCATTCTTGGTGTGAAGGGATATTTACTTGAGCATTTCAGGGAAAAGACGATGCACGGGATGGGGGATGTCATGACCTTTGGATATGACTTTGGACATATCGGCGTGTCGCGTTTCGACCACCTCCAGAATCTGGATCGCTGCTACCGAATCTACATCAGACCAGCAATCCGATTGTCCTCCTTACGGCCTCAAATAATCGAGAGAGGAAAAACCGACATTGGATAGGTAAACACGACGCTCCACTTATCGACAAATACTACATCAACCGACATAGACAGAACGCGGGATACTCTCTCGCTCAACCTTCGTGGAATCAGTTTGTCTACAAACCTTTGGAGATTTTAGTTCAAAGCAGCAGGAAAAGAAAAGTTGTACTCACCTTTGATCGACGCTGAGATCTGTATTCCTCCCCCTGGCGCACTGAGTTGTTGCCATCGGCTACGTGTATCGGCATCATCGTTGATAAGTCCCCGTTGCTATGTCATTTTGAATTCTCGCAGAGCTCCCTGATCTCTTCAAGATTGGATGAGCTCTACTAGGATATGCATGTCAAGGAGATCCTCGGACAAGCTGAAGTCGCACCCACAGTTGATGTCAAGTTTTGACATCTTCGGAAACATCACGTTCCTTCCGGGATGGATGGACAATGCAGCCAGGAAGGGGTTGATATTTGGGCAGTCCTCGATGGTGAGACACCGAAGGTTCAGCAGCCTACAATACGAGGAAAGATCTAGCTCGATATCCGAAGCGGAAATTTTCCGGGTTATGAAATGGAACCATGTCAAAGTAAGGCTTGTTACCGTGGGTGAGATGATCGGCTGAAAGACCTGTGGAGGGACCTTCGTATGCGAGAAGATTAATGCCATTTGAAGGTGGGTGAGAAACGGGAGTTCGAAGTGATTGTACATTACAAATGCAGTGCCCAAGCTGCATAGTATTCATTTTCAATTGGAGATGGGAGAGCCTTGGGAAGTGAATTTGGGGTAATTCACTTGAGTACGAGTCACACGAAAGTGAGAGGGTTTCAATATTGACAAGTTTACAGAGGGTGGCATATGTATTTGCATTGAAAGGAAAGGAATCACGGAATTCGACGACATTGACCGGGAGCAAAAAGGGGGCCTTCAATGACTTCGCAAAATAGCGTAGACGTGGGGCAACAGCAAATATGTTCACGGGCTCTGAGTCCCCATTGTAGATCCCTCGCACCTCCACAGTTTCAAGCCGGTCAAAAAACCATGGCAAGGCAACAGGAAGCTGAGATCACAGCATAATTCCCAGACGACCTCCAAGGACTTCCAATACCGAACACTAGGAAGAAGTACTGCGCAAGCAGGGTGTGTAGATATGTCTTCCTCATGCTGAATAATAACGTTGAGATCGTGAGACCGGGCTCGATCAAGGATTATGCCAGGCATGAAGGCCGCTTTATGCTGGCTTTCTCGAAGGAACTTGTCCTTCTCGAAATCCAAGCAAATATTAGCCATATTTTGGGGGTAGCAATAGCGGCCTCTCGCCATGTCCATGGCACTGCACGAGGATCCAGAGTAGGACCCCTTCGGTCATGGAATGCCCAACACCATATAAATATCTTGGTGAGCACCTCAGGTGGAAGCCGACAAGACATGGAGAGGATCTTTTTCGCATCAGCTTGGTTTGCTAGGGCTTGGTTGCGATCTTTAGTTAAGTAGTCTGGAAGGGATGTAGTCGCGTGGATGAGAGGGTCGAGCTCTGCTATGCGATCAGGTGCTTCAGAGAGTGTCGTTCCGAGACCCTTCCTCTCAAACGCAGTCAGTGGAGCATTGGTTCGTAGGAGTTCAATGATTCGGGCGTTGGGAGGGGCATGGGAATAATCAGGAAGAAGAGGGGCCAGCCTTGAGTCAAAATCCGATTTTTTAGTTTGTATGTAGGCCATGAATCTGTAAAAAGAATATTTAGAGAAATATACGACAGAGAAGAAAGGGGATTTACTCTCAGCGTAATCGAGGAGATGGGATGAAAGAGAAAACAGCTCAAAAAATCGAAGTTGACACGTCTGAATAACATCACGTGGGTGTGACACTCCATGCCACTGCCACAGTCACAGTGCCAGCGCGTCTTGAGCGTTGCTTGAGCGCGTGTGAGTCTTACATTTTTAACACAAAAGTTCAAGTTGAAGGTCAAAATTTATAATCACCAAACGCGCTGTGATGGAGTGGCTGACGATGATCGTGATTCGTCTTTGTCCACACTACGGAGCGAGACGTACCATGCTGGGTTGTCCCTGACACGCCGCCACCTCACAGCAGGCGATATTAATCTATTTGAGCACTTAAAGTCTGGAAAGATACCTCAACTCCCTGGAAACGTACAGCAAGAAATTAACGTGCATACTATAGTGCCTGGTCTGGGACTAGATGATAGTATACTGCAACATTTTCACACCGAGAATTCAATACGCCTTGTCATCGTAGATTTAAAGTACACCAGCAGGAAATTGAACGTTGACTCGACAGCGGCTATGTGTAAAGAAGGGAGAGTGCACGTCCGGTGCATTTAGCTTAGGGCGGAAGAGACGACTTGTGCTCTGCTGGCACAGCTTGTCCCTCATTGCTGCATGACCATTTCTCCACGAATTACTCGGACCAGAATTCTATGACGGATTAGTTGCACCGAACTGTTAGCATACTTGCAAGGCGACTCCTGAAACGGACAGTGGTCCAGGTGGCCGTGACCGGATGGGTTCTCGAAGGGATTGACCATGTCGCTTTGGAACAGGCTATGCCAAATCGCGAGGTCATTCGTCAAGCAGATGCCCCAGTCCAATGATTGTCCAACGGTCTTGTCAAGTCAGCTTCATATCTGATATTTTTGCGCCGAGTCCAGTCACTTAAGCATCCGGCAGGATACTGATAGTAGTAATACAATGTACATTTCGACATTTAGTAGACCAAGGATCTTAATAGATGTCGTTCATCAGTTATGGGTGTAGACGTATCATCATATAACCAGGCTCACCTTTGGTAAACGTACATAGACTTATTTCGACAAAGAAGCCCTGCATAATTGTCAGGACTGACAACGGCAACGGGGGACAGGACGTGCACGGACAACGATGAAAGGGTTGAATATTCCTTCGGCATCCATAGCGATCATGCTACGAAACTATCCTGTTAGCGAAAGACAGAAAAATAATGAGTCGCCTTCACCTTACCGTTACACTGCTTCCAGCAGCGCAATCAGACATTTCCTCGCCCTCTCTGGTGCCTTCAACCTATCATACACAAACTTCCCACATTCTGGACATTTCGCCGTCTAATAAATCTCGATTTCCAGTCATTTGTCTATCTCAAAGGAACACAGCCGATCTCCCGATGGCCTCGCGTCCATTTCCGAGAACATCTTCCACAGAAAGAAAATTTAAAGAGCTCTACCTTTCCTAGCTCATCATCGTCGAGGATCATTTCTTCATGCCGTTCCCTTGCAGTCAGTTGCAGATGCCAATCCTCGCCACGAATATGATGGATGATGGATGATCCCATAAAGACTCATATAATAGGGTCCCTAGGTGAAGGCAATTGAAACGACCGGCGATGGTCGTGGTCCCAAACAGAGAAGAGAGTCGTGGGAAACTTTACCGTATCTGCACTTTCAGCGGACCTCGGGACGACTTCCGATGACGCTTTCGTGATCGCACACAGCGCAACAACACCAGCCTACCTTGTTCTCTGCTCCGATTTTCTTCCTAGACTCGTTTGAGGCCTACATGAAGGTCTTGTACATTCTTGCTGCTCCTACCAAGTTTACGATAAGGATGTTCCACGTGGTTAAACGCAAGGTAAATGAGTATAGTCCCTTCTTTGTTGTCACAACGCTTGCCACAGAGAAGGACACGATTGGCGCAGATGATACCATCCAATGCGACCTATTATCTAACTTATCGATCGCATATTGAAGTTCCTGTAATATTTATCTGGTGGCCTATCATCGTGAAGAAACAAGTAGTGTTCATTTTAGAGATAAATCTCGTCGTCTCGATACAAATAAAATAAAATTTCTTCCGTCGGAAAAGAAAAGCGCCGGCTCAGAAGCACGCACTGAAGATCTACAACCGATCACCGCCCTCACAGCCAAACCACTTCCAGGTTCTCTTCTGAGCTCGTGAATTATTGCGAGCTCGTAAGGATCATCCTCTTAATCAAACGCAATCGCCCATCCCTTTGCATAATGCATAAAATAGACCGGAATATCTGAGCGGGGTCACTGGAAACCCCGAGCGACGGTCTATGCGGTCTTTTTGATTCGCATCTGCTCACTATGAATATAAAAAGACGCCTAGCAGATAAATGAGCTTTCGCATGGAGTCGAACCCCGACCGTGGGTAGAGATCAGGTTATCCATTACAGAACCGATACGATATGGGAAGTAAGCAATCACCTCCAAACGTGTGTCTGCCACAGCTCCAACGAACCACGGACTACTTTATAAAGGCACTACACTGAAGACCGTGGAGTGTCTACATTGGTCGGTACTCACCTTGACTGTCGAGAACACATACGGCATCGTCAAGGGTTGGCTATTCAAAACCTCGAACAAAGTTCTCCTTCTCGAAAGAACAGTACTCGATCTGCACGAGTTATAGCCGAACTTGCCAAGAAAAAGACTAATGAATTACAGGAGTATGGATAACACTTCCTGGGATATGTTGCGTATTAGCGGGGCAGTGGATCGAACGAAGCCTCCTTCAGATGATCGAGTATAGCAAAAACAAAATTGGATGGGTAAACACGACGCTCTACTGATGAACAGATACTACATCAACCGATGTAGACAGAACACGGGACACCCTCTGGCTTAACCTGTACGAAATCTGGTCGTCTACAGGCCTATGGAGTTTTTATGTAAAAGTAACAGGAAAAGAAAAGCTGTACTCACCTTTGATCGACGCTGAGACTTGTATTCCTCCCCCCGGCGCGCTGAGTTGTTGCCATCGGCTACGTATCTCAGCATCATCATTGACAAGTCCCCGTTGCCACACCAGTTGGAATTCTCGTAGAGCTCCCTGATCTATTCGAGACTGGACGAGCTCTACTAGGATATGCATATCAAGGCGATCTTCGGACAAGTCAGAGTTGAGTTGACAGCTGATATCAAGCTTGGACAGCTTTGGAAATATCTCGTTCTTTCCGGGATGGATGGACAATGCACCCAGGAAGGGGTTGATATTAGGGCAGTCCTCGACGATAAGACACTGGAGGTTCGGCAGCCTACAATACGAGGAAAGATCTAGCTTGACATCCGAAGGAGAAAATTGTCGGGATACGCAATGGAACCACATCAATGTAAGGCTTGTTACCGTGGGAGAGCTCATAGGCTGAAGGACTCGTGGAAGAACCTTCGGATGCAAGAAGATTAACGTGATTTGAAGGTGGGTAAGTGCTGGGAGGTCAAAGTGATTATACGTGACAAATGCGATGTCCAAGCGCCGTAGATCCATTGTCAAATCGAGCCGGGAGAGCTTCGGGAAGTGAATTTGGGGTAATTCACTTGAATAAGAGCTGCAAAAGAGTGAGAGGGTTTCGATATTGACAATTTGACTGAGGGAAATGTATGTATCTGCTTTGGCCGGAAGAGAATCACGGAACTGGACGAGATTGGCCGGGAGTGAAAAGGGGGCATTCAACGACTTTGTAAAAGAGCGTAGACGTGGAGCCACGGAAAATATGTCTACGGGCTCCGATCCCCCATGGTAGTGCCCCCGCACCTCGGCAGTTTCAAGACGGGTGAAAAAACCACGGCAAGGCGACAGGAAACCCAGGTCACAGGACTCCGCTCCCCAGACCTCCAAAGATTTCCAATACCGAACACTAGGAAGAAGTACTGCACAAGCAAGGTGTGCAGATATGTCGTCCCGAAGATGGATGATAACGTTGAGATCATGAGGCCGGGCTCGATCGAGGTTCACGCCAAGCATGAACGCCGCTTCATGTACACGGCTTCCTCGAAGGAGCTTGTCACTCCCAAAGTTCAGACGAATACTGGACCATATTATTGGGGTAGAGATAGCGACTTCACGCCATTTCCTGGAAACGTGCGTCAATGTCCAAGGCACTGCACGAGGATCCAGAGAAGGACCCCTTTGACCATGGAGTGACCAACGCCAGATAAATATCTCGGTCAGGACCTCCGGTGGAAGCCGACGAGACGGAGAAAGGATCTTCTTCGCGTTAGCTTGGTTCGCCATGGCTTGGTTGCGATCTTTAGTTAGGTAGTCTACAAGGGATGTGGTCGCTTGGATGAGAGAGTCGAGCTCTGCGATGCGATCAGGCGTTTCAGAGAGAGTAGCTTCGAGGCTCTTCTTCTCAAAGGCGGTTGGTGGAATATTTGTTCGTAGAAGCTCGATGATTCGTGCGTCGGGAGTGGCATGGGAATAATCAGGAAGAAGAGGGGCTAGCCTCGAGTCAAAGTCGGATTTTTTAGTTCGTATGTAGGCCATGGTTCTGTCCGAAGTACTCAGAGAAATAAATCATAGAGAAGAAAGAAAAATTACTTTCAGCACAATCGAGAAGATGGGATGAAAGAGAAAACAGCTCAAAAAGAGTTGACACGTCTGAGTAACACCACGTGAGCGTGACACCTCACGACACTAAGTAGACATTGTAGTCTGAGACTAGTCTCAGAGTTCAATACCTTGTTACCGACACAAGGTCCCAATAAGCGGCAGCTTCGTGCCGGCCCCCGATTCTTCCCCTTTATCCAGTTTATATCCAATCACAATAAAATATTTATAATTCCTGCTAAAATTGAACAGCTGCACTAAAATGAACAGGGCGCTCCCTACGTGACCATAAATGGACCCTGAGGAAGGAAGTACTATTTGTTCAAATTGGTACTTTCACTTGAAAGAGACACAGTGAGGTCATCATCGGACGGCTCAGAAGCATCTTCACGTGTGGCAGCCGCGATGTCCAACCACTCTCGCACGAGCTTCGCAAAATGTGGCAGCGACCTGGAAACCCATTGTCAGAGCAGATCACAACAGAAAGATATGGCAGTACCAAGAAACCATTTCTTTTTGATACATCGACATCACAGTTTTCGAAGCACACACGGCGTAGTCCAGTTGAGGCAAAAACAACGAACTGTACCGCGTTACAAAACCCATGGTAGGCGTCGGGTAGGTGAGCACTGGCACCCACAAATGCTCATTAACGGAATGCCTGACGTCCAAGTAATCAAATCTGGAGTGTAGCTGTTTGACGACCCAGCAGTGTCGATCGCCAATGTACCTTTCTACATCACGAAGATCCACATCCGCCGCAGCACTGCTATGAAGAAACAAGTTCCAGCCGCGTTTAGTATACTTAGATCTCTCCGTGAGGGCAGCGTAGCGGTCGTCAAATTTTGCGCAATGTGATAACGATAGGAAAAATTGCATTAAGATCTCCATGTTTGTAGAAGGCCAGTGTGATAATGATGGATGCGGCGTACATAGCGGCCGATTCGACTAAGGTACAGATCACTCTGCTGAATTTGTAAGAACGATGGGATTTGAGCTGAGTGAGCTTGTCTGTTTCGCGATGCGCGTTCCAAAATTTGAAGACGATGAGCAATGTACATCCGACGGTAACCGATACTGATACACAAAAGTATGGCAAGAGTCAGTCGATTTGAGCGGTGCTCCATGCGCTCCCTGGTGGAGGTGTCATCGCTTGCTGGTACAGGCTGAAGCAAACAAAAACTAGAATGCGGGTCAGAGACGATCGGGCAAGAAATGGCGCACGACATGCCTATCCCAACGTCGTTGCAGAACGACGGTATAGCAGCAACTACTAGCCCACCTCCGTCCCCAGACATTCCAACAGCGCCAAACCTTGAAAGCGTACACGAATGAATTCACCGTGACTTACTACGACGAAGTCGGCTATCGTAGTGTTTACAATGAATGTGGCTGTGCTGATAAGCATCCATTTCGGTGCGTTCCACAGATAATCAAACGTAGTCTCGTCCGTTTGCCCATGGCCGATGAATGATCCTCGGATATAGCACCATCGCACTGCTAAGTGTAGGGTGGCTAAAAGGTACATTACAACAATCACAACGCCCATAACGATTCGCGCCCTGCGTTTCTCGTTCACAGCTGGAAACCAGAGGTTAAGATCGAAACAATCAGAATTACGGAAGAACACACCTATCATCCATAAAACACAACGACCGTAGTGTAAATTCCTACCAAGTCATGTTAAGGATGAGGTAACCCATACGCACAACAGGTTACGTACCATGCGCTAGTGACTCCATTAAGGTCACATTTAGCATAACATTGCGGTATTCCAACGAGAACTCTGTTTCCATGGCGAGAATTACTTGAACCTTCAGTTCAAAGTAAAGGACATGATAAAAAGGCGCTGAACGCTAAAACGTGAAACGCAAAGCGTCGTTGCTGAGCAACTAGAACGTCGTTAACACCTACAACAAAGCCATCTGCGCGCGAGAAGAAGTTAGCAAGACAAACTACCACTTTTTAATCACGCACTAATATACGAGGCCGTCCTGAAAAAGAAATTCTGTTAGCACACGCAACAAACACATATTGAAGACGTACAGAAGGCTGAGATTCATATTCGTGAGGTTGACCACCGACGAGGACTCTTTCATAGCCGAGGGATCGTCACCGGCCGAAACAGACGGCCTAAACCTGTCTCAGACCTAACGGGGACTGTCGGGACAAAAAGTTTGGTCCAGAAGATCAAGCGCGCGAAACCAAATAGGACCAACTAGCCCCTGCCAACACCCTATGGTGGTTGATCGGTCGTTTAGCCCTTGATAAACACCCTCTCTTTTCCTCTCTACTATCGGAAAGAATCGGGGAACGGCCGGGGCCATAGCCCTGACATGGCCAGCCATGTGCTGTGGCCACGAATTGTAGGAAATAGTCTCTGACTGGATAGCAAGATAGTACTGGAAGATTTTTACACCTTGCTTGGGAGAATTCAAAAAGTTTTATCATCATAGCGGGAAAGTACATCAACGGGGAATCTATGGAGAAGCGAAGCTCGGGGTAGAGTAAGTAGCAGAACAGGGAGGAAATTTGTCAAGCAGACCAACCAGCCAAATGGCGTCTATGATCGACCATGCGTCGGCAAGGGTTGTCGTCATGCATCTAAATCATCTTGACGTTCTGGTTAAGAATCTGGATGGATTCGGGGTCGGATTCTGCGAGTCTTGCAACAAACCCGTACCTGCGGCGAGCAAGACACCGAATGCATACAACGTGGATTATGACATTGGATAAGCGATGCATACTGCCGGACGGTTTCTATCAGAGGTGCATCCAGAAGCATCATAAGGGAATGATGCTTACCATTGATAAATTGATACAAATATATTTCGGCAAATAACCTACTTATACATTATTGTCAGGGCGGACAAGGGCAACGGGAGACAAGATGTGCACCATCATCAACGGAAAGCAGTAGACGTTCCGTCGGCACTCCTAGGGAGTAAGTTATGAAAGTATACCATTAGCGAAAAACAAAAGGATAACGATTCGCCTTCACCTTGCATTTACACTGTTTTCGGCAGCTCAGTCAGACATTTCTTCATCCTCTCCAGCAGCTCCAACATGCTATCATACACCAGCATCCCATATCCCAGACGTTTCTCTGGGCAACAAGCCTCCATCTCCAGCGATTCCTCTATCTCCAGCGAACACAGCCTATCTCCCGACGGCCTCGCGTCCATTTCCCAGAACATCCTCCACACTAGCGCCGTCCACGATGGCCCGTCAACCGAGTTACCACACCCTCGATACCTCGCGTCACACTCCATACCGGATGCGGCGAGATGAGTTTTGGGAGAGCGCGTCGAGATCCGCTGCAGCGCTTCCTTGTTCTTTCGCACGGAGAGATAAGCCCAATGTATGCTTCGAAGCGAACTCGGCTTCCTCCTCCCATCTGAACCTTGTCACTACCGCATACACCCGGAGCAGTTCACGTAGGAATAAGAGCGCAGTGATAGATACAAAGATATCGAGTACAGCTCTCGTTCCCCAAGCCTCAGCGAGCCTCAGCACCCCTTGGACATCATCAAATGTGCGTCAAGGAGAACCGCTGAGTATCTGTAGCAGCTGCTCGAGGACGACATCATGAACTTGGATGGGGATAGGGTTGCTGTTAGGTTTGAACGTGAAAGAGCTGGATGCCAAGAACTTGATGGTCTTTCGCAAGACTAACGATGGGAGACGGTATAGAATATCTTCGAGTGAAGATAAGAAGGCGTCGGCGCCTGAGATATTGAAGCTAGGATTATATGAGGCTGAGAGGTCTTGCGTCGTGATCATGGAGGCAGTGAAGGAAGAAGGCAGTATTGGCCCTGGTGACAGTGCAGGGTGGGCATGCGTTGATGGTGTCGTTGCCGTGTGCTCGCTCCAATACGGGTAGTATCAACATGGAAACTCGCGGTGGCTGGTGGGAGAGAAATGAAGCCTTGAAGGATATTCGGGGAACAATGGACCCTTGGAACAGAGGCGGATGCTGCTAAACGGAAGACATTCAGAGTGGAGTAACATATGTGAACGGAAGATTACACACCAAAGCGACGAGCCTGTACGTGAACCCCGCTCAGCAGGGCCGAAACCCGGGATCCGATGTCGGACAAGGATACCCTATCAAGGGGTCGTTTTCTCATTCATGGCACCCTTTCGACGTCGGTGTTTGTCTTTGGTGATATATAGAGTCCAGCGTAGACTCGAGTAATGCGCTTGACGCCCCCCTCTTATCGCCTGATAAAGAATCCCCGAAAATAGTCACGTCGAACAGCTTCCATACGCTCGATATACAGTCGCTCCCTCGAAAAGGTGACAAGATACTGGGCGGAATGAGGCCCGATCTCCGGTGGCGATAGAAGTACAGAAACCTGGCCTTAATGATGGAGAATGTCGTGTAGAGAAGATGGCAACGCCGGAGATGCTTTGAGTAGCCATGGGTTTGTGCACTTTGTTCGCCACGACGCACAGCAAGATTCACGGGCGACAAAAGCCCGCGTAGTGGCCGCGGAACACGACGAAGCCAGAGACGACCGGTAGCTCGCAGTGCTATCCCGTAGGGCAGCGCATTACTGCTATAGTCCAGGTATGCTGCTGCACCTAAATGTACCCGCTGCCAGAGCTCCGTTGTGGATAAACTGACTCCGGCGTAGGGGGCGATTAGTCACTGTGGGTTGATGTGCAGCAAGCCGATGTTGAGTTCGACGAAAGAGAGCTATATCGTGAAGCGCTTCAGGAAATGGAACATAACGGCGGTCATTGTCACGCACCTTTTCGCTATAAAGGACCCTTATATGCAAACTACGGCAGCTCCAAGTGATCCGCGACTCCAGAAATCAAATCCTTGACCGTTTTCACCTTGAACGTGACAGCGACGGTATGTCGAAGTCAGCGCCGTTGTATAGACAGTGCTGATAGATGCGATGAGTGACGAAAAGAAGGACACGATGAGGCATTTACCTCGAGAAAACCGTGTCGACAGCGCCCACCAGATATACGTTCCGAGCACGATATCGAGAACACCTGCGGCAGAAGTTCTGATGAATAATATCATCCAAAGAAAGAAAATTTAGAGCTGTCTACCTTTCCTAGCTCATCATCGAGGATAATTTCTTCGCGTCGTTCCTTTATAGTCAGTTGCCGAGGCTAAGTCTGGCTGCGAATATGATGGAAGGTCCCCATAAAGGCACGTATAATAGGGTCCCAGGGAAAATCTAGAGGAAGGCAATTGAAACGAACGACGATGGTCGTGGTCCCAAACAGAGAAGGGAGTCGTGGGAGACCTTACCTTATCTGCATTTTGCGCGGACCTCGGGCCGACTTCCGACAACAGCGTAACACCAACCTACCTTGTTCTCTTCTCATATTTTCTTCCTAGACTCGCTCGATATGAAGGTCTTTACATTCTTGCTCTTCCTACCAAGTTTACGATAAGGATGTTCCATGCCAAGCGTTGGGCAAGCGCAAGAGTCTGTTCTTTCTTCTCACAATGTTTGCCACAGAGAGCGACACGATTAGCACAGATGGTACCATCCAGTGCAACCTATTATCTATTTTGTCGATCGCATGTTGAACTCCCGGTAATATTTATCTAGTGGCCTATCCTCGTGAAGGAATAAGCATTGTCTATGTTAGAGAGAAATCTCGTCGTCTCAATACAGACAAAATGAAATTTCTTTTGTCAAAAAAGAAGCCTCCAACTCAGTAGCGCGTAGTGAAGAGCTACAGCCGATTTAAGCGACCACTGGCCAGCACAGCCAAACCACTTCCAAGTTCTCTTCTGCTGGAAATTGAATCTCTGAAAGACTGATTAGTGACTGGAGAAGGAAAATACCTATGCAAGCTCGTAAGGATCATCGTCTTAATCCAACGAATGTGCGTATCCGTTTTCATAGGGCATGAAATAAACCGCAATATCTGAGCCTTGAGGGCAGTCACTAACGACCTTGTTGGATAATGTTGTAAACGTTCTACACACTAAAAATGTAAAAAGACACCAAGCCGCAAAACAAACATCAGCAGGGAGTCGACCCCGACTGTAGATAGAGGTCAAGTTAACCATTACACAACTGATGTATATGGGAAGTAAGAATCACCTCCAAATGTGTACTTGCCACAGCTCCAGCGAACCATGGGCTACTTCATATCTTTCCGTCTCATTTTGCTGGTAGTAACAAAATCACCGTTGATAACTTAAATACTGGATGTTCCTAACTCTCTGATAGCATACTATGGAACAGTCGCAGCTCAAAGCAAGTTCCAATGTAGAAGTGTTTGTCTAGCTGGTTCGACACCAGGGTACTGTCGCTCACGAGTCGATTATAAATCGAACCAACGAGTAATTTACCGTATGTCGACTGTTACTCCGTGTTTTCAGGTATTTTCCCTCTCCCACTACGGTATTTCACTGTGGCACTCTCTGTTCGCCCGAAGGTACCCATCGACTACTGGAACGAGGATGGCGCAAAGCTGCTCTCGCCGTCATCAAGCTTTCTACGAAATCCGTAACCAAATATAAAGGTTCCACACTGATGAATCCCGGAGTGTCTACATTGGTTGTTACTTGCCGTAGCTGTCGAGAGCACATATGGCATCATCAAGGGTTGGCTATTCAGCGCCTTGAACAAGGTTCTTCCTCTCGAAAGAAGAGCACTCGATTTGCACAAGTTATAGCCGAACTTGCCAAGCAAAAGCCTAATGAAATACAGTAGTACAGATAACATTTCTCGGGATATGTTGCGTATCAGTAAGGTAGTAGTTCAAACCAAGCTTCCTTCAGATAATCGAGGATAGCAAATCGAAATTGGATAGGTAAACATGATACCATACTTATCGACAATAATACATGAACAGACGTGGACAGAACACGAGACGGCCTCTCCCCTAACCTGTGTAGAATCAGTTCGCCTCAAGACCTATGGATTTTTTAGTTGGAAGCGGCAGGACAAGAAAGATTGTACTCACCTTTGATTGACGCTGAGATTTGGATTCCTCCCCCTGGCGCACTGAGTCGTTGCCATCGGCTACGTGTATCGGCATCATCGTTGACAAGTTCCCATTGCCATGCAAGTTTGAATTCCCGCAGAGCTCCCTGATCTCTTCGAGATTGGACGAACTCTACTAGGATATGCATATCAAGTAGATCCTCAGACCAGCCAAAGTCGAGTCCACACTTGATATCAAGTTTAGACATCTTCGGAAATATCACGTTCCTTCCGGGATGGATCGACAATGCAGTCAGGAAGGGGTTGATATTTGGACAGTCCTCGATGGTAAGACACTGGAGGTTCGGCAGCCTACAAAGTGAGGAAAGATCTAGCTCAATATCCGAAGCCGAATATTTCCGGGATGAGCGATAGAGACATATCAAAATAAGGTTGGTAACCGTTGATGAGCTGATTGGCTGAAGGACCTGTGGAGGGACCTTCGTATGCCAGAACATTAACTTCATTTGAAGGTGAGTGAGAAACGGGAGTTCGAAGTGATTGTATGTGACCAATGCGGTGCCCAAGCTCCATAGATTCATTGTCAATTCGAGCTGGGAGAGCCTCGGGAGGTGGATTCGGGGTAATTCGCTTGAATACAAGCTGCACCGAAGTGAGAGGGTTTCGATATTGACAAGGCTATGGAGGGTGGTACGTGTATCTGCATTGAACGGCAAGTCGTCACTGAATTCGACAAGATTGGCCGGGAGTAAAAAGGGGGGCTCCAATGACTTTGTAAAAGAGCGTAGACGTGGAGCCACGGCAAATATGTCTATGGCCACTGATCCCCCATGATGGAGACTCCGCACCACAGCAGTTTCAAGCCGGTCAAAAAAACCACGGCAAGGCGACAGGAAGCTGAGTTTGCAGGGCACCCCGATGACCTCCAAGGATTTCCAATACCGAACACTAGGAAGAAGTACTGCACAAGTGGGGTGTGTAGATATGTCTTCCACATGCTCAATGATAACGTTGAGATCGTGGGGCCGGGCTCGATCAAGGATCATGCCAAGCATGAATGCCGCTTCATCATCATGGCTTCCATTAAGGGACTTGTCATGCAAGAAATCCAAACGAATACTGGACCATATTTCCGGGGTAGCGATGGCGACCTCCCTCCATTTCCTGCAAACGTGCGTCAATGTCCAAGGCACTGCACGAGGATCCAAAAGAGGACCCCGTGGACCATGGGATGCCCGACACCAGATAAATATCGCGATCAGCATCTCAGTTGGAAGCCGACGAAACGGGGTGAGAATCTTCTTGGCATTAGCTTGGTTTTCTAGGGCCTGGTTGCGATCTTGAGTTAGGTAGCGTAGAAGCGATGTGGTGGAATGGATGAGGGAGTCGAGCTCTGCTATACGATCAGGTGTTTCGGAGAGGGTAGCTTCGAGACTTTTCCTCTCAAGGACCGTTGGTGGAGCATTGGTTCGTAAGAGTTCGATGATTCGGGCGTCGGGAGGGGCATGGGAATAATCAGGAAGCAGAGCTGCTAGCCTTGAGTCGAAATCCGTTTTTTTAGTTGGAATGTAGGCCATGGATCTTGGATGGATCTGTCAGAAATACTCAGAGAAAGAAATAATAGAGAGAAGGGCAAATTCACTTTCAGCGCAATCTAGAATCGGATGGGATAAAAGAGAAAGCTGATACGCATCTGAGTAACGCCACGTGGGCGTGACACCTTAAGTCGTCAGTGCGTCGTCCAATCTCCCACGCATTTTTAACAGACATTTACTAAGAACTGTACTGACTCGCTGAAAAGGCTAGCGAAATAGTAGTAGCCTAAAACAGGACCTTAAAAGGTTTCGATTTCGGCTTCCGCTGTTACACCCTTGTTTTGCGCGCCGTAAAACAAGAAGGTACTGCCGCTTTGAGGTATACCCTCAACTAAACGTGGCCTCAAAAACCAGGCACGGTAGCAGGAGCTATGTATAACAGCGAGGAGAATTCAAGTAAAGTAGACCAATCAGTCAACCAGCGTGTCTAATCAACGTTTAGACCATGCACCGCTGTCAAGAAGGTCAAGGGTTGAGCGTGCGATATCGCCATATACGTATGTCATCCTGCACGGCAAGCAGGCCAGTGAATGGATTTTGACATTGGATAGGTGATGGATGCTACTGGACGGTTGCTATTAGAGGTGCGTCCAGAGATAGCATGAGGGAACGACGTGCACCTTTGATAAATTGATATAAACGTATTTCAGCGAGTCACCTATGCATTATTTTCAGGACCGACAAGGGAAACGGGGGGCAAGATGCGCACCTATATTAACGGAAATGATTGGACGGGTCTTTGGTACGTTAGTTTCGAGCATGCTCTGAAAGTATAAAGTTAGCGAAAACCAGAAGGATTGCGAACCGCCCTAACCAATGTCTGTACACTGTCTGGCAACTCCGCCTGACTGTTCCGCACCCTCTCCAGCACCACGGCACATGGCACGCCATGTCAGGGCCGTGGGCCCGGCCGTTCCTTATTGGGACCTTGTGCCGGTACCAATACCAATACCAATACCTCCAGCCTGTCATAGGCGAAATTTCTACATCCCGAACATTTCTCCGACCAGCAAACCTCCTTCTCCGGCCACTCTTTTATCTCCATCGAAAACGGCCTATCTCCCGACGTCCTCGCGTCCATATCCGAAAACATCTGCCACACCAGGGCGATCCACAACTGACCCATCGACCGAGTTACCACGCTCTCTGTACCCTGCATCCCACGCCACACCCTCCCAAAACTTGTCCCACCGCTTCCAGTGAAACTTGAACAGTTCCACCAGCGAGCGCGTCGAGATCCGTTGAAGCGCCTCGTGGTGCTGCTCCTCGTAGAGGGAGAAGCATAGCATATGACGTCAGCTCTGCTTTCTGTTCCTACCGGAACCTCGTCGCTATCGCATACACCCGGAACGGTTCAGGTAGGCGCAGTAATAGATGCGCGGATGATATTTATCGCATCTCTCACTCCCCATGACTCAGGTAGACTCAGCACACCTTCGAAGTCGTAAAATGTATGCCAAGGACCGCAAGACCGGCGAGTATCCGTTGTAGCTGTTCGAGCGTGACATTGTGTATGTGGATGGGAATAGGTTTGCCATCTGATCCGAAAGTGAAAGTGTTCAAAGTGAGGAACGTGGTAGATTGCCGCAAGACGAAGGATAAGAGACGGTATGGTACACCGTCGAGTGAGAATAAGAGAACGCTGCCATCTGTGGTATTGAAGTTAGGATTATACGACGGTGGCGGCGAGTTCTTGCAAGACCGAAGTAATAAAGGGAGGGCGGCGTGTCGCCTGCAGGGAGACCATGTGTTGATGGTCTCGTTGCCATCTGCTCGCTCCGGTAGTCCGAGTTGCATCAACATGAAGACATGCGGACTGACAGCAGATAAAAAGGTAATTCGTTGAAAAGTTGACAACTGGACGCTGCTAAACAGGACACATTCAAAGACAAGTAGCATAAGTTAATGGAGGATCACACACCAGAGCCTGCGTGCGATACATCGGGCATCTTTCATGCGCTCGATATACGCCTGATCCTCCAAAAAGGTGACATGATATCGGGACGGAACGAGGCTGATCTCCGGTGGCGATAGAAGTACCGAAACTTTCAGGATGGAGAATGCCGCGTAGAGAAGATGGTAACACTGGAGTGGTTTTGAGTAGCCATATGTTTGTGTATATTGTTCACCATGATCTGCGATGGGATTCAGAGGCGTCCTGGTATTCGTGTTGGTACCCGGGCAACGTAATAATCAAGAGGTACGAAAGATAACGGATCTGCCAAACAGACAGTCCGTGCGGTGATTATGGAATGTCACGAAGCCAGGGAAACGGGCTGCTATTGCGTAGGCCGCACAATTAGTGCTATAGTCCAGGTATACTGCTGTACCCGCGCCTGCCCTTTGCCAGAGCCCAGTCAGTGGCGGCCAGGGTTAGTCACTGTATGCCTCAAGCCGATGTTGAGCCGAACGAAAGAAAGCTTCATGAAACGCATCAGGAAATGGAAAATAAAGACGGTCATTGTCACGAACCTTTTCGCCTTAATTATACCCAAGCCACGACTACCCCAAGCGAGTCGCGACTTCAGAAATTAGGTCCTCAACCCTTTCTTCACCTTGAATGTTACAACGATGATATGTCTGGGTTGGCGCCGCTGTATCGACAGTGCTGATACGCGCGATGAGTGACGAAAGGAACGGCACGACGAGACATTTACCTCGAGAAACCCGTGTCGACAGCGCCTACGAGATATACGCTCCAAGTACGATATCGAGAACACCTGCAGCAAAAAATTCCGATGAATTTTATTATCCAAAGAGAGAAAAATTAAAGAGTTGCCTACTTTTCCTAGCTCATCATCACCGAGGATCATTTCTTTCGCGTCGTTCCCTTGAAGTCACTTGCAGAGGGCAGCCCTGCCTGCGAATATGATGGACGGGCCCATAAAGACGGACGAAACAAGGTCGCAGGGAAAATCTAGAGAAAGGCCATTGAAACGACGGGCGATGGTCGTAGTCCTAAACAGAGAAGGAAACCGTGGGAAACCTTACCTTTTCTGCATTTTGGGCAGGTCTCGGGCCGACTTCCGACAGCGCTTTTCAACAACTGATCCCGCCAAGATCACGCACGACAACAATACTAACCTACCTTGTTTTCTTCTCCGATATTCTTCTGAGACTCTTTTGAGGCCTACAGTCGGGTCTTATATACTCTTGCTGCTCCTACCGATTTTGCGATAGGAATGTTCCATATAGGTAAATGTTACTAAATAGTCTGTTCTTTATTCTCACAAAGTTTCCCACAGCGAGCGACACGATTGGCACAGATGGTACATACCGCTCCATGCGACTTATCATCTAACTTGCCGAACGCACTTTGGACTCCTGGTAATAATTATCTAGTGACCTATCCTCGCGAAAGAAAAAGTAGCGTATAGGATTGGTATAGGATCATTCTATCAAGGTGACAGGGCACAGAAACGACGCCTTCCAAGAGGCATCCGCACCCTGACATAGGGAACGTTCAGGATCCATCGTCTGACGTGCACAAGTATACCTTCTATAGTTTTCTCGATTCCGATACTCGCCCTCGACAATGAAAGGACCAATGATGTACGATTTATTAATCCCAGACCCTACTCGCCGTTTTCAATCTCACGCACATCCATATCCTATCGATGACACGATGTATCACATACAGCTGACCTGTTATCTCTGCCGGCTTCTACTGGATGTCGACAGCATCCGGTAAATGAAGTAACACTTATCAGCCACTGGAGCTTGTTGATCTCTTGTGACCTACCGGTACATCTCTTTAGCTCGCCTCTTAGTGATGGAAGTGGAACTTACTAGTCATCAGCTCTTCTTTTACCTGGAGTACTGATTACCGCCATCAGAAGGAGCAACAAGCACTGATTTCACTCTCTATGGATACCCCATGACAGACACAAGTTTTACGGCCAACCAATCCCAATAGCTGTGATAGATCTTCTGAATTAAACACGTAAACAAGAGGTCAAGGATAAAAGCCCTTCAACTAGTTATGGCCACTGTATGTCCCCAATGCAGAGATACAGCGACGCCATAGTTCCTCTCGCCCTTTCTTATGTCCTTTACCTATCAGTCTACCGTCTACTCTTCCACCCTCTCAAATCGTTTCCGGGACCACGCTTAGCTGCGCTCACAGGCTGGTACCAAACATACTACGAGGTATTCTGCGACGGCCTATTTGTCCAGAAACTCGAGGAACTCCACAAATTATACGGTACGTCTCCTCGATCTTTCGGCAGCATCAATCCACTGATCCAACTCAGGACCCGTCGTTCGCATAAATCCAAACGAGGTAAACTACTCACAAACGCCATCGCGTCTATCTGACTGACTTGTATCTCTGAAGCTACACTTCAGCAACCCGCAAGCATACTTCTCCATTTACTCTTCCCAAGTCAAATTTATCAAAGACCCGAATTTCTACTTCTGCTTCGCCCAAGACGAGTCCTCGTTTGGGTTCACTGACCATGCCGTCGCAAAGAAACGAAGAGACGTGCTCCTACCTTTCTTCTCTCGTCGATCAATCCTCCAACTCGAGGGCATCATCCAATCCAAGGCAAGTCGGCCCTCGCTTCGACCTTATCCCGACTCAACATACCCTTCCCTTAGGTTGACACCCTCATCTCCCGCTTTCGCAAGGACTATTCGGAAAAACCCGTCAACCTCTACGCCGCCTTCAAATCCCTAACCATGGACATCATCACCGCCTTCTGCTACTCCCATTCATTCGACGCCCTTTCCTCTCCAGACTTCTCTCACCCAATCCTTCTCAGCCTCGAACGCGCCATGCCCATGATGACCACCGTCCGGCACTTTCCCGTCCTCCAACTGCTCTACCGTCTCCCCGAGTCCCTCACGCGCTATCTCAATTCTGATACCGTCGGATTCGTTGAGCTGCGAAACGCGCTGTCCACTCAGATCGAAGGGATCCTGGAAAACCCCTCGTCCCTCGATGGCATGCATGAGACTATTTATCATAGCCTGCTGTCACCGGAGAAATTCAAGTCGGGCGAGATACCGTCGAAGAAATCTCTATCGGATGAGGTACGGATCCTCGTGCGTTCTTCTCAAATCGCTTTTATGACTGCTATCGTAGGCCCAAAATCTACTCTTTGCCGGAACGGATACGACAGGTAACACAATGACCATCGGCTTCTTCCACATCATGCAAAACCCGGAGATATATTCCAAATTGATGGTAGAATTACTCGAAGTATGGCCCAGTAAAGACTCGTCCGTCTCCTTTGAAGTGCTAGAGAAATTACCATACTTGGTGAGTCACCCATCCTCCTCCTCTCACCCGAGAACTCACCGTCAAAACAGACCGCAGTCATCAAAGAATCCTTACGAATCAGCAACGGCGTTCCCGTCGCGAAACCACGCGTCGTCGACTCTCCCACCATCATCGAGGGTGTCCTTGTTCCTGCTGGAGTGAGCTTTGCTAACCATAATGTCAACTCGAACCCGCATATCTAATAAATTCGCAGACCACCGTCGGTATTGGCAGCACGTTCGTCCTCATGAATAAGGACATATTCCCCGACCCGCATTGCTTCGACCCAGAACGATGGCTCCAACCTGAGGTGTCTCTCGACAAGTATCTGATTCCGTTCTCAAAGGGCCCTCGTGCCTGTCTAGGTATCAAGTAAGTTACGCGCCGCCGTGCTACTTTGATCCTTCTGACACTAGCTTCAAGCTTGGCATGGTGTGAACTGTATATCCTCTTTGCGAACGTCCTTCGGAAATTCGACTTGACGAATCACGAGACGAAGTGGGTACCACGGTTCCTTCTATTCCGCTACATTCCTGATTCTTCTTTGCTTCAAAGGCATGTCAATTTCAGATACCACTTCTTACCCGCATTTCGCGACAAACATTTACATGCTGTTATGACCGAGCGGGACTGACATCTGTGCTTCCATATTCATGCTACTGTTGCTTTTCGCTAAATAGCAACCGTAGCACGATGTAATAACGATCAATTTTGGGAATACGTCTAGAATTGTATCAGGAGCTTGGCATCATCTTTAACGTGAATGCGGGTCAGGTTTCCCCTAGAAAAAGCTAGGAAAAGGTGTCGCAGAGTGTGCAACTGCATGTATCAGGTACTAATAACAAACAGTGATAGACAATATTTAGACCTTCAATAGGTGTCGCTAGACAATCACCGGATTGATTTCATTTCAGCACTGGCATAACAATTACGTATCTGGAGCTTTCTGCCTGCAGCATTGCTACAACGAGGTTTCAATCTTCTTATTCATCACGCTTTCTCCCGGCAGATGACTAGTTGACAACCTGCCACCGACTACTTGTCAGAACTCTGCTGTATCGAGTCTCAAGTCCTTTGTACGAGAACCGCTTCGCCAATGAGGTCCTGACCCCTCAGATCAGCCATACAATCCTGATGAATATGATCCAGACTTTGACTGGGACTACGACATTTACAATCCAACGGTCCTGCGCGAGACTTGTCGTAAGCTTCGCCGTCTGCGGGTCGCTCACTGCAGGTAGGCTTGTCTTTCACAGTCACCTTTCCCCACGTCTTCCAAGAGTCAGCAATCGCGAATGTCCGCAAACTGCCACTGTTTGGGACCACTGCTGGGACCTATAATATCGTGGTTACCTCTGTCATCCAGACTTTTACCGAGAGTAAGAACGTTTTGGTCGCAAGTCTGCGTTGCTGAAGTTCGCATGGATGGAGAAGCCAAGGGAAAAGTCGTTCTCAAGATCCTAAAGCCTTCGCTACTTCCTGTTCCGCAGTCCAACGCTGTGGAACCTTTGGACTACTACATTTCTTCCAGGCATCTCGCCCGCATGGAGGATCTAGTCTATGGGAAACTTGAGTCTTTGCAAGGCACGGTGATTCCATACTACTTCGGGTTACAAAAGGTACATTTATAGTCTGATTGCTCGTCGTTCTAGCTGATGTTCTGTTAACAGTTGACGATTCCTAACGGAGAAGTAGTACGAGTTTTGTTTATGGAGTACATTGATGGTGTTACGGTCGCACAATGGAAACGGACGTATCTGAAGCACGAAAATCTGCATAGCGACGACGCAGCGGAAAGTGGGATATCAGAAGACTCGTGCTCGAGTTCCACGGAGTGTGAGTTTGAGGCTCTGAAATTCAAACCTGGATGTGGCCCCAAATTGTTTTATCGTGTTCTTGTATAAGCGAAGCGAATTGTACTCTCAATTATTTGTCCTTGCTCTCGGTCCTTTAATGGCACACTCTCAATAGTCTCCTCTCGCTTTGCATGGAATCACAGAAATCAATCCTCTCGCTGTCGCCCACCAGGACGTCCGTCCAGAAAACATGATTATCTACCCGAATGTCAAGTCAGCCCAAGGTGTCATTTTCATCGATTTCGCAAGGAGTTGCGTAAATATTCCTCGCAAAGAAATACAAGCTGAATGGGTAGGGAAAAAATGTGTCGTCAACTATATTTATGGATGCTGTCATTATCATAGGGATAAAGTGATGAGATGGGCCAACGAGGACGGGAATCTCCCTCCTGGCGTGTCTTGCCCAGTAGGTAGAGCCTCTTATTAGCAGGAAATTATGATTCACGTATACTAGAATGTGCTGTGGTTTTTATATTCAAATTCACTTCAAATTCCGCGATTAACAAGGTAAGATAATGAAATTAGAGAAGTTTCATATCCACATATCACGAAATAATGGCTGAATGTAGCCCGAGTAAAGCGACCGCGTGTTTTTAACACCCAGCGGGAACAGTAGCATCGTCCACATAGTTCGCTGCAAACATTCCCAAACCACGGCTCGCGAAGGCATTCCAAAGAATGCAAGCATTAGCTCCGTTGTACCGGTTCACATCGGCCTGGATCCATGCATCCCGGGCTTGCACGACTACAAGTACTAGTGAGACGATGTTAGACCATGGAAGATGACATGCTTACAAGTAGGGTTGCATGGCTGCAAAGATAAGGCGTCGATGAAAAGGTGGAGGTAAACTATATTTCCTTCGCCGCCGGTAGCATCATCCATAGCCGTCGATGACCATCCGTAAGTCTGAACCAGAGCGGCATATACATTGTGTAGCATGTTGGCCCACACCTCGCCAATAACTGAGGACTAATGAGCAAGTGCTGAGTGGGTCATAAGTACACTCACAATGAACCTCGCCTAGTTGAGCAAGGGAAGAATACCGAAGTGGGTTCACATTGGGATTGGTGGAGTAGGGATAGTGGCGGGCGCCACCAGGATTGTTTGTCACCCAAACCCCAAGAACATAGTCAGAAATTGTACCGCTCGTTTGTTCAGTCCATCTGTTGTCGTGTTTTAGATTCCAGCCAGCATTGAGAAAGGAAGCAAACCGTCATACTCCGCCATTGCGTCTGACCATCCTGAAAACCCCATTATCAATCAATAATACTAAGTAAAAGACATTGGTAAGTGCACACCTTCTCCTAATCCAGCAGATTCAAGTGTCTGCAAGCATGCAGCCGTTCCGCCCCCGGTCAAGCGATTGGTAATGCCATGGGTAATTTCATGAACGATAATATCGTTCTGCAAGTCTCCATCACGACTGGGAATTGTATTGGTCCAAAGAAACATCCGACAGATCCCAGGCTGACCACTGAAATTTTTCATATCAGTTTACTCTGCTGCCTGAATTCAATGAACAGCTTACTCAGGAAGAGTCAGGAAATTCGCATCATTAACCCCGCCAGCGTCTTGGACAGACATCTGTACACGATCCCCGCTTAGTCCCCCCTTACCGAAGCTGTCTTGCTGGAAATTATAAGCGGCCTCGGTCCATCCGTACTTGTACACAAAGTCGTGGACTTTGTTGATGATGTAGAAGGTATTGGTTCTAGCCGCATCGACGTTACCGCCAAGCAGCGGGTCGACAGCGGTGTTATATGGGTAATTGAACGTGTTGGGTGACGATTGTACCGTGGTGCTAGCCAGTAATCCCTTGAAGGAGATGACATTGTTTCCGCTACCAAAAATCAGGGAGATGTATCATGGGGATATAAAATGCTTACGCGGTTTGCCCATTCTGTACCCAGCCTTGAGGAGAAGAGTTTAAGTCCTCAGGGTTGACGAGAGTTTGCTCGCATTCCGCAACAGATGCCCTGGTTATTGGTACGACAGTATACTAGGCCGCGATTTAGAAAGATGCGAAAGTGAGGAGAAATCAGAGATTACCGTAGCCTGGGCAGAAAAATCGGTGACTGCGATTATATCCCCTGAATGGGCGTCGACAAAAGCTTCGTAACCGGTGTTGGCATCGGCACTGAGGACTTGGACTACATGAGCAAGTGCCACAGATCCATCTGCGAGGGCAAAATATTCGAGGGAGTTTATGCCGCTGTAAGTCGCAGTGAAGGCGTCTTCGACCTTGCTGATAATTGAATCCAGCGTTACGGTGGGCTGGGAGGAAGCGATGTTCGCTACGCAGTGTCAAATTATAGAGAAGAGGGTCTAGACATAATATACTACTCACATGTATCTACGAACGACGACCCGAGCGAAACGGCATTGCCGTTCTTGAAAGCGACGTTGGCAACGGCGTTGGCGAAAGGAATGCCATCCTGAGAGAAGGAATGAATGCTATCATCAGAGTAAGTAGAAAATGAGATGTACATGATACTGCTTCGCATAGGCGTAGCTCATATTGTTCTCAGCCGTGTGTCCAGAGTTGTACATGACTGTAGAGGAGTCGACACCGAGCTCCGATGCAATGAAGGAGATTGCGGTGGTCTCTAGGTCACCGTTAATGAAAGAAGAGATCTCTTTCCCTCCTCCATAAGTCTACAAGACAAATGTGAGACGATAAGTAGAATAAGACCATTGCGCCGTCACCTTGAAAGTCGACTCGGGATGGTAGGTATCGATCGTTAAGTCGCGTCCAATAGTCCTTCGTTGGTGAGTAGAGTGTTTCGAAGAGGTTGGCCAAGGCGCAGCGTACGAGACCTTGGCGAGGAGGACCGCAAGGAATACAGAAGAGAGCAATTGTTTTCTGAAGGCGCGCATAGTCAGTTAAGGAAGACGAGGGTGTTCCTTGTGAGTAGAATACAAGATGTTGAGGTGATTTATATAGAAATAACCACTGCACATGCGAAAGGGGAGGAGGCGTCCAGCGAATTATTGAGTCCGTTGAGGAACACGGAGCTTTGCATACCGTCTTGAACGGCGGACGACGAGTAATCAAGAGAAATTGAACTAGAGGAACTCGGGCGGAGTCAGCAGGAATATCGCGAGCAGCTATTTTGATGACTTCAGGAACATTGATCCTGTCAACACAATGACCGAATTCCTGATCATCCTATCTCCAAAGATATGTCAGCAAAGCCTTCTAAGAACAACTGGCCGGCGGTCACGCACCCAGCATAAAGCAAAACTGTATAGCAGGTTATCAGACTGAGGACAAAGCCACGAACTTCAGCGATACAACATTGGACGGAGAGAAACAGGACACGTTAAAAGCAGCGAAGTATAACCTAGAACAAGAGGCACCGGAAACTGGGGCTTGACTTCCTGTTTGTATATACACTGGAACTCTCGCTGACTGACAAGGTCATGTTTTGATGGACAGACAGGAAGTAGACCTTTCTGGAAGCTGCTCTCGGTTAGAATCCCTCATCCCAGGAACTGTTGTAGAGCTAATGGACTCAATGAGATATGAATACATATCGGCAGAGAGTGAAAGCCGTCCTGTTCGTCCATATTGATTTTCGTTCAGTTCCCCGCTACTGCTAACGTCCGCTTCAAGCAGTCATATCATTTCTATGATTAGTAGCCATGTTCACATGACGAAGGTTGGCGGGAAATATATCCCATAGAGGGAGGAGTCGGTCATACTGTAAATTTCTCCATCTATCTATATCAGGCGTCAGGAGCATCCGGTATTCCAATCCTATGGATGATCGAGTCAGAAACGCTTACAACGCACTGGACCAACAATTATTCAGCCAGAGCTTCATCATGTGTCATGATGTCGCCAGTTTCGAAAGGTGCTGCTCTTGCATGCCAACACTTGTCATCTGGAAACTGGCTGTTGCATTAATACTCATATTCAGAGACAAACTGAGTCGATTACCGAGGTTAAAAGGTAGGTTGGCGTTGGGTTGAATGCAAGAGGCGAAATCAGAAGTCGGCCCGATATCCGGATTAGACATTGAGATGACGTGATCTACATTTTCCCACGACTCCTTGACCATCGACTGTCGTTTCCATTGATCCTCCTTCCAGGTTTTTCTTTCATGCTGGAGCCCCGTTGTACGAGGCTTATCTATCATATACTCGGCAGGAGGATGCCTTTGCGAGAGAAACAAGGCAAATTAACTTGAGAATGAGGCGGGAAAGGTAGGCTTTTTTCTGCTGCCTTTGTTATCATATTCATCAGGGTATATACAGCTGGTTCTTTCGCTATTACATTAGGCGCCTGTGACTCGCTGGTGTCATTGACGGGGCTCAAGGTATGATCCTCGTGTCTCCCTTTCGTCGGTCTCAGACGTATCTTTGTTCTGAAGTAACAAGTCGCAACTCGTCTGAATAGCTGTGGCTTGCATATAAGGTTACTTGCCGGCAAAAAGGTTCATGACATGTTCTGTCATCTCTTCCGTTTCCTGATGTATTTAACAGCATGACATTTGGTCGTCGAGCTCAACAATGACTTGCTCAAACCACACTGAAGAATCATCACAGCGGAGGCAGTTTGTCCGTGACGGATGTTGCAGGCGCTGCATATATTTTCCTGACGGCGTGTTCATGGGTTCTGAATACACGGAAGGACCAACGTCCACATCCTTTGTCCGACATCGGATCCGAAGAACCAAAGCTTCGACGTTTCGGCTCGGCTGGGGACGCTCACGCCCTGGTGTGTCATATTTCGTTCATTCATGCCATTCGGTCCTTACAATCCTATTTCTAGGGGACTTGGGCAGCGTTCAGTTCCACGGATATCCCTTCTCTATCCAAACAACGACGGCATATATTCATGTTGATGCGACTCACATCACCGGAACGAGCATGCGGTAACGAATCCATCAACGCATGTCCACCCTGCACCGTCACCAGACTATCGCTACTTTCTTACTTCGTTACTTCCACGATGGCGTCCCAAGGACTCGCAGTGACGTATCATTCTGGCTTCAATACCACAGACGCCGATGCAGTCCTATTCTCACTCGATGGTACCCTATATCGTCTCTCATCGTTAGTCTTGCGAAGGACCACAAACTTATTCGCGTCGAGCTCTTTTATGTTCGAACGAAATTAGCAAGCCTATACCCATCCACGGACACGATGTCGTCCTCGAGCAGCTGACACGGACCGGTGGTCTTGCGATCTCTCCTGGACGCCAATTTAACGACCTCAGGGGTGTGCTCACACTAGCTGAGGCTTGGGGAGTTGGGGAGTGGGAGGTGCGATAGATATAATACGCCCATCTATCACTGCAACTATGCTCGTGCGAGAACTTCTCCGCATGTATGAGATAGGGACGAGGTTTGGGTAGGAGGAGGAATCTGAACTTATCTCTCCACGAGGAGCAGCGCCAGGAAGCGCTGCAGCGGATCTCGACGCGCTTGCTAGTGAAGAAGTTCGGGTTTCACTTGAAGCGGCAAGATGAGTTTCGGAAGGGTATGCGAGCTGATGCGAGGTGTAGAGGGTGTGGTAACTCGGTCAACGAGTTCGCATGGACGGCGCTGGTATGACAGATGTTTTGGGAAATGGATGCGAGGCCGTCGGGTGATAGGCTATGTCCGTCGGAGATGGAAGAGTGGCCGGGCATGGAGACTTGTTGGATGGAGAAATGCCTTCCGGGATGTGGGACATTGGTGTATGATAGGCTGATTGTCTTGGAGAGGATAAGGAGATGTTGTAAAGGCATGGGTTAGGGCCAATCATTGTCCTTCTGTTTTTCGCTAACGCTATATTTTCATAGCATGCTAGCAATGAACGTACCGATGACACATCCAATCTTTTGCGCTGACGTAGGTGCGCATCCTGTCTCCCGTTGCCTTTGTCAGTCCTGACAATAATTCATAGGTTATTTGCCAAAATACTTTTGTCTCAATGTATCAAAGGTGAGCATCATTTCCTTCTGATATCTGTGGATGTACCTCTGATAGAAACTATCCTATAGTATGCATCATATATTCAATATTATAATCCATGTTGTCTGCGTTCGGTGTCTTGCTCACTGTAGGGACTTGTTACAAGACTCGAAGAATACAGCCGCGAGTCTTTCAAGATTCTCAAGCGTTGGTGGGAATCTCAAGATGACGTACATGTTCGGTGTCCCACGTCCAACCCTTGACCTTCTTGACAGTGATGCGTGGTCTAAAACGTCGCTTATACACGCCATTTGACTGTTTGGCCTGCTTGACGATTCTCCTCGCTGTTCCGTGCAGCTCCTACTATTTACTTTACCCCGAGCATTTAGCCTCCGCAAAGATTCGCCACAGATTCCTCGCTGATGTACTTTCTGTTGGGATTTTAGGCGCAACGGTCGAAGGGAACGTGGTGGTGGGGCTCGTCACAGGTATATTCCAGAGTATAAGACGCGGGATGGTGGTGGTACGAAGCCTAAATTTTACAGTAACAATCGGTAATGTAAATAGTGGTCAAAATAATGTAAAATAAAATTGGTGGCTGGTGGCTGTGAAACTCCATCCTCAACACTTTCACTCTACGATGAGGTGTAAAAATGTTCCAGCCCTATCCAGTCATGGACTAGTCTCTACAGCACCTAGTATATGCGCGTAAATCGTGATATTGGACGCGAAGAGCAGAGCCTCAGACGCGTTGATCGGCGTGGTGTCACACTCACGTGGTGTTACTCGACGTGTCAACTCCGATTTGTGATCATCGATAAGTCGTCTAAACTCATTGATCCTATCCGATCCTCGAATCCACTGAAAGTAAATTCTCTCTCTTCTCTATAATTTATTTTGCCAAATATTTCTGACAGATCCATGGCCTACCTACAAACTCAAAAATCGGATTTTGACTCGAGGCTAGCGCCTCTTCTTCCTGATTATTCCCATGCCCCTCCTGATGCCCGAATCATCGAGCTTCTACGAACCAATGCTCCATCGACTGCCTTTGAGACGAAGGGTCTCGAAACTACTCTCTCTGAAGCACCTGGTCGTATAGCAGAGCTCGACTCCCTCATCCACGTAACCACATCCCTTCTTGATTACCTCACTAAAGATCGCAACCAAGCCATGGTGAACCAGGTTAACGCCAAGAAGATTCTTTCCCCGTCTCGTCGGCTTCCACCGGAGGTGTTGACCGAGATATTTATCCGGTGTTGGACATTACATGGTCGAAGAAGTCCTCCTTTGGATCCTCGTGCAGTGCCTTGGTCATTGACGCACGTTTGCAAGAAATGGCGTGAAGTCGCCATCGCCACCCCAAAATTATGGTCCAGTATCTGTTTGAACTTCATGCAGGACAAGTTCCTCAAAGGAAGCCATGTGCATGAAGCGGCGTTCATGCTTGGCGTGATCCTTGATCGAGCCCAGACCCACGATCTCGACGTTATGATCGACCATCAAACCGACATATCTACACACCCGGCTTGCACAGTACTTCTTCCTAGTGTTCGGTATTGGAAGTCTCTGGAGGTCTGGGGAGTGACCTGTGATCCCCGCTTCCTGTCGCCTTGCCGTGGTTTTTTTGACCGCCTTGAAACTGCCGTGGTGCGGGGTCTCCATCATGAGGGATCAGAGGCCATAGACATGTTTGCCGTGGCTCCACGTCTACGCTCTTTTACAAAGTTATTGCCGCCCCCCTTGTTGCTCCCAGCCAATCTCGTTGAGTTCGACGATTCCCATCCGTTCAATGAAAATACATGTACCACCCTCCGTCACGTTGTCAATATCGAAACCCTCTCACTCTTGTGTAGCTCGTATTCAAGCGAATTACCCCGAATTCACCTCCCGAGGCTGTCCCAGCTCAAATTGACAGTGGGTCTACGCAGCTTCAGCTTGGGCACCGCGTTTGTCACGTACAATCACTTTGACCTCCCAGCTCTTACCCACCTTCAAATCACATTAATCTTCTCCCATACGAAGGTCCCTCTGCAGGTCCTTCAGCCGATCAGCTCACCGACGGTAACCAGCCTTACTTTGACATGGTCCTGTTGGAGTTAACGAGGTAGGTGCTCGGACGTGGTGACGGAAAGTAGGCTCGAGAGAAAAATGAGAGCGATGCTGAATAGAATAGCCGTAGCGTTAATCTCAGCGTGTTGGTAAAAAGCTTTGTATTATATACCTGAATAGAATAGCCGTAGCGTTACTATAATATGGTAAGTATGATACTAGGATGAATATACGTAGAAGTACTCACATCTCAGCGTGTTGGTAAAAAGCTGAGATGCGAGGCTGTGCAATGTAAACGAAAAAGGAAAGTAAAATCAAATACGTAGTTCGTGTGCGTCTCGTACTGATACCACGTCTAACACTCCCCCTTGAGACGTACGCGGCTCGTTTACACAACGCCCAGTGCTTCCGTAAACTTCTTGAACTTTTGACGAGCCAACGGCTTTGTCAGGACATCAGCAATCATGTCATCAGTAGGGCAGTACTGCAGCTTGATGTGGCCTTGCTCAACAGTTTGCCGGATGAAATGGTAACGAACTCCAATATGCTTTGTACGTTCGTGGAATACTGAATCCTTGGCAATAGAGAGGGCATTTTGGCTGTCAGAGTAGAGGATAGTGGGTTCAGTTGGATAGATGGAAGGGTTCGCGATGAAGGTGGAGAGCTCGGAAAGGATTTTATGCAGCCAGATCATGTTCTTGGATGCTGGCGTCAGTCCGACGTACTCCGATTCGCCTGTGGAGACGGTAACGATTGGTTGTTTTCTCGATGTCCACATGACAGCCCCCTGACCCATGAACAGCACGAATCCGGACATAGATTTCCGCCCGGGCTGGTTAGCATATGCTGCATCGTGATAGCCCTTAGGATTGATATCAGGGCCACCGATTACGAGCCGTTGGTCGCACGTGCCCTTGAGATAACGAAGGACTCGGAATCCGGCCTTTAGGTGCGTTGAGCGCGGTTCCTCCATGTATTGCGAGAGTGCTGAGACCGAATAACTGATTTCAGGGCGAGATCCGACTGCGACGTACATGAGGGAGCCCAGGAGTTCGCGATAGAGTGCTTTTTCGCGTGGTGTGACTGGTTCCGTGGACACAGAAGGTGATTCTGGGTTTAAATCGAGATTTGCTTCCATCGGCGTCGCAAATGGGGCCATGTCCTCAACGCCAAATCATTTCGCAATCTGGTCAATATATGCAGGCTGTCCAATGCTGATGGTGTGATTTTCCCAGTCCCGAGTAATGTGCATACCCAGCAGCCAGTGAATAGGCCCGAGATCGACTAGTTCAAAATGGGAGCCGATTTCTCGTTTAAATCGGTTTGACTCTTCTTGGGAGTCTGCTATGATGGTAAAGTCATCCGTGGCAACTGCGACGATGGTGTATTTTGTCGCTGACTCGATCCGATAGAAGACGGCTTCATCCGCATTGCTAACCATGAACCCGAGAGAGATCATCGTTGACTTTAGGGTCTGGTACCAGCCTCGGCCTGCTTGCTTTGTGCCATACAGACACTTGAGTAGCTTGGCACAGACATCCTGGCCCTTGAGGTGTTCCGGGATCTCGAAGAATTCTTCATATCTGTTCGGAAACTTGATATAGATCTCCTCAGTGATATTGGCATGCAGGTACGCATTTTTGATATCGGCTTGATCAATTATTGCATCACGAGATGCGGCCATGGATAGAAGGATGCGGAGACTTGGGAGACGGACAACCGGGGCATAAGTGTCAAAGTAGTCGACACCTTGGACTTGAGTAAATCCTTTGGCTACGAAACGCGACTTTGCCTTTTCGGGCTCGCCAGTTTCATTCCGTTTGACCCGGTAAACGAACCTCGTGTCCACGATATTTGCATTCGTGGGAACGTCTTCTCTTTTCATCACCTTCCACGCTTTCTTCTTCTCGCACTGCCTTACCTCCGCAAGCATTGACTCACGCCATTCCCCTTCATCAGGACCGCTCAGTGCCTCTTTCATGGTCACTGGTTCGATATCCGCTATCATGGCATAGTCTACCAGTGAGGGGCCCAATGGCTCTTCATCATCATCATCATCTGACTCATCTTCGGGCACAGTCACCGCTATTCCAGCAGTGGTGGGACGTTTACGCAAGTCTGGTTGTGCGAGTTGGCCTGGTTTTGGAGCTGCAGAGCGCTTGGGTCGGCTTGGCTGAGGAGTGGGATCAGACTCAATGTCTGTGAGTGGAGATTCCGGACGTTCTGGGTGAGTTTCTGTGGGATTTTGTGGTTCGTCTGGTTGATTTTCGGTGGGCTGAGGGGTCATAGATGGCTTTGGAGCCTGAGGAGAGTCGATATCTTCATCCTCCCCCTCGACAACGAATGGTTCTGGAGTCAGGTCCTCTTTGTTAAAGTAAACATCGCGTTCAATGCTGACCCTTCGCTTTCCAGGCCAGTAAATCCTCCAGCCTTTGGCTTCAGTATCAATTCCCACAAGGTGCGCCTCAACAGCATGTTCCCCAAGCTTTTCTGGTGCCTTGACTCGGACCCAGCAACGGCATCCCCATGGACGAAGACCGGAGATGTTGGGCTTCCTGCCAGTTGCCATCTCAAACGGGGTTTTTCCTGATAGTATTGCTTTCGTTGGGGTGCGGTTGTAGACCCATTCGGCGTGCCGGTGAGCTTCAGCCCATAGATATTTTGGTAATCCTGAACTGATTAGGAATGCTCTTGTCGTGTCCATCAGATACCCATTGGAACGTTCAGCAATTCCATTTGACTGTGGGGAATCGTGTACTGTGAGGTGCCGCTCTGTCCCCTTTGCCTTGAGGTGCTGAGTGAATTCGTCGCTTAGGAATTCTCCCCCTCGATCCGTACCCAGGATCTTTATGACCTCGACACCACGCTGGACCTTGATCCAGATCTCGTAGCGCTTGTATGACCCAAAGGTACCCGATTTCTTTGATAGGTACTCGGATTTTGATTCATGGGTATGTAGGTCACGGTATGTGCAGGCGTAGCGTGCTCCCCCGAGCGATATGACAGACATCGGACCCATTAAGTCGCCAACAACCTTGTCGCCAGTGTTCTCAACGTACTCGTATTGGCCTTGTTTGGGGAACAGTTTACGTTTCGCTTTGGCCTTCACGCAGGTCTCGCAAAATTCCAGTTTGGAATCCAGGTCAAGCTCTATTCCCTCAATATGGCCATCAACGTACATGCGACAGAGAGTGGCATGGCTTCGGTGAGCACAGATATTGTGTAGCTCAGTGATGTTCACTTTGAGCTTACCTGCCGCCATGGCGACATCTGGTTTTGCTCCCGTGGTCTGGCATGTGCCTGGGGTTGAGATGATGTATAAGCCTTTGGTTTCGGGGATCTTGGCTATGACCTTAGCATCAGGCCGTGGTGTGCGGATATACATGGTACGATCAGAGGGTTCGATATGGATGGGAAATCCAGCACGGCTGACGTGCGATAGGGATATGAGGGTGTATGCCATTTTCGGTGCATGGTACGCGTTTCGGAATCTTGCGATGGTGGGCTTTTGATCTTCACCCATAGGCAATGGCATTTGAAGGTCCCCTTTGCCTACTGCATAGAAGACTTCACCATTCGCGGCTTTGATGGGTTTCGGGTCAATGTTGGTATAATTTTTGAATCTCCAACGTTCGGGTGAGTATGTTTTCGAAGCTCCGCAATCAGCAATCGCTGTAACTTCTTCTCCCCTTGCTACGTGAGCATCGCCCTCGGCCTTGTAGTCCGATGTGCACATTAAAGCCACATTTGAGTCATCGTTGTCATCAGCTACAACCGCAATGACATGCTCGTCATCACTTTCGTCAATGGCCACTGATGCTGATTCCTTTGCCTTCCCTTTTCCCTTAGCCTTGTTCTTTTTCAAAGCTGGGCCTTGACCCGCTTTTCCACCACCCTCGCACCAGCAATCCGCAATGAGGTGGCCGGTTTTACCGCATACCGGGTTCGTGCATTTAAGGTGGGATCTGTCTGGCCTTTGCTTTGACTTCCCCCCTGAGCCCTGACCTCTTCCTTTGTTCTGCCGTTGAGCAGACATTGCCACGTTTTCAGCTGTGGCCTTCGAGGCCACTTCTTCATCCCATTCTTCATGCAGTGCCGCAACAAGGATGTCTGATGTGAGGGGTTTTCCAGTGAATTTGCTGGCTGCGGAGAGGGTGCGGCGGATGTGGTCATAGGAAGGTGGGAGCGATTTTTGGATCATTGACGTGTACTGGTTGTCTTCGATTTTCAGGCCCATGCCCTCAATACGTTCATGGAGGATCTTCATCTCACCAAGGTGCTCTCGCATGTTGCCTTCATCAGGGCAGGACATGTTGCTGAGCCGGGTCAGGAGGTGTTCACGTACGAGGTCGCCCTTGCCAGTCATGACGGCAACAAGCTTTTTCCAGACGAGAGCGGCTGTCGCTTCGCCTTTGATCTCGTTGAAGGTAGAGTTGGAGATGGATTCATAGATGATGCGGCGCATCTTTGCCTCTTTCTGCTCATACTCTTCAAGCTTATCCTCCAGCTTCTCCAGGTCATCATCCGAGAGAGGGTGTGAAAATGCAGTGTCGGTAGACCGGTAGAATTTCCCTTTGTGCTCAACTGGGTGAGGGGGTACACGAGCAGTTCCTCGTAGGTGTCGGCCAAGACCCTTGTCCAGGAACTTGACAGTAGTTTTTTCTTCGAACGCTACCCAGTTCGATCCATCGTCTTCGAGCTTTGTTGTGCTGACTAGCTTTATGGCAGTTGTCGTTGACATGCTGGTAGCGGGGCCCATAACCTGTTGGAGTTAACGAGGTAGGTGCTCGGACATGGTGACGGAAAGTAGGCTCGAGAGAAAAATGAGAGCGATGCTGAATAGAATAGCCGTAGCGTTAATCTCAGCGTGTTGGTAAAAAGCTTTGTATTATATACCTGAATAGAATAGCCGTAGCGTTACTATAATATGGTAAGTATGATACTAGGATGAATATACGTAGAAGTACTCACATCTCAGCGTGTTGGTAAAAAGCTGAGATGCGAGGCTGTGCAATGTAAACGAAAAAGGAAAGTAAAATCAAATACGTAGTTCGTGTGCGTCTCGTACTGATACCACGTCTAACAGGTCCCATTTCATATCCCGCAAAATTTCCGCTTCGAAGATTGGGCTACATCTTTCCTCATATTGTAGGCTGCCGAACCTCCAGTGTCTTACCGTCGAGGACTGCCCAAAGATCAACCCCTTCCTGACTGCATTGTCTATCCATCCTGGAAGGAATGTGATATTTCCGAAGATGTCCAAACTTGATATCAAGTATGGACATGACTTTCGCTTGTCTGAGGACGTACTTGATATGCATAACCTAGTAGAGCTCGTCCAATCTCAAAGAGATCAGGGAGCTCTGCGAAAACTCAGACTGGCATGGCAACGGGGACTTGTCAACGATGATGCTGATACACGTAGCCGGTGGCAACAGCTCAGTGCGCCAGGGGGAGGAATACAAGTCTCAGCGTCGATCAAAGGTAAGTACAACTTTTATTTTCCTCCTGCTTTGAACTAAAATCTCCGCAGGTCTGTAGACGACCTGATTACAGGCAGGTTAGGCAAGAGGGTGTCCCGTGTTGGCGTCGGTTCTTGTTGTATTTTTTGATAAATAAAGCATCGTGTTTATCTATCTTTCACTTTGGTACGTCTGAGCCACTTGAAGGGTGCGTGAGAAAAAGTCAATTCCGCCGGCTTACGAACTCTGTCTCATGCTCTCATGCTCTCTCACTCGAACGCTACATAGACGAATTCCACGAGTACCCAAAGCTTTTCGCACAAATGCCATGTTTAAAGCAGGTCTCGACGGTATTGAGCTCAACGCTATGAATGTGTTCTTCGTCGACCAGTTCATTCAGGATGTAAGCAACAAGCGTACGGATGCCTATGGGGGAAGCGTCGAGAACCGGGCACGGTTCGCACTCAAAGTCGTCTCTCGCCCGTCGTACCGCCTTCCGCTTAGTCGACATGGCAGGAAATGCACATGGATGATCCCATCCCGACGTTCTCGTACCGATCCATGTGGACTTGGCGTATCTACATGTTTGTGAATGGGACTGAGACAAGGGAGAATGAGCCATGTGCGGACGAGTCTAATGATTTTAAAAGGGAGCTGTGAGCTCCGAGGCCATTGATATCGGCAGGGGGTTATACAAGAGAAGACGCGATGAACGTGGCGGACGAGAAGGGAGGTCCCGTTGCGTTTGGGAGGTATTTCATGACAAATGTGGGTCTAGTATTTTTTCTGTGTTTCTTGGAATTGGGTCTGACCTGATGTTTTTGATAGCCTGATATTCCGAAGAAGAATATCCTTTTGATGCCATATAATAGGTCGACGTTCTATCTCCCTGGGGAGATTACGGAGGGGGCATATGGACTACCCTTTTGCATCCGAGGAGTAGCGTTGTGTTTTCTTATAGATGGGATGTCAGACTTTGGCAGATACCCAGGTGTCGATGCAATAGATTATAGCTGCATGTTTGCTTTATTGTAATTCAATCACGGTTCTCCCTCTTGAAATTATCAATAATTGTGATGACTGATATGAACGTCCTTCTTGGTCGAAACCGCCACAAGTTCAAACATAGTCATTCTCTATTTCTGAGCCTATTGATGCCAAGCCAGTTCAAAACGACATCATCGCAAAGAGATGGCCGTGACCGTGGTCAAACTTTGATTTAGTCGCTTGCAAAGGGAGAGCTATGAAGGAGCCCATTATTGGTCGGATCTATGGGAGGTTGACATTGGCAAGTGATCACTTGTTTGTCGTATGCATCAGTCGTGTAACGGTTAGCCCGACCTCTACCCACGTAAGGACGCTGTCGGGGTTCGACTCCCTACTGATGCTTACCTGGCTGCCTGCACTGCTGGGGCCCGTTGGTGTTTTTGCCTGAAAGAGGGCAGGTAAACACCGGCATGTGTTTGTGTAGATCTTTCGGAAAGTAAATACTGCGATGTAATTACATGAAGAATGACTCCCAGTTTTTCGGACTGTTACTATTTCCGTGTTAATGCAAGTATTTTTGTAAGAAAGTACCTAAATAAGGAGACACTGTCATTTGGTCCGTGTTTCCCATTGTGTTCTTTGTCCAAAAACACCCGTGCAACCACACCATGTGTAATCATTGGTGTTTCTTGCGGTGTTTCTGGTAACAAACACCCGGTCTTTCCTTTGTTTTGGAGGTGTTTCCTACTACAAACACCTCAATAAAACACCGATCATTACACATGGTGTGGTTGCACAGGTGTTTTTGGACAAAGAACACAATGGGAAACACGGACCAAATGACAGTGTCTCCTTATTTAGGTACTTTCTTACAAAAATACTTGCATTAACACGGAAATAGTAACAGTCCGAAAAACTGGGAGTCATTCTTCATGTAATTACATCGCAGTATTTACTTTCCGAAAGATCTACACAAACACATGCCGGTGTTTACCTGCCCTCTTTCAGGCAAAAACACCAACGGGCCCCAGCAGTGCTGGTGCCTTTTTATGTTCTTTGTGTGTAGAATCTTTACTATTTTGTTTTACTAATTACGATCACAAAGACAGGCGGTGGTTAATTGATCACCCTATTCATTGGATCCAGATATTCGGATGGCTTTGCTGCCTTTGTGTAAACGGGTAGGCGGTTTTTTTTTGATCAAGACGATGATACTTATGAAGCGATGATTCGCATGTGAGAATGAGAGCAACATGATCTCACACACAAGAGGATCTCGTATCCCTTCGCGTGATGATCAGAGAAAAGGAACATGCGGATATGCTGAACTTCATCTAATGCGAAGCAGGCCGTCCGAGCTTCTAAGGATCTTTGATGGTTGAGCTAAAAAACTGGACGTATATTACTACATAATTTTGAATCGCATACCTGTAAAGACCGTATCTCACTCCTTTGCGAGTCATGCGGTTTTTGCAAAGTCCGAGTGGTCACTGGCAGCTTTAAAAGACACTGCCCATGCAGTAATTATCCTTGGGCAACGGGCTGTCTAAGGCCTTGCTTATTGGCTTACACAGGGACTGGGTGAGCGGTCGTGAATGTAAAAGGTGGGATCGCGTCAACAGCAGTCGGCCCGAAAACCGGATGTGAAATTCAGAGGACCTGACCGATATTTTCCCACGACTTCTTTTTTTGTGACCGCGACCATCGACCATCATCGACTTGTTGTCTGCCTTTTTTCTGTCCTGGAACACTGCTATATGCGCTTGTATTGGACCCTTCTCTCTTGTTCGCGGCATGGGTATTAGTTTCAGAAGAGACGTGAGGCGAAGAAATGACTGGAGAGCGAAGTGATAATGGCGGGAAAGGTAGGCCATTTTTTTCCTGCTACCTTTGAGTGGTCAAATTCATTAGGGAATATACAGCAGGATCTTTTACTGGTATTCTCGGTGCCTGCGATCGTTGGTTCTATTAACGCGATTTTCTCTTGGTAAGGTCCTCCGTGTACTCCCTTTCGTCGCTCATTATGTCTATCAGCACTCTCGACATTCTCAGACGTATCATTCAAGGGAAGGCATGGTCGTGGACTCACTTTTTGGAGTGACAAGTAGCGACTCGCCCGGATTGGCCGTGGCCTGCATATGAGGCTACATGGTGGCGAAAAGGTATGTGATATGTCCTGTCATTTTCTTCCGTTTCCTCATGCGTTTGACGGTGTAAAGTCCGTTCGTCGAGCTCATCAATGGTTTGCTCAAAGCACAGTGAAGGGACGCGAGCAGGGACCAACGTCCGCGTACCTTGTCCGACACTGGATTCGAAGATCCGAAGCTTTGAAGTTTCGGCTGAGCTGGGGACGCTTACATGCTGGTGCGTGATATTTCGTTTATTCATACCGTTCGATGCTTATAATTCTCGTAGCATTCAGTTCCAACGATAACCCTTCTGTATCTCACCAGTGACAGCATATATTCATGTCGATGCGACTCGGATGACCAGAGCGAGCATGCGGCAGCGAGGTCATCAACATATACCCACCCTGCACCGTCACTAGGTCGATATTAGCTTCTTCCTTCATTACCTCCGATGGCGTCGCAAGACCTCGCAGCCATGTGTCATCCTGACTTCGATACCCCAGGCACCGACGCTCTCTTATCCTCGCTCGACGGCACGCTATTCAGTCTCCCATCATCAGTCTTGCGACGATCCACCGCGTTCTTCACTTTGAGCCCTTTCACTTTCGTACCAAACAGCATACCTATTCCCCTTCATGAACACGATGCCGTCCTCGTGCGGCTGCGATAACTCAGCGGTCTTGCGGTCCCTCCTTGGCACACCTTTGATAACTTCGAAGGTGTACTCTCACTAGCCGAGACTTAGGGATACAGAGGCGCGCTCGATATCGTGCACGCGTCTATCACCGTGCCTGCATTCATACGAGAGCGGCTCCGGGTGTATGCACTAGCGACGAGGTTCGTATGGGAGGAGGAAGCCGAGTTCGCTTCGAAGCATATGCTGGGCTTGTCTCTCCACGGGAGCAGTATCAGGAGGCGCTGCAGTAGGTTTCAACGTGCTCGCCGGTGAAGCTGTTCAAGTTTCACCGGAAGCAGCGGGATCAATTTCGGAGGGGTATAGACGCGAGGTGTAGAGGATGTGCTAACTCAGTTGACGGGTCAGCGCTTCAGCGTGGACGGCGCTTGGATAGAAGACGTTTTGGGACATGGACGCGAGGCCGTCGGGGGATGGGTTGTCTTTGTTGGGGATAGAAGAGTGGCCAGAGATGAATGCTTGTTGGACGGAGAAGTGTCCCGGATGTAGAAGGTTGGCATATGCTACGTAGGTTGGAGGTACTGGAAAGGATGAGGAAATGTCTGGCTGAACTGCCGGATGCGGTGTGAAGACATGGGTTACGTCAGGGTGATTCGTGTCTTTTGTGCCGTTTTTTATGTTTTTGCTAATGGCACTCTTTGCGCAGTGTGCTCGCAACGAGCATACGAAATAAAGGCCTAATGCCTTTCATGAATGTAGGTGCACGTCCAGTCTCCCGTTGCCGTTGTCAGTCCTGACAATGATGCAAGGTTATTTGTCTTTTTTTGATTGCCTACATGTATCGAAGGTGAGCATCGTTTTCTTATGACGCCCAGAACGCCCCTCTGATAGACGTCGTCCAGCAGTATCTATTACATATTCAATGTCGATGCCAGTGTTATATCCGTTCAGTCTACCGCCTGCCGCGCATGAACGAACTTGTTGCAAGTATTGCAGAATAAATACCACCTACGAGCCCTGTCAAGATTATCAAGCGTTCGTTGGAAGCTCGAGATAGCGTACACGGATGGCGACAAGCAAGGTCCCACTGCTTGAAAGCAACGTCGCTACGACGCCTCTACCATGCCCTCAAAAGTATTGTGACGAGATCGGCCATCTAGGATATGTGTGCCGACGCGCACGTTCTATATCGGGAAGCAGCAGCAGTTGTCCTGTCAGAGGACAAGATTCGCTACAGCGGCTCTTCTGTATGAAAACCAAGGCCTTAGCATCGGGAGTCAGAAGCACGGGAGCGTGTATAAGAGCGGTCCACGCGCGATTTTCTTTCCTTGATCTTCAATCAACTGGTTCACGTCCTCGGGCGTGGCCTGTGGTTTAGGAAATCTAACGAGCATAACCTCCTCCTACATGACAACCTTTAGGGAGTCAAGCGATGTCCAAAGAGAGGAGACGGGGTGGAGCTGCTCGCTGGAGACACCTGCGGGAAATGGAATTCACCGGTAACTCCGTGGTCATAAGCTGGACAGGACACCAGTTGTATACGCCCATGGCTCGAAGCTACGGTCGACGAGCCAATTCTTGCTCTAGTACACCGTCTGGAGCAGGTGGATACATGAGGTGCCACTCCGCTCGATATGCTGAGATCTGACCACGGAAGGGGCGATAGAGAGAGCTGGAGCGAGAGTCCAAGAATGTTGCCGGACGAGAATATTCAATAACACACATCTCCGAGGCTGGAGTACCTTCAGGCATGGTGACAATACCTCAGTAGAGCACGTTCGAGTGTATAGTCGGGGGCCCGGGGCCGGCACAGTGGTCTAGGGCATAATGCTCGCATCTCCAGCGGTCGATGTGGGCGCCGGAGCAGTTCCTAGCGGTAACGATGCATGCTCAGTAGACGGCGTTTAGTTCGGAAATTGCTGAGAATATCGGCGGTGTGTCAAGATTCGGTGGGTTGTCGTTGCAGTGCAGCAGAACTCTCAGAGGTCAATTGCTGAGTGAAGTCGCGGTAAAAAGTAGTTCTGCAAGTGTTAGCCTACTGTGGTTCTCCACAGCACAATACATAATGAAAAAGTGTAAAAGGGTAAGAAATACAACATGTTATGGAGTTACTTGTCCCAAGAGCCACACACGCCAACACCTATCCAGAGGAGTAAAGAGTCAAAGATACAAGCAAGTAATTGTGGCGGTAAAAGATTAAGAGACAACGCGGCGAGAAAGATGCACGCAACAGATGTTGAGGACGAATAAGGGGCATGATGTATACCTGAAGTCCAAATTTGGAGCAGCAAGTAGCTTCGAACAAATCTTTGGAGCCTGTCGGCAACCGTCGGCTTCCCCAAGGCGCAGAGCAGGTGAGCTCCACGCCGCAGACAGGGGCACTAGAAATTCAACGTGGTCACCTGCGTGGTGCGTGGCCACGCAGCCACGCAAGTGATCGGTTCAACTCCAGTTGAACTCAACTATACTTAATATATGTACTGCGCTGTACGATGCTTGTGAGCTTTCGTAATGGTATCCTTATGTTTGTTTTGTTTTATTCCTCAATATTCTCCAACAAAGATACCCGGTTGGAAAATGATACCAAAACTGCTCTTCCGGTATCCGCCATTTACAGTGTTTCTCACTTCGGGTGTATGGTTTTCGGTGATCAGTGTATCTTAAATGTATATTTTTATAAGTAGGAGAACCTTAAATGTTCGAATTTTGGAGCATTTCCGTACCGAGTACTCGAAGATCATAAAGTGGTGCTGTAGACATCAATATAGCTTCGATATGTTGAGTACTAACCAAGTCGGTCATGGAGACTAATTTACTAATGATTGTTTCCTTTGTTACGATTTGCCTCGACCACGCAACCGACCACGCCAGCGTACCACGCAGCCACGCGGCCACGCAGCCACGCAGGTACACCACGCAGGCGCACCACGCACCGCCACGCTGATAAGCCACGCGGCCACGCAAGCCACGCAGGCACCAACACACAGGCTCACACGTAGATCACGTAAAGTCCCTATGTGCTCTTGAATACAATGAATAGTACGTTAGAACTCATGTATCTATATGTTAAATATGTTAATATTGTACACTAACAACGAATCAGCACGAGTTTTTCTGATATTCATCATAGAGAACACCTTCTCCTCGTGCTATCTTCAGTGATAGGCGACCCCACATCGTGTATCTTACAACTTCTCGTTTAAGAAACTACCTTTATAGTCTTTTCAACCCGTTGACACACCCAAGAAATTGTTTGATTCAGCGGTAATGCTGTCAATGGTCATAAATTTCTTCAAGACTGGCCATGACAGAAATCTGGAGTATTTCATTAGGCTACATATTCTTAATACGATCCCGAGAAGGCGGCAACAGACATGCTCGAAGGATATTTGATCATTCCCTGTGATGTGTCAACCACGCTGACGACCACGCAGCCACGCTCCACGCGACCACGCGGAATTCTTCTTGCCCCGCAGACAGCGAGCAAGCCTGAGTTGACCGATCCGGGTGAAATACACCCTTTTTGATGCTTTTTATCAGCTACTGCAGGTAATATATCAAACACTCACGGTAGAACTAGGCGATTGATATATCATGGTTTACGATATATGGCAGACGTTGATATGTCAGTCTGCGGGGTACTGGTGAGGGAAGGGAATGAATTCAAGAGGGCAACATCCGGTGCATGGGATATCCCGTCCCATATCAGCTGGCTGCGAACTACTTACAGCTAAATTACAGCTGGTGCCAAAAGTCAGGATACTACAGCCAAACTACAGCTGGATCAAAAAAAAAAAACACCACAGGCTTAGTAGCAATGCGTATCACGAATTCTCCCTCTAGTGCTATATTCTGTTTGTTCCGGATCTCGGCCATGAGACGCATCGAATCTCTCTGCGTGGCCTGAACATCGACAAGTGCCAACCGGCTATCGCTCGTTACATGAATCTGCAGAACACCATTATCAGAAAATCTTTTGTGGAAAATAGAACGCTAAAGAGTACCAAAAAGTCGGTCTTTAGGTCGTTCACACGGACTCTATAATCTTGAATGGCGTCTCGGAGTTCCTTGGTGTTGAAGAGGCCTTTGATGCCATGATTCTTGCTTTTGACCTCCCTCTTCAAGTCTTCTGCCAAGCTCGTCAGGTACCTATCAGTCAATTGTTAGGCGGCAGCGAAAAGTATGTGACATGGCGACTTACTCTTCCATCTCCTCACAGATACTCGTAAGGTACTCAGCTCCCACTTCCTCGTGCATACTGACAACAGTGTTGACAACAACGACCGTGTTCGCGATGCTCTCGCATAGAGCTTTGACGTCTTTCTTGTTCTTTCCTCGTTGCTATAAGGACGGAAAGGGTTAAATTCGCGGGGGAAGATTCATACTGGTATACGAACCTCCAGGAGCTCCATCATGACTACGACGACCTTGGCGAGCTTTTCGATATACGGAATGCCAGAGGCTTCGGCGAGGCTGGCGACTTGGAGACAAGCGTTGAGGCTAGGCATGGTGGTTGTGGGTGGTAAGATGTATGCTGTAGTGGGCGATGCAAACGAGCCCGGCGAGCTCGAAGAGCTGTGGCATCAGGAAGAGGTGCTGTAGAGTGAGATAAGATAACCGAAGACCGCGATGATCGATCATGATGGATACTTACCGGGAATGGCTCTGCACAGAAAGTAAGCTGAGGTGTATTAGCGTCGAGAGGGAACGTGATAAGGTCTCTTATGTCTCTGGCTGGCCTGAAAGAGAGAATCACAATATGATATGGACCGGTACTCGGCTTGCATCCAAATCCTGGGTCGGCTGCGATTTTTTTATCTTGCAGAAAGATTAACGTAGTAACGAGAACGGCACACGAATATAATGGTTGCTGGGGCGGTTTCCGATATATGAACGTCGGAGTAGGACCAGCCGATCGGCGCAATCAGAATTCGAAGGACAAGACAGAGTCGGCAAATCTGAATGGAGGACTATCGTAATGGCGGTGATCAGTTTCTGCCGCAGCAGGGGAAATATCGTCTTCTCCTTATTTTCATGCGACGCACGAGGTCAGTCCCAAGCGAAAGCAGAACACATTCATTAGAAGTCACCAGCAAGTAATGCGAAGACCACCGGCGGCTCCGAGTTTACTTCAGCAGCACTTCTGAGATCAGTGGGGTACAGCTATCGACGTCTGCCTCCTGCTCGCGAGCAAAGTCAAGTTCTTGTCACTCATCTCCTCAGCAAAACTTTCCGCCATATTCCCAAATGAGCGCCTCAATGTTCCGGAGTCAGGACGCTGATCGAAATCGAGGGAACGGCTATTATCGAGCAGGTCACCGAATTCGACAGGTAAACCTGAAGACAGGTCTTTGCCTGCAGAACTCGACCTCCAGGTGTCCGACGACCTCTTGTGAGCGCATCTGGGACTCCTCGCGTGGACGTGGATTTCAAGGCAAGTTTCCGCAAAGAAGGAAGAGGGCGATATAAGCTACTGATTCGAGGTCGTCGCGTGCAGCAAGATCTACAGCAAAAAATAAAATGACAGTACTACTAGAGGGGGCAACGCGCACTAACCTATTCCATTATGAGAGTTCAGACTTGCCCAGTAGAGAGACCCGATGATGACTCGGCGTTCCTTTAACGGCTCATCCTTGCTCGGCCGACCATGCGAAAATATCTTGGGGATACCGAAGACAACGGTTTTGATTGCTGAATCATCGATTTCTCAGAGGAGGTTCTGGGGCTTGATATCGCCGTGTACAATCCACAGAGAGTGGATACGCTCTAGTCCCGCCAGCTGTGCGTCCCGGTCAGTATTTTTGAAGTCTGAATTCGCATTTACGCACCACTAGATCCATGATTCGGATGACGGTCTTCAACGTCACGCCGGAACCGTTCTTCTGCTGCTGCTCTGCAACACCCGGCCCCAGAATCTCCATAGCGACGTAGTCGGAATGCTCTAACCGTCCGTATGCATGCCAAACGGGAATAAAGTCGTGGCCTTTCTAACGTTGGAGGATACGGGTCTCGTGCTGGAGAACGGGTCGCTTCACTCTCATCGAGACATGCGAAGTGAGTAAATGGAAGGTTTTACTGTCGAACTCACGTAAGTGCCGGTCCGAACATTGTTTGACCGTAAGGCCCACACCTGTAGGTCAAAGTATGGCGATTATAGATCAACATGTCGCCTACTAATCAAACACTACAGTAACCGTAGTCGTTTATGTAGCGTCTGTCTGCGAGACACTAGTGAACATTCATTGAAAGGAAAACGCACCAGGGATGGGCAAAGATCCTGAGAAAGTGTGACCGTGGCTCCAAGTTGCGGCCGAGACGTGAAGAACGACCGCTCCGGTCCGATGAGAAATCGCGTTGATGGCGTGGGAACGTCCGGCTTTTACTTTGTCACCCACCTCCTCATCGTCGATAATCCGACTATCTCCCCTCCCTCTCTCCTTCTGATACTGGCACTACCATCGAGACGGAAATGCAAGAGCTGCAGCGGTCACAAAGGCCATTCATTTCACTCCCTGTAGTTCCACGATAGAATTACAATCGGAAGCGGGCGGCAGTCAGAAGCTGAGCGGGAGCTTTGCTGAGCGTTTTCGGCTCCACTCGTACTATGGTTACAAGCAACCAAAGCCAAACGTGCGTTCACTATCGCTGGTCATGGATGACTTGTCTTCATCATTTTGACTTTGTTAACAGGCGCGCATATATCCTGCGCTCAAATTCATGCGACATCGCAGTTTCATGTCTTCTTCCATTGGACCTAAATATGTTCGTTCCACTACCCCTTTTAGACATTTTCATGAGCAGCCCCAGGCCCATATCAGAAATGTGCCGCTCCACGACGCTTTCCCCCTCTGAACCTTGTTTGGTCCTCGCGCTGCCATCGGCATCCGGCCTCATTCGATGGATATGGGGATGATTGCACTTGCCGATGCTACCCGTTAACGAATCTAATATCCACCAGGACAGTTACGGACATGGAAGAGTCGAAAAAGACGCATTGCCTGGAATACCATTAGCTGAATGATATCGGGCATCAAAGTAGGCAGGAAGGGTAGCGGACATTTGGTGAGGGTGGTGGACGTTGCCATTTGAAGACGCTTTAAATGGCATGCATCTACATTAAGTAAGTCTCGCTCTGTTCTTGTATCCTCGGATCTCAACTGACTGTCTCTTTTTCCCTTAGATTCTCCCTTGCCAGGTGTACGCTATTCATGGTTGTGGTCGACGAGCGGTACGTCATACCATTTTGGGTACCGAGGTCTTCAACGGCGCGGCAATGACCTCGAGGATGTACAAAGTGCCCTTAACTCGCATCTGCAGACTCGACAGACGTGGTAAATCTTCATTCGCCATTCTGACATCTGTAAGTAACGATCCACTTGTCGTGGGATCTCGCTCTTTGGTAAGTTTCCGTCATCATGATCAGGTTCTTGAGTTATCTTATCATATCTTACAGCATGATTCATTGACGCCCCAGCACTGCGAGTTTGACGCTGGCCTTTGCATCACACTCTACAGCCCAAGTCTTACCGCCAACCGCCATGTCTGCACTCAACGCCTGTCTCAAAGTTGCCAACATCGCTGAAGCATCCGGCGTACCGTACGTCGAGAACGTGGCAAAGGTCGCCGTAGTCGTATTCAAGCTCCTCGAGGTTCGTTTAATCACACTTTGCGGTATGAATGTTGTCGCTGACTCTTTCTCCTATAGCAAAAGGGAAAGAACAAGAAGAATGCCGAGGAGCTCTGTCAGAGCATCGCAGACACGATTGTCGTCATCGACACCCTCGTTCGTATGCAAGGAGAACAGGGAACCTCATGTTATATCGATATTTGTGGGGAGATGGAAAGGTGGGCTGCCGTTTCTATTTGCTGTTTTTCCGCAACAGGTACTCAAGGGTCTCGCTCGTTACAGGTACCTTCAACGGATGGCGCAAGATATCAAGGATTTTAAGCTCAAGCACCGTGGCCTTAGAGGCGTCTTCTGCGTCGACGATTTCAGAGATGCCATTCAGGCTTACAGGAGGCGTGTAGATGATTTGAAGACGGACTTTTTGGTAATACTTCCAATTCCAAAATTTCCGTGCCGTATCTCACATTCCGCTGTAGATCCATTCAATGGGTGACTGCCGTTTCGAAGTCACGCAGATGCACAGCCTGCTGAAAAATGCTGTGGCTCCAGCTGTTGTGCGTCACTCGGAGGAGTTTGTTTTCCGGATCCCGAAAAAGCACGTTGCAATCACAGCCTTTTTTTTTTTACCCTGATCTGAAAAACACTTTCTGATGCCTGCGTGATCGAGTAATTGATTGATCGGCCACAGACTTTCTATTAATAGCTTCACCGTTCCAGTATAGACTTAATTCATTCTCGACCTACATCCAAAATTCAATGCACTTCGTTTCGCAGCTCTCATGGAAAGTGGAAAATCGGCCCTTTAGTGATATAAGACAGTACATTATTCCACTGGCTGCGAATTAATTTGAGCTGGGTGCTAACAATTACGTTCCAAGCATTGGTACGGTTGTTTGTCAGTGAACCGGGACACTTGACTGAAGGACAAAGTAGAATGTGGGTCATCTCCATTCATTCGGTTAGTATGGTCTTTCAACTTTGCTATGTTGATGTACGTCTCTTTCCACGGCATCTTTGGCCATGCCTCACATGGACAGAAAATACCGATTTTAATTCTGGCTTGATAGCAGACTCGAGCACGTTACTCATCGCACCTTCTTACAATACTTATTTACTCCTTGACTGCCACCAGAAAATTAAGCCAGGAGGTTAGAGTAGTGAATATGCCCTTTGACAGAACCGTAATGTGGAGAGAAACATTTCCTACATGGCGATCAAAGTCAGCCATCAAGGCGTTGTATACTTTCCAAGGTGTCCTGGATTATCTCAGGTTGGTACTGAACACTCTTGGAGCGCTCTGGAGCTGAGGCCTGTGACTCATAATTATTTGTGGATTATCAGTTCACTTGTAATAGTTACAGATATAAATTCCGCGACTAAGTCATACAGACGGCTTTCCCGGCAATTTGTTGTTACTACTTTTCACATGCTATACAAATCCAAGCACAGGGATACCTGGATCCAGAATCTACTGATCCTTCTTTCGATGCTGTTGCATTCATGTTTCGCATCTCGGCGAAGATGGGTGGATCTCAACAAGCGCCGACGTAATGTCCCCTTGTATATGGATCTACAGAATGCAAGGGGTCAGACCACCGCCTTCGCAAAGTGAAAGTACGAATATGAAGAAGTCCATCTTCAAGTCATCGTCACGTTTCTTGTGACCTTGGAAGGTGTCTTGGAACTTGTTGACTTTACGAAAGCCCTGCCGTGTTTGGGCTGTGCATCTGTCAGATCTCGGGCTATGCCTGTGAGGTGACCATTAGCTGTGGAGGAAATACAGCACGCGAGAACGGTGACTGGCCCTTCCATCTCTGCGCCAATGCCCCGGAAATAAGCTGCTTCTCGCTCTCCATGCATACGGACAAGTGTTCGGCTAATGGAGGACTGTATCCGTAATGCTGTGGCACAGCTCCTTCACGTTCAACATCTTCTTTGTTCTTTGCTTTCTTCTATTGACACCGCAGAGTCAGGGGCAAGAATTATACCCGACGGCAAAAGTGGCATGCATACCTCAAGTAGCTCTACAATGGCTATGGCAAACTTGGCGAGCATCTCGACGTATGGTATATCAGAAGCCTCTACGAGACTGTTCACTTGGAGAAAGGCATTGAGAGCGTGCAGGTGGCGTGTGCTTAGAAACGTATGTGCTGTAGAGGGTGGGGCCCTATCATCACGGCGATAGGACAATGTGCTGTATAACGCTCTAAGATGATTCTAGACCTGCGTCATGTGAAGGCGTACCAAATATAGTGTTACACGGAACACGAGGGGAATAAGTTGTGTTCCAGAAAGCAGACCATCTAGAGTGGCGGGTATGGTCATGTACAAACGTGAAATATGATGACAACGCTTAAATCAGCACGTTCTAACAGTGGGGAGGCTACCCTTTAGCCTTCAAGCAGGGCTAACAATAGCATCAATTAGCGATATATAGATAACAGGTTGAAAGGAGCGCACTGCGGCTCTCCGCTTAACAGTAAATCTGCTTGATCCAATTACCACAGACGCGTGATTCATACTCTAACAGTAGACATATCGATGTCAGAATGAAAAAGCACGGTATCGACTTCATAAGTAGTCTGCACTGGGAATTATTGATTCGAATCTCTCGGGAATCAGGATTCTCCTCTTTGGGTTACCTCAGATACGTGGTTGACTGATGATAAATTAATCACGCCCACCTTCGAACGGCGGCACAGGCGGTTCAGCAGAGGCTCGGAGAACACGGCCGAGGAATACTATCTGGAAAGCGTGCAAGCAATCGTAAGTATATGGATGGGATTGCAATATGAGAGTACAGAGCAGCCAGTATATGACGGAAGGCCGTTATCTTGACGGGTACTCACCGACAACAACTGAAAAATCTGAGAACGATGCAGCACCGGGTATGGATCTTGGCGCTTCAGGCAGCTCTGTCTCGTGCTGCTGTGATGGTATTCCTTGGCTTGGAGAGCCACGATCATCGAGATGATTGTTAATGGCTGGTGGAGCGGTTTATAGCTCGCGTGGAAGTATTATGAACGTCAGATCACCCAGATCAAAAATTGGAGGGCAAGACTGTCGCAAGTCGAAGTTGGAGAGTCGGAATTGAGGACTATCGAGATGGCGTATACAAGCGTGTGGCGCAGTAGCAGAGTCCGATGATTTCCAGGAAACATGTTCGCTCTAGTCTTGCTCTAGTCGCACTATTTGTGATTGTACAATGAGCAGAAGTCGGTCTTTTGTTTCTTGTTGATGTGATGTACCTAGTCAGTTCGGCGGGGAAGAACATATCCACTAGAATAGAAGTGCAACGGATGTCGAAATAGATCATACGGAAAGTTGTCGTTGCCGTGGAGGCGGGATCAACCGCTTACTTGTCCGGCCCGATGAGACATCACGTCGATGGCGTGGGAACTTTCGGCGCTTTCACGTCTCACTTCCTTGCCCTTTCCCCGCATCGATAATCACGCCATCCTAGGTCGTGCACCCACGGTGACGCCATCGTCCAGAGGTCACTGAAGATTCGATTGCATACTCCAACGTTTCTCTGATTCTTTCAAGCAGGTGGATCGATGCACCGGAAAGGGAGGACTTGAGCCGAAGCTGAAGGAGCGAGTGAGGGGCGTTTTTTTTAATTGATGGCACCTGCATTTGTCGTCTGGCTTTATGCGCTAGCTATCACACATCCAAGGTGGATCGACTGGTGACAACAGCCTTGTCTTGATTTTGACTTTGGTGTGTCCATTCATACCGTTCGATGAGCTTAAGCGCTTACAATTCATCTTTACAATTCTAGCAGCATTTGATTCCACATATTTCCTGTCTGTGTCTCAGCGCTAAGCGGCGATGGCCTCTGGGAACGAGGATACGGCAACGAGTCCATCAACACCCTGCACCGTCACCAAGTCGATATTACCTTCTTCCTTTCTTAATTCCACGACGGCATCGCAAGATCGCGCAGCGACATCCCATCCTGACTTCAACGCCCCAGGCGCGGACGCCGTATCATCCTCACTCGATTGCACCCTATATCGTCTCCCACCCTTTGTCTTGCGGCGGTCTACCACGTTCTTCTCGTCCAGTTCTTTCACGTCAGAACAAGATAGCAAGGTTATTCGCATCCACGAATACAGTCTCATCCTCGAATGGCTGTTTCGGATACTCAGCAGTCTTGCTATCCCTCCTTCGTGAACCTTTGACGACCTCAACGGTGTGCTCAGTCTAGCTAAGTCATGGGATGCGAGAGACGCGCTTGATATCATGCAGGCATCTATCACTGCGCCTGTATCCATACGAGAACCGCTTCGGGTGTATGCGATAGCGACGAGGTTCGGGTGGGAGGAGGGAGGCGAGTTCGCTTCGAAGCATATGCCGGGCTTATTTCTCCATGACGAGAAGAACCAGGACGCCCTACAGCGGATCTCGACGCGCTCGCTGGTGAGACTGTTCAAGTTTCACCGGAAGCGGCGGGACGAGCTTCGGAAGGGTATGGAGTGGTACGCGAGGTGTAGCAGTGGTAACTCGGTGGATGGGTCTGCATGGACGGCGCTAATGTGAAATGTGCTTCGGGAAATGGACGCGAGGCCGTTGGGGGTTGGACTGTGTTTGCCGGAGATGGTGCTTGTTGGATGGAGAAGCGTCCTGGATGTAGGAGGTTGGTATATGATAGGCTGGAGGTGTAGGAGAGACGAGCAAATGCCTAACTAAGCTGCCGGAAACAATATAAAGCCAAGGTTAGAGTGACTCATCATCCTTTTGTTTTTCGCTAACGATGTACCTTCATAGCATTCTCGCTAGGGGTGTTGAAGGAACATCCAATGCTTTTCATGGCTGTAGGTGCACGTCCAGTCTCCCGTTGCCTTTGTCGGTCCTGACGATAATGCAGGGTTTATTTATCTTCCTTTTTTAATTCCTACGTTTACGAAAGGTGAGCATGGTCTCCTTATGGCGCCCCTGAACGTGCCTCTGATAGACGCTGTCCAGTAGTATCTATCACATACCCAACGTCGTTACTTATGTTGATATGCATTCAGTATCCTCCCTTCCGTGCAGGAACGAACCTGTTGCAAGACTCGAAGAATAAGGCGAACCCTGTCGAGATTACCAAGCGTTCGTTGGAGGCTCGAGATAGCATACGCGGATGGCGACAAGCAGGGTCCAACTACTTGAGAACGACGTTGCCACGACGCCTCTGCCATGCCCTCAAGAGTACTGTGGCTGGATCGGCCATCTAGGATACATGTTCAGACGCGCGTGCTCTATATCCGGAGGCAGCAGCAGTTCTCCTGTCAGAGAACCGGATTCGCTACAGGTGCTCTTATGTATGAAAAATAAGGCCTTAGCTTCGGGATTCAGAAGCATGGGAGCACGTTCAGCGTGCGGCTTTCTTTCTTTCCTCCTGAGTTCTCATGTCTAATTCGTTCTAGGGAATGGTATGCATCCGGTTTGTAGGCAGATATGGACCCTGAACTCAGGGCCTCCTGCATACCGTTTTGGGTACTTCCTTTTTAAATAATATGGCGCCGGCTCAAATGGGGAGCTAAGACCACTTTGGTTCAAACCTCCTTAGAGAGCTTGACTACCCGGATGCGGATGGTTACAGCTCTATATCACATGCATGCGGTCTGCATTGGTGGTATAATGGTTAACATGTGGTCTTCCCATACCACTTGTACGGAGAATGTGGCCGCGTTCGGGGTTCGATTCCCCGCCAATGCACTATGATTGGAATAGTGATTTTTGGCCTAACCTTTAGGTTGTTGCCGTTTGTCTTGATACTACGACAGAGCTGTCGCCGAATCATGACTTGCTTATGGAACCACTCAAGGAGAGTGACATGAACGTGGAACGAAATCTTAATGTTAACCCTCCCGCATCTCCGCCTCGTGAACATCCTCAGAATTCATGCTCCTGAGAGTCAGTCGGATACAAGGAATCGAACCTGATGCAGCGGTTTTATCCTTTTTACCTTATCCGACGTTGCATGGGCAATCACTTTTGTGCAGAGGATGTACCAAGTCAGACGTGGACATGATTAGGAGGGAAAAACAAGGACGGTTCCACGACTAATGGTGACTCCGTAATGGACAAGCGCATACAGTCACCTCAGCTGCTCTTCGACTAAATTGACAAGGTTGGAGTCAAGACTGCCTCTCCGGCCCGACGAGAAATTGCGTTGATGGCGTGGGAACGTCCGGCTTTTACTTTGTCACCCACTTCCTCATCGTCGAGAATCCGACTGTCCCCCTTTACACCCCTCGTGATTCTGGCCTACCATCAAGACGGAACCTTAGGCCTCAAGCCGCAAGCTCAAGAGCCACAGCGGCCACTTCACTCCCTCTGTTTCGTCGATGGAATTGTAATCAGAGACAGGCGGCAGACCGAAGCTGAGCCCGAGCGGCGCTGCAGTTGCTTTAGTGAATACTTAGCTTCAGCACCACCCGTATTATGGTTACAAGAAACCAAAGTAGAGCGTGCGTTGATTTTTCACGTTCATTGTCGAAGTATCATAAGTTTTGACTTCTTTAACAGGCGCGCATATATCCTGGGCACGCGTACTTCGCAGTCTCATCTCTTCTTCCCATTGGACCCGTCTATGTTCGTCTCATATTGGACAATGCCGTCAGAACCTTCAGGCCCACACCAGAAATGTGCCAAGCTCAACGACGCCTGCACCCTCTGAACCTTGTTTGGTCCGCATGCGGCCTGGCGTCGTTCGACGGATTCGGGGGTGATTGCGCTTCTTGACCAGATACGGTTGTCCCAGATACACTGCCTGGAATACAGTTAGCTAACTGATGTCGGGCATCGAAGTAGGCAGAAGCGGAGTGAAGGTGCTTTAATCCCATTTGATGACGCTTTAATCAAGTGCGTCTCTCTGTTTTTATCCTCGAATTTTTACTAAATATATTTTATTTTGTTATATCCTCCGTACATTGTTCATGAGCGGTTTCATGCCATCTTGTGTACCGAGCCCTTTCAACAGTATGGCGACGTGCTCGGGGAAGTATAAAGCAACCATAGCCCCAAGCGTGTTCACCTTGTAGACGGCTGGAAGTTTCTATCCCCTTGTTGCGGGGTGTCGCTTTTGGTAAGTTTCCTTTATCACTACATTTTTTGGTTATCTTATCAGATTCTACGGCACTTTTTCGTACTGCGACAGAGCCGCCATTCTGCGAGTTGGCGCGTGCTTCTGCATCGCATTCTACAGCACAAGTCTCTTACCACCAACCACCATGCACGCACTCAACGATCTGGTTACAGGTATCTCCAAAGCATGGCTCGAGATTTGAAGGATGCTAAGCGCAAGCGCCATGGCATCAAGGGTGTCTTCAGCGTCAACGAATTCAGAGACGCCATCCAGGCTTACAGGAAGCGTGTCGATGATCTGAAGATGGACTTTTTGGTATGCTTCCACTTCCGATTTCTCGTGCTGTAGCTCACATTTCCCTGCTGTAGATCTATGTAACGAGTGACTGCCTTTTTGAGGTGAAGCAGATGCGTCACTCCGAGGAAGATTTCGTGATCCGGATTCCAAAAAAAACCGCTGCAATCAGTGCCTTATTTTTTTTAAAAACCCCTTAGTGCCTGAATACATATAATATCATAAAATACCATCATCAGTATTACCTGACTGTCACATGTCAAGTCTTATAATAGAACTTTAAAGAACCGCCTTTGCTCCATCTCGATAAATCAACCATGCCCTTGTGCGCCTGTCGTCTGGCAGCTACGCCAATAATATTGTCGAGACGTCTATAAGCAGCTTCGACGGCAAGATTGAAACCTGAAGCGCTGAAGCCTTAAAGACGAGTCCTGTCAGGGCAAAGCTCAAGCGCTCAATATTTGCTGAAGCTGAGCGACCGCGCAAAAAGGGTTTCTACCCCTGATTTTTTTGGCGATGTCTAGAAGCTGTAACTCAGGTAGGGCGAGAAGAGGAGTAGTATAGTTATCGATCCAGAGACAAACATCATGGCCTGCGCAGTGCGCGAGGTGCTGGAAGAACGATTTTGAGTATATATAAGACCTTTCTAGCGAGTTGTATGTATAGTCGCGTATATGAGCCTGTTATCAGACATCGTTACGATTCGCTAACAGCTTAGCATGTGGCCGCCTCGCAGAAGTATCTTGAGATGATCTAGTCATGCACCATATGTTCAATAATGGCAGCCTTGTCATGTCGGGACTTTGTTTGTCTGTGGAAACATTGCTCCAAAAGCATTTACGCGTAACACCTTTACTTTCCTGTGTTCTATAACGAAAGGCAAAGAGAAAGAAAAATACCAGAGGGCTCTGCGCAAGTCCCAATGTACTCGGTTTCTAATAAGCCCAAAAGACTTAGAAATCACGTTTAGACACTTTTCAACACACGCATAATCCATCGGGATATGCCTTACGTCACGGCCTAGTCTTGCCGTTGCCCAACATCTTGACTTTAGCTTACCGCACTCTCCCCAGTGTGTCGGCAGCCTACGCCTTAGTCAGGTTGCAGAATTTTAACTAGTCATATACAGTACTTAATTAACTAGAGCACTAATTCATCGAATCAAGAAGTGTTGCCGATGGGAAATATGCCATGACGGTCTTCCCGATGCCGCTGTTTGATGCAGGGAAGTGTCAGGATCCAGATCAGAAGACAGTATCAAGATGAAGAAAGGTCGGGGAAATAACGGCGTATCGAAGACGACTGCCAGATCGATACTAGAAAATCAAGCTAAGTCCAAGTAACTAATAGAATGCTTCCCGAAAGAAGTAAAGCGTGAAGGATAAGGATGGGATAATTTTTAACCGTAGCGGTCGAGGCGAAATACATAGACAATGCGCACTTTCAGAAGAGCATAGGAAGTATTTCATGTACTCAACACTTTTCATGGTCTACAGCCACTGAAGCGCGATTACTCAATAGGTGTCGTTATGATTTCGCCGTTCACCCGCAGTGTTAATCACTTTTAAGAGCTATACAATCTATGTATAAGCTAGTAAAGCTACCTATTATAAATGCTTCATCAACATCGTCATTTGAAACGCTGGCGTTCTGATTGAAAAAAGCACCGCGGGTGAAATTGTGATTCGAACGATCACTGATCCTTGCTTCGATGCTGTTTCATTCGCGTTCGCCATCTCTACCAGCATCCGGTGGATCTACAGTACGCCAGTGGGTCGGACCGTCGCCTTAGAAAAGTGGAAAATACGCCTACCAAGAGGTCTATCTACGTGCTTTTTGTAACCATGAATGTTATCTTGGAACTCGGGGGCATTAAGAAAGCCTTTGCGTCCGCGGTATTTGCCCTGCAGGTCATTTGGATCCCGAGCTATGCCAGCGGGTCTATCTGTCGGGTGGCCGCTAGTTTTTAATGAAATACAGCACGGGAGAAGAACGGCATATCCTTCCGGGTCCGCGCAAATGACCTTGAAATAACCTGCTCCTCACTCCGACCCATACATGGCGACAACGATTCCGATAACGATAGCTATACCGGAGATCCCCTCGCAGAGTTCTTTCACGTACGCTTGGTGCGTCCCTTTCTTCTAATGATAGGGTAGAGTTAGAGGACAACAGTTACAATTACAAGGGAGTATCCGAACCTCGAACGGCTCTACAACAGCTACGATGACCTTGGCGTGCTTCTCGACATACGGTATACCCGATGCTTCGACGAGTCTGCGGAGTTGGAGAGAGTCGGTGAGAGCGGGCATCTTTTGGCTACTTCGAAAGGCAAATGTTGTAGAGGGCCTGCGTCTAGTGTCAGAGTAGATGCAGTGTAAACGAGGTAAGATGATTCTAGATCTGTATCCCATGAAGGTGTACCGAATTCAGTGCTACGCACAGCATGAGGATGAACACACCGTGTTCAAGAAAGCAGACCATCGAGAATAGTGCGTCTTTGATATCCAAACGCAGAAGACAATGATAAGGCTTATGCCAGGGTGTTCCGAAATTTGAGGCTAGCTTTTAAGAACAGGGCTAGTAATAACTCAAAACAGCGACATAGGGATAATAGGTTGAAAATAAGGCACTAATAGTTTCGACATAATGCTAGATCTGTTCCAACGACCAGTAATACGTCTTTGGGTTGGCTCAGATATGATATCTAGGTAATTAATCAGGTTCACCTTCGAATGGCTCAAGCAAGAGGATTGGAGGACGAGATTGAGGAGGAAAAGTTGGAAAGTGTACGAGCAATCACAAGTACATGGAAGAAATTCAAATGCGAGAGGAAAACACCGTCGATAGATTATTGAAGGCGGCAATGGTGATGGATACTCACCGAGAATAACTGAACAATCCGAGAACAATACAGCAGCAGGTGTAGGTCGTAGCTCTTCCGGCAGCGCCGACTCGTGCTGCAGTAATATCAATCTTTAGTTGAAAGGGCTACGAACATCGAGCTGATTGGGATTGGGTGGTGGGGTAGTTTATGGCTCGCATCGGAGTATTACGGGAAGCAGGTCGTGAAAGGCAAGACCACTGCGCAGAGACGGCGAATACAAATTGAGAATTGTCGTAATAGCGACGATTAGTATTTGGCGGAAGAGCTAAGATGTTGTACAAAAAAGTTGCTTGTTCCATTCGCGATCGCACGATGAGCGGCGTTGATTCTCGGATGCTGCCGGTCTCCTTACAGAGTCAGTTCGACGGGGAAGAGCATGTGCTTCAGAATAAAAACCCGTCATGAGTCGAAATATATCATGCAGAGAGCAGTCATTGTACGAGACCAAGACATTGCGGAGGCGGGATCAACGGCGTACTCATCCGGCCCGATGAGAAATCGCGTCGATGGCGTGGGAACTTTCTTGGCCGGCACTTTCTCGCTTCCTTTCACTTTCAAGTCGATAATCTAGTCGTCCCAGGTCGTCCGCCCGTGCCGCCATACTAACGCTATCGTCGAGAGGACATTCAAAGTTCGATTGCCTACTATCACACTTCCCACGATTTCTTCTAACAGCCGGATCGATGGGCCGGAGAGGAAGGCCTTCAGTTGAAGCTGAAGGAGCAGGCGAGGGGCGTTTCTTTTTAGTCGCAGCACCTACACTCACTACTCGGCTGGCAATATGCGCATCAGCTTTTATCCAAAGTGTGTCGACTAGTAAACACGGACTTGTCTTCATCTTGACTTCATCAACAGAAGAACTGCCTACTTCTCCATGTTGCATTAAGACAGCGTAATCGTCCACCACGCATTGACGGAGCCTGTTTTTTTATCGCACCATTCTTGGTTTATTAGTCGCCGGCATCGGGTCAACGTTGTTACCTGGGGATTAACGCGCTTGGCAGTGGTCTCAGCGAATAGATATGTCATAGGACCGTCGAGCAAGAGACACCCAAGGTTCCGTCGGCAGATATCCTGACGTTTTGCAACCTCATCCTGAAAAGATGCTTGACCGTTTAGAAAGAGAAGCTTTAAAGTCGTGCATGGGAGGGGTGGTGCCGAGTGCAGGCTTCGACTGGGGTGTTCGACGTTACCACTTCATGGCGCTTTCCAGCCACAGCATGGACGTGCATCCAGTAAGTCTTGCAATGTCCTTATCCTCGGATATCTACGAACTACCCCTTTGTTCTCCCTCGCCAGGCTTACATCCACCTCCCCTGACATTTTCCAACACTGTAGCAACAGCCTTCAGCTAAGAGATGCGAGCATGGAACTCCCATAACTGGGCCAACGTTTCAAAAATGTATCTAAAGGCCCAAAAGACGTAATAATCGTTGTTCACCTCTCGGACGTCTGTGAGTCCTCATTCACTTGTCGCAGGATATCGTTCTCTGCGAGTCCATCATTATTACGATCTTCAATTATCTTATCAGATCTTACAGCACCTTTCCCTCATGGTCCAACGCTCTGGGTTCGACGCGCGCTTCTGCATCTACCACTACAGCACAAGTCTCTCTTACCACCAACCACCATGACCTCACTCAACGCCTCTCTCCAAGTCGCACGTCTCGCCGAACCTGCAGGTGACAGTGTTCCGTACCTCGTGAACGTGGCGAAAGTTACCGTACTCGTCTTCAGGCTTCTTGATGTTCGGTTTACTATCCTTCAGCACGTACGGATGTTGTCGCTGACTTTGCGTTCTACAGCAAAAGGCGAAGAACAAGGAAAGTGCCAAGGAGCCCTGTGAGAGCACTGCAAACACGATCATGGTTATCGACACCCTCGTTCGTATGCAAGGAGAACGGGAAAGTTCGTGTTATCTTGATATTTGTGAGGAGATGGAAAAGTGAGCTGCCGCTTCTATTTACTGTCTTTTTCCAACAGGTACTTGTTGGATATCGAGCTCGTGGCTCGCGTGTTTATTGGTAATCAGTCACGTGTACGTATCGGTAAAATTTCGTAGCTACGCTTTTCTCTTCTTTACTCGATTGACTACGTACGCCGTCCTCATGTACTCCGTCAATCCCGTATTCGTGCTCTGATCCCTTGTATGCTTCCACACCTGCAAGATTATTTCAACAGTACTGAACTCGCCTGGTAAGAGATATCGTTGCCAGGGTGAACCATGGGGCGACTGCGAGTCCATGGCTCAATGTTAAAACGCCGTTTCAGGATGTACGCAGCTGGAGCTCAGGGAACATGAGAACAGGAGCAGTAAAATGATGGCGTCACGACGCTGCGTCGAACCTCATATGTCCTTTTTTTCTAGAACTAATCTAACGAGCTTTCCTTCTCTCTTTAGTCTTTGTGTGCTTAACCGTACTAGCGATGTGGGCTTGCATTTTTCTGTGCGCCTGTGTGAATGCCATGAAGAGACGGAGGACGTGAATTTGGCAGGTCGCCCGGGGAATGGGAGGAAGACCGATTCTACTCCGCGAGGTCGTCTCGGACCCCATAGAACTTGATGTAAGCTTAACCTAATGATTCTAGAGTTCTGTGTTGTACAACACCCCCATTCTATCACGCCTCTCCAAAGGTGTTTGATCAATTCATTGCTTGATATCGCTGAACCATGTTCGCAGTACTTACGACAGTTATCCCCTTTTCTTTGGATGAGCCATGATTTGTATGATGGCCTATCATTCCGCTGCGCAGAAACACATGCACTATCCTTTGCTTCAAACGCTATTCAGTACGTTTCAACTCCTCGTACCCCTCAGCCCGGGATATTAAGAGGCTGCCCTCACCTTCGAGAGTGATGAGGGCAATGTCCGCAGTATGATTCACACACATGCGACGTTCCTTAGCGTTCGAACCTCAAACCCGGCCTGAGTTGCCCGTCCTTTGAATAGACGGTGAGAGTTTTCGATGCTAATCATCTTCTCAATAGGATCGCTTACACTACGACGAAGATGCACGCTCATCAAGCATTGGCTCCGCAGTGATGTATCATTGCTGGGATTGATTCCTGTAACGAGATTCGTTCAGGAAAAGTCGCTACGCTTCCAAACGAGGTCGAATATGATGACTGGCTACACCATAGCGATGAACAGGTATACGCTGCAGGCCAGGATCAAGCAGCTTAGAGCCTGACACGTCTTCGGCTAAAGACCATGCTTCGAGTTAACGGTCAGTCTGAGTATAGTGAATATGAACTCACCCTTGTATTCTGTCTGATACGACCCTGATCAGCTTGGCAGTGATGGGCTGTCCATTCTGGAAGCCGCTTGCCACCCACTGTTAACTCTCCGTAATAACGAGATCGGGTCCAACATGTGGCTACACCCTCAGTTTCTACCGGACGTGGGTTGTAGAGAAAGGTCCATCCCTAGAAACATTCAAAGTTGTAATAGGAACGGGTTCCTTTGGTTAGGCCGAGGTGTATCTTATCGTTTGACGATCTGCGGATCCGCGAGGGGAGAAATATTAATCGGGCCGGACTGTCGTGCTGCACGCTGTGAAGGCTGTGTGGCACTCGCGTTTAAATCTGTTATATATATATGCTGCATTAAACCATGCATTCATACAACATGGCACCGATGCGCCCACACCAAAAGACAAGAACGGGTTGCAAAACATGCAAGCAACGCAAAGTCAAGGTAAGTAGACGTCAATATGCTTTTTCAGCTGAGATTGATGTTGGAATGACTTGTAGTGCGACGAAAGTCTTCCTTTTTGCAACAACTGCACCAAGAGAGGCATAGAATGTGTCTGGGATAATAGTTCTCCGAGACCAGAATCAACTACCTCGGAACAGAGTATGGTCGTCGCCCAGTCAAGCTCTATCGAAAGCTCTCTCTCGTTATGGACTCGAGGCGAAGGTTCATCTGACCTGTTAACTCTAGAATTAATGCACCACTACACCACATCTACTTCATACTCACTATTCCCGGATCCCGACGCGTCGGCAGTCTGGAGAACTGTCATTCCCCAAATGGCATTTGACCCCCCGAAATGGGTGTCTCCTCCAAGCCATCCTCGCGTTTTCCGCTCTCCATATTCACCACGAGAACTCGACGTCCCCTCGGTACGCTGAAATCGCCACCGATTATTACAATCAGGCAAAATTCAGCTTACGCGTGGCAGACGCAGACGAAACAGCGGACATAAACGCGGTCCTCGTCGCGCTGACTCTCATCTCACAATATGAATTCGCTATATTCCCGACATTATTCCCATACCCCCGCGATTGGTATAACACTATGCACGAAGTTCGCCGCAACATTTCGAGGAACCGGACAGAAAGCCAGGACAGTGCCATGCAATCACTCTTGACTGTTATCGCACCAACAGTTCTAACGTCTTTGAAGGAACCCTTTCCATCAACCTTGTCATCCATCTTGACCTCAGCACCAGACATCGAGGAGCTATATGACGCGTCGGTACGCACCGCCTACGAGGAGTCGATCTATTTCCTGGAGCGGGCGTGGGGAGCCCCACTTCACAGATGCATGGGATTGTGGTGGTATATGATGTCCAACACGTTCCTTCAGCTATTGGAACAGGCGAGGCCTTGTGCGCTCGTCATACTGGCACATTACTGTGTCATGATGAAGCACGTGACTCAGGATGGACCGTGGTGGGCGAAGAAGCAATGGGGTGATGAGGCTGCGAAGATCGTCTTTACGCTTAACGCGCGATGGGCTCCGCATTTAGGATGACTATTGAATCAGTTGGGTCCAGAGCATGATAGCCAGGTGTTTGATCTCGCAGCCTGGATCAATGTGGGAGACAGTGACCATTTCTAATTGGCACCACAGTGCTGACAGATAGAATTTTGTACACCATTCCTGTATACTATCAGTATAAAGATGAAAATATTCTGTAACAATCTGGCGCTATTACTGCCTACACTTCGCCGCTATGGCTTCGTTGTCGTGTGGTCGAGCCTTTTTTGAAGATGGTTAGTTCTCATCGTCAATGAAGCGGCCGGGAAACATGCCGGAATGGAATGCCAAGGACCGTTTTATGTGTATGCATCCTGCTGCGGACCTTGCCCTCATCAGTCTTCGAAAGCGAGGGCAGTGCTGAAGATTATCAGAATACGAGAAGCGAGAAGTGGCTGAAACGTACAGAATGATGTGTTTGAGGGAAAGTCACGAACGTAGCTCCTTCTGAATACCAAAGAAACCGGCCGCGGGATAACTGAACCTTGAACTCGCATTTATACGACGACGATAATGGGTTACCCTTGGAAGAGTAAAGGTGTCCGATGACAGCAGTGGCTGCTCTTATAAAGCAGACCTCTGACCATAAAAACATCCAATTGGATTTACACCAAAGGTCAGCCCGGGGAACTTACGGCGCAAAAGCATCTGAGTCTTCTTTTCGCTGATGCCGACAACTAGCCATTGCAGGGCTGAAGGTATCAAGGCGTGGGATGAAGGAAGTAAAGTACGAGTCAGTTAATTAGCTGGAATTTTCTGTATATAACACAGAAATCAGTTACCATCTAGGCTTCTCTTGTACCAATACAACAGCGCACCATGGTCCTCCCACCTATCGCAGCGCTGCATGGCCAAGAAGTGCTGGGGCAACAATTTTCTCAAATTCGTATTCAGGTTGCCTGACGTTCACCTGGTTGAATAAGGCTGTCCATCGACATCGATAATGGAAGGTGTGTGACCGGTTTGACCTTCGCCAAGAACTCCGGCCCGGGAAAATCGCGTCGATGGCGTGGGAACCGGCAATTCAAATCGCGTCTTCTGGATTCTTGCATCTGTTGAAACACCGCCCCCAGTCAAGCCATCAATTCTCAATCACCTAAAAGGTATTTTACGGTTGGCTGCGAAAAGAATCCCTAGTACTTACTTCAAGAAATCAGCTTCGCTAGAGTCAAAGCCTAAAGGACCCTGTCACAGCGAATGTCATTCGCGTTTACAGAAGGGCGAGATATGGAGTCTGTACACGTGTCGGTGAGATATTACGTCGGATATCTATAAGATTTATACTGAAAAGACCTTCCAAAGAGCATAGCTGGGGTTGATACAATAGATTGGCGGTTACCAGCCACGTTGTAATCAGGTTGAAAGGTGAAAGCGATATAATAGAATATTTACGCGCAGCAAACCCCGAGGGAGACGCGTCGCGGGGTTATTATCGTTTTGATGGCATCGGAATGCGCATCTAGACCTATCGCACAAACTGTTTATGTAAGATACATTGAATTATGATTCGCCAATGAGTATGTGTGAGCTTATATATATATCTCATCTCATCTCATCTCATCCGTGCGCGTGAGAGAAACTTCAAATCAGGGGTAAAAAAAAAAAAAAGGCTGTGACTGCAACGGGCTTCTTTGGGATCCGGAAAACGAACTCCTCCGAGTGACGCACAACAGCCTGAGTCGTTGCATTCTTCAAGAGGCTGTGCATCTGCGTGACCTCCAAGTGGCAGTCGCCAACTGAATGGATCTACAGCGGAATGTCAGAGGCGGCACGGAAAACCTAGAAGCGATAGTATCACCACAAAGTCCATCTTCAGATCATCTACGCGCCTCCTGTAAGCCTGAATGGCATCTCGGAATTCGTCAACACAGAAGACGCCTTTGAGACCACGGTGCTTGAGTTTTATATCCTTGATATCTTGTGCCATGCTTTCAAGATACCTGTAACCAGACCGTTGTCAAGCTGTTGAAGAAAGACAGCAAGTGGAAACGGCAACTCACCTTTCCATCTCCCCGCAAATATCGATATAACAAGAAGTTCCCCGTTCTCCTTGCATACGAACCAGGTCGTCGATGACGACAATCGTGTCTGCGATACTCTCACAGAGCTCCTTGGCACTCTTCTTGTTCTTTCCCTTTTGCTATAAGACACAGAATCAGTGATAACATTCATGCCGGATACTATGGCTAAACGAACCTCAAGGAGCTTGAAGACGACTACGGCGACCTTGGCCACGTTCTCGACGTACGGTACACCGGAGGCTTCAGCGAGGTCGGCGACTTTGAGACAGGCGTTGAGTGTGGACATGGTGGTTGGTGATAAGGCTTGTGCTGTAGAGGGTGATGCGGAAGCCGGCGTCAAACTCGCAGTGCTGTGGTGTCAATGAATCGTGCTGTAAGATCTGATAAGATAACTAGAGAACGCAATTAAGAATACTCACCGAGATTGATATCCCGTGGGAAGGGAATGGAAACTAGCAGATGTCTGCAAGGCGAACGATGATTTACCACGTCCGAATATATACTTCCTCGTGGCCGTCACTATACTCTTGAAAGGGCCCGGCACTGAGAATGGCATGAAATACCGTTCGTCCCCGTCAACCACAGTCATGAATTGCATACGTCTGGCAAACCAGAATCTAAGAAAAACAAGGGACAATTCGTACAGATCCGAGAACAAGAATAGAGCACGACTTACTCGACGTATATCTATGTCATCTAAAGTGTCACAAAATGATAACGTCCAGCACCCTCGCGACCCCTCCGGACTACTTTGATGCACCACATCAATCAGTCAACGGTATTGCGGGACATCTTGTTCGACTTCTCAATGTCCGTGTTAGATCACGAAGTGCAATCATCCCTATATCCGTTGAATGATGCCGGATTCCGATGGTAGCGCGCGGACCAAACAAGGCTCGAAAGATGGAAGCGTCGTTGAGTGCGGCATGTTTCTGGTACTTGAGTGTGGCCTGTTACTGTAATGCCAAGTAGGGGTAGTGGAACGAATGTATATGGGTCCGATGGAAAGAAGGCATGAGGTAGCAAAGTGCGAATGAATTTGAGCCCAGGATATATGCGCACCTGTTAAAGAGGTCAAATTATGATGATTCGACGGTGACTAGTCGACGCACGTTGTGTTTGCCACCTTCAAGGGAACTTTGGACCAAGTTGTCGCTCTTGCTGTTCCGTCTCGATGATGGTTTTAGCTCGCAGATAGAACACGGGCGCACGATGGGGTGCTGATATTGGTGTTTCAGATTATCGACGAGGAGGCTCAGGAAGTGGGGTGACAGAGTAACAGCCGAACGTTCCCACGCCATGAACGCGAATTTTGGTCGGGCCGGATCGGCCGTTGCTCTCGTCTCGACTCTGACCTCATAACTTGGTCCAACGGTCCACCGTCTCACTCTCTTAATTTTCGGACCCCTGGTATGTTCTATTCTCACATGTATGGGCCTCCCTTGCAATTCAAGACTCTGTACAGCGATGTTTCCCCGGAAACACCGCTATCACGATACTTAGTAGTCCTGTATTCGGATTCGCTCTTTGTCTTACCTCCATATTGCGCGTCGTAATTTGATCACGTCGATCAGCTTACCCTAACGCTATGCCGCTAAGCACGCGTAATTGCTCATTTTAGACACGATGTTTGATAGTACTTAATTGTGAACGCGTCTGATTTGCAGAATCTGAAGCTCTAAATCTGACGCGTTCATCAGCTCTTCTAGGTTTGACGTGGATAAGAGGAATAGAATGTCGATGGTCTTGCCGCGGTCCACGTCAGCGAACGAGATGGCTTGTATGTTGGAAGGAATCAGGTTGTTAGTGGTAAGAAATCTGGACGCACCTGCTATCCTTGTTGAGGTCTATGATTGCCACCGGTAAGTGTGCGGAAGTTATTCCCACGAGGACATTGTCGCCGTCCAAGTCGACGAGTATTAACCCTGTTGGGCCTTGGAGGACGCTACGGAAATGGGGGCAGTAAGATAAAATCAGAGGTAAGTAAATATAGTGATGCCCACCGAATCCACCGCTGGACAATGCAGGGTACACCACTATGTCAACTGCATGTTCCGCTGCAGCCACAAACCGATAAATCCAGCAATGCCAAGGATAGGATGTATCAAACGTTGTCACAGAGGACGAGTCGCAGGTCCAAAAGTATTCGGAGCACACGGACCGATGTGGCAGTTTCGTACGAGGATGGTGGCATGACTGCATTATTTTGCAAAAATGAACTGGAGTCATCCCGCCGACGGTAAAACGAGGGTGTCGATAATGACTTTCCTTCGCATTTCTCTTCCTTCGATTGCGCTATAAGCAGAACACGAAGTCAGCGGCGACGTCCGTGCAGCAAAGAATGGTTACACAAGACTTGGGGAGCCTGATGATTACGGCGACGTTACCAACGTAGGGAACGCTGTCACCAGCAGCCTCAGCGACACGAGCGACTCGGAGACAGCTGTTGCCTGTGGGCATGGTTGTTGCCGGTAAGGCCTGCGCTGTAGAAAGCGAAGAAGTGTGCATCAAACTCAGAGCGTTATGGCATCGAGGAATGTAATATCTGCTAAGATATCCGAAGGTCATAATCATGACAGACCCACCGAGAGCGATATCCTGCAATAAGGGAATGAGGACACACAGACGTCCCGAAAGCGAACAATGATTTACCACGTCACTCGGATCTGTAGATGTGATTTTCGAAGCGTTGAAAGAACTGAGGACGCTTCCCCGACACTTTCCTCGAGGCCATTGCCATACTGTTGGAGGAGGTCGCTGGGCGTGGATGTGTACCTGGGGAAGGCAAAGCTAAGGGAAGAAAAGGATAATCAGCAAGCATCCAAGAATTAGTACACAGCGAAACTTACTCCTTGCCGTGGAAAGTCTTATAAAGCGTAGCGTCTAGCACACAGCCGAATCTTCGCCACCTTCCCCGCTGCGAACACGATGACTTCGACCTGTCTCTCTTTAGATGGCAAAGTGTCGGTTTACGGTGAAGTTTGACGAGGTCAAAACTTAGCGAACGGAAAATCTAGGGCGTCTCTTGCTCGACGGTCCTATACCGCATCTGTTCCCTGGAATATCTGAGGGGTACCACCGTCAAGCGTGTTGATCCCCACGGAACTAGCCTACCCGCCGATAGCGACGTATGAACTAAGCGAATGATAGCGAATCAAGCACCATGAATCCGTGGTAGACGATTACGTTGTCTGAAGGAAATGTTCAATGGGAGTGTTGGAAGAAACAGCCGGCGAAGAAGACAGTTATTCTGTCGATGACGTCAAAATGATAATACAGAATTAGTTACTGGTCAACGCACCTTGAATGTGTGATAACCGGTGCCTACTATGTCCAACTGGACGACGAGTCGAGATTCCAACAATCGGAAAAAAGACGTTTCTGATATCCTCACCTCCCTCAGAGGGTCGCCTGGCTCAAGCTACAATTCCGGGACGTACTACTGTATCCTTGTAGTAAGCCACAGCTCCTTCGGCTCCCTCTCAGTGGTAGTGTCAACATGGTGGCCAGACAACAGGCCCACGACCGGGATGACTGAATTATTGAAATGGAGAAAACGCAGGGAAGCGAGAAAGTGGACGAAAGCGGAAAAGCTAAAAGGTTCCCATGCCACAGACGCGATTTCACATTGGGCAGGATAAGCAGCATAGGCCTTAGATTCCCGCGTCCAGGATTACCAGATCCTAACCGGATCCCGACTTTCCAACTAACATGAACGCTATTAGGTTGACCTACCGGCATGCACATAAAGGGATTTTGGACGATGGCGCCTACGTAAGTTCAGCAATTAAATCTTTACTTAAGTAATCCTCCGGGTGAACATTATTGGAAAGCCTCACGGTCAGTTGGGTAGATACTAGAACCTAGGGTCCAGTTGAAGACCTCCGGGGCCTGCTCTCTGCAGTCCCTCATTAAGTCGATACATCGTTAGCCTGTAAAAAAAATTCAGCGCTCGATAGCAGGTCATTGTGCACACCTCAGTAGGAGGCGCTTTAGCCCATCAAGCGAAGCCACGTTAATGTATGCTCACAAAGGAAGTTCGGCAATGGCCGGTGTACTGTACAGCCTCAGAAAAATTTCTCGTAGACATTGGGGGATAGTCGACTAGTCGCTGGGCAAAATCAACGATCCACAATAATCTTGAGGAACGCAGGGATGGCAATCGGTGCAGAGCACACGTAGATGTCAAATCACAAAGGATGGAGCCTTCGAGGAGGGAAATCACGAAGGACGAGTCCTTTGAGGAGCAATCAGACAGTGCGGTAGCACGTAGACCAAAAATAATAGAATTAGAAAGAACAGTATTCAAGGTAGACAGGAAGCAGGGATAGAGAGCGCTGCAATCTCAGTCGCTGTCAGAGATGGTGGTGGTCAAAGAGAAGGAACAAAGCTGTAATCGAGGGGCTAAAAAAAAAAAAGCTGTGCATTTTTTGATCTGGGTCATGATCTCTTCGGGTGCCTTTCCCATCAAATTCGCGGGTTGCCTTTCAGCGCCATCCTTCAAATCCTGCACTACGCTGTGAACCTGGACGACCTCAGAAAAGCAGTCACCCATCAAGTGGATCTACAGTAAACGTAGGTCAGTCCATCGCCCTCACAAAGCAAAATATGGAAGTACCAAGAAATCCGTTTTCAAGTCATCCACACGTTTCCTGTAAACCTGAATAGCCTCTCTGAACTCATCGATATTAAAGAGGCCACGGATGCCACGCTGCTTCCGCTGTGCAGCTTTCAGATCTTGGGCTATACCGCCGAGGTATCTGCCGCATCATCGTGAGTTGTTGAAGACATACAGCAATGAAACAGCAACTCACTCTGCCATTGCACCGCAAATGTCCTCGAAATATGGACCCGCACGCTCTCTATGCATACGGACAAGGGTATTGATAACGACGATTGTGTTCGCAATGCTCTCAGAGAGCTCCTTTGCATCTTTCTTGTTTTTTCCCTTTTTCTACAGGCGATCCAGGGTAAGAGGAAGAAATTGTACGACGGAGACCATATACGAACCTCAAGCAGTTCAAAGACAGCTACGGCGACTTTGGCTAGCTTTTCGAGGTAGGGTACACCAGAAGCTTCGGCGATGTTGGCGACTTGGAGACAGACGTTGAGAGCAGGCATGGTGATGGTTTCTGAGAAAGTGAGTTGTGCTGTAGACTGCTGTACAGGATCGTGCGCTTAATCTCTACAGCACGGCAGGTAGGTTATTAGATGCTGTAGAATGTGATAAGATAATGGAAACATCTATCCCCAGGAAGCTTGCTGATAACGACGCTACATCGTAGGTCGGACGAGAGGCAGGCTATCCGTTACTTGTCTTTTCGTTCTAAAAAAGAAAGACGTCACATTATCGACGTAGGCTTGGATACCATGGACGGCATATAGGTATGCATGCTTCCGGACCTTGACCTGACCGTGAGTTATTAGTCACGAATAAATAAAATGAACGATAATTGTGATACCATCGGGATGTATCATTAATATAGCCGTCAGCCCACTCCGAGGTTTGCTTCCCCAGGATTGAACCGCGCTTCAGCCTTGGTGTCCGTCCATTTTGCTGCCGCAAATAGCTGATACCATTGATATCCCATTTCAATGACAGAATTCCATCACAACGTCGACTCACCTGCAAATAGAAAGCACCTCTTTCCTCGAGTCTAATCACGAAACATGCATGCAGCTAGCGCAATATGCGTTATCTGGTGCGTGTCCACGAGATCACGGTAAGCTTGCCAATCACCACCAACGTTCTTGTACGACTTTGGTTGTAAGCATCCACGGCAACCATAGCACGCTCTACAGAACCTGCACCTGACGAGCTAGACTGCCTATGGTCTGCCAGGTCGGTTGCGAAGGATTGACTATAGTTGTGGGCAATGGCGGACGATGGTGGAGCTTGAGAGAGGCTGACGAGCTGGTATTTTACTGTGTATATCGAAGAAGTCAGTTCAAATTACTGAAACTTTCTCCACAAAATCGTAACGCGCCATTATCATGCGTCCTCTAAGTATGCCGAGCGAGGTACGTGTCATATTACTTCATTAATAACTTGCAGTGAGCGGAGAAGATCTTTTTGGATGTCGGACGATGCATGTTGGTTGAGTTCAAGGAATACCGGCCCGGGGAAACCGCGTCAATGGCGTGGGAATCGGCGGCCTTTCTCTTTGCGTGTTCATGTCACCAAGTACTGACCAGTGAGCTTTTCCGATCCTCTGCGTTATTCCTCGGTCTCATCCTCCGTTTCTGCCGCGTTGTGCCTAGGCCGTTTGACCACAAAACCAACGACTTTACTATCTGCTAGCCACGAGTCAACTTGGCGAGAGTCAGAGTTCCGAAGGCGAATCTTCAGTACCTGACGACGGACGACTAAGGAGAAGAGGCTATTCTTCTCAATTCTCAACGATTTGATGGCCTGAATCAGGTGTCTTGACTCCTTTGACGGTCTTTCCAATAGACCTAGTGTTGCTCTCCGATCGGCGAATAGTGCGTTCATTTCAGTCTGTTGTCATCCTATACACCGGGAATTAGCTCCGTTCGTAGCTTGGCCAATATCAAACCCCATATGTCGGCTGATATCATTTGGTGCGCCCTTACGGAAGAAGGCTTTACAATCATCTTACCTCGTTTTTACAGCACCTCTACACACCGCTCTGATGCTAGGCGCTCGCCCTCTACAGCACATACCTTTCTAAGCACCCACCACCATGCCCGCTCTCAACGCCTCTCTCCAAGTAACCAGCCTCGTCGAAGCTTCCGGTATCCCGTACGTCGAGAAACTGGCCAAGGTCGCCGTAGCCGTCATAGAGCTACTCGAGGTACGCATACCGCCTTTGTCCGTTATAATTCTTACCTCTGACTCTGCGCCGTCAATAGAAGAAAGCAAAGAATAAGGAAGATGTGAAGGTGCTCTGCGAGAGCATCACAAATACCGTCGATGTTATCGAAACCCTTGTCAGTATGCATGGGGAGCGAGGAGCTGCATATTTCAAGGACATTTGTACAGAGATGGAACGGTCAGTCGTCATCATCTCGTGTTGTATTTCCTCCACAGCTAAGAGTCAACCGGCAGATACCTCACCGGCATAGCCGACGATTTGAAAGACGCCCAGCGGAAGCACCGCGGAATCCAAGGCTTTCTTAACATCAACAAGTTTCAGGACACCATCCAAGGTTACAGAAAGCGCGTAGACGATTTGAAGGCGGACTTCTTGGTACGCGTCCTTTCTGCTTTGCAAAGGCGATTATCTGACCCATGGCGCTATAGATCCACATAACGGGCGACAGCATGTTGGCGCTCATTGAGATCCATCACATGTTGACCGAGATGCGAAACGTGAAGAAAACAGCCTTGAAAGAAGAATCAGTGACCATTCGAATCACAATTACGCATGCGGCGCTTTTTTTTTTTTAATCGGCAGCTAGCGAAATTAATGAACACGAAATGATGCATGATGTCATGCGGTGAAATGCGATACCTATTTATAACACATAGCTATATACTGCAGGGTACTGAATAATTACGAATCATAGGGGCCCAGAGCTTTCACTACCAACACCAACACCAAGCCGAGTTTGTGTAGGACTCTTCGTAAAGCGAACAGCGCTGTCATGCTTTGACCACTACGGTCAACTTTTTTCTCTCCCTTATTCAGATTTCTTCACGGGCTGTTTTATGAGGCAGCACATCCACTACTATGACACCTGGCGTGAGCTGCAAGTAGAAATGCGATGTCTCTGGTAAGATGTCGTTTTGCTCTGCGTGTTTGTAAGTGCGTATTTGGAGTATTCTTTAATGTATTTCTCCATCAGAACATGACGTTATTGCTGTGACAATACCAGGTAGATAATTTATTATTGACGCTGAATTTGCTGATTTTTATGTTCATAGTGATAGGTGTGTACAAGTTTCGGAGAGCAATCAAAGTGGATGATGGTACGTTTGAGCTCATCGTATTCGACGGCTAGCCGGAAGATTGGCACCGGTACGATACGCAAATATATGATATTTGGCAGCACGCCTGGAAGGAGCCGAACTCAAGCCGAACTCGCGCCGGTCAAAATGTAAACCAGACTAGAGTTGAAAGTTGACGTATTTTCCGCAGCAAACATAGAACAGAATCTCGACCTATTTCGTTGTCGTCGACAGGCTAGGTCGAATTTTCATATCTTACCCACCCAATTTCACCTGTTTTGACCTGACCTGAAATAGCTGCTTACTAGGAGGGTAGGTGCAAGCAGCTTGTATGCTCTGATACGCCGTCTCAGCATAAAGGCGAACATGTATATGTATTGAGGTGATAGAGAACAGCCAGGAACGCGTGCAATGTGTTATATCAGCAGATAAGATCCGCTCTGCCATAGCGAGAAAAAAATAACTATGGCATTGCTCGCAAAGGTTTTTTTTGGGAATCCGGATCAAGGTTCCTCCGAGCGACACAGTCAAGGCTTTCACACAGCTGGGTGGCAACTATTTTGGGGTGGTCAAAATAGAATCAAAATCCGAGATCCCGATTTTGGGCGAGGCAAAATCTGACATTATGCACTTTGATTCTATTTTGACTTGCCCAAAATAGTCGCCACCCAGCTGTGTCAGTGTTCAACAAGCAGTGCACATAACATCCAAAAAGGCAGTCACCAGTCTACAGCACAGCAATGTGAACTACTGCACGCAAACATTGGAAGTGGAGGTACTACCACGCAGCCCATCCTCAAGTCATCGGCATGCTCCCTGTAAGCCTGAATGGTGTCTTGGAACTCGACGCTGGAGACGCCTTTAATGTTGCGGTGTTTGTGCTTGCTCTCCTTTCTTGCATCAATCCTTGAAGGTACCTGTGATTAAACCATTAGCTGCGGAGACGCAATAACCAACGGAAAATATAACCAACCCTTCCATCTCCTCGCATATGTTCATAACAAAAGACTTGGAGGCTCCCCGCTCCCATTGCATACGAACGAGGGTGTCAATACCGACGTTCCTTCGCATTTATCTTGTTCCTTCTATTTCACTATAAGTAGAACACGAAGTCAGTAGCGACGTCCGTACGGCAAAGAATGGTTACACAAGCCCCGGGGAGCTTGACGACGATTACGGCGACGTTGTTAATGTAGGGAACGCTGTCACCAGCAGCTTCAGCGACACGAGCGACTCGGAGACAGATGCTGCGTGCGGGCATGGTTGTTGCCGATAAGGCCTGTGCTATAGAAAGCGAAGAAGCGTGCGCCAAACTCAGCATGTTATGGCATTCAGAAAAGACGCTGTAAGATCTGATAAGATAACTGAAGATCGTAATTATGGCGGACCCACCGAGAGCGATACCCTGCAATAAGGGCATGAGGCGTTGGTGCCCGAAGACCCATAGACGTCCCGAAGGCGAATAACAATTTACCGCGTCACTCGGATCTGTAGATGCGAATTTGGAAGCGCTGAAAGAAATGAGGACGCTTCCCCGACAATTTGCTCGATGCCATTGCCATACTGTTGGAGGAGGTCGCTGGGTGTGGATGTGTACCTGGGGAAGGCAAAGCTAAGGGAAGAAAAGGATAGTCAGCAAGCATCTAAGAATTAGTACACAGCGAAATTTACTCCTTGCCGTGGAAAGCCCCATAAAGCGTAGCATCCAGCACCCAGCCGAATCTTCTCCACCTTCCCCGCCGCGAACACGATGACTTCGACCCATCTCTCTTAGATGACAAATCGTCGTTTTACGATGAAGTGTGACCAGGACAAAACTGGCCGAAAGGAAAATCTAGGGCGTCTTGCTCGACGGTCCTATACCGCATCTGTTCCCTAGGATATCTGAAGGGTACCACCATCAAGCGTGTTGATCCCCACGGAACTAACCTATCTGCCGATGACGACGCATGGACCGAGCGAATGATAGCGAACCAGGTACCATCAATCCATGGTAGACGATTAGGTTATCTCAAGGAAATACTCATTGGGATTGTTGGAAGAAAAAATGGCAACGAAGGAAGCATTTCTTCTACCGATGAAGTCAAAAAGATGATACAGAATCAGTTACCAGTCAATGCACCTTGAATGTGTGGTAACTGGTACCTACTGTGTCCAACCGGACGACGAGTCGAGATTCCAACACTCGGGAGAAAGACGTTTCTGATAGTCCCATTCACCTTTCAAAGCTTCGGTCTGTCCTCTAAGGGCCGTTGAGTTGCCTGGCTCAAGTTACAATTCCGGGACGTACTAATCCTTGTAGTAAGCCACCGCTCCTTCGGTTTCCTCCCAATGATAGTGTCAACATGGTGGCCAGACAACAGGCGCACGACCGCGAATGACTGAATTATTGAAATGGAGAAAACGCGGGGAAGCAAGAAAGTGGACGAAAGTGGAAAAGCTTAAGGTTCCCACACCACAGACGCGATTTCACATCGGGTAGGATAGGCCTTTGATTCCCGCGTCCAGGATTACCAGATCCTAACCGGATCCAGACTTCCCAACCCAACTAACATGAGCTCTGCTAGGTTGACCTACCGGCATGTGCATAGAGGGACTTTGGGCGATGGCGCCTTTGTAAGTTCAACAGTCAATCTCATGTTTGTCCCGCCGCTCACCAGAACAATAGAGCATCGTGTTCAAGGCGACCGAACTAGAATCCGAAAAAAACAGTGGCTCTCAAGATGTCTCGTTTTTCGACCCGAGTGAAGCGACCCATTCTCCAGCACGAAACCCGCATCCTCCAACTTTTGAAAGGTCACACCTCCATTCCCGTTGTGTATGCATACGGACAATTGGAACATTTCGAGTACATGGCTATGGAGATTCTGGGACCGACCATCAGAGACCAGCAGAAGAAGAACGGTCCAGGGACTGGTTTGATGTTGCCGACCGTCATCCTAATCATGGATCAAGTGGTGCGTACGACGCGAATCCAGGCTTCGGAAATAACTGAATCAGACACGCAACTGGCAGGACTAGAACATATCCACTCCCTCGGAATTGTAAAACGCGACATCAAGTCTGAGAATCTTCTCTGTGCACTTGACAATTCGATCATCAAAATCATCGATTTTGGAATGTCAAAGCCGTTCTCCCATGGTCAGCCCAGCAAGTATGAACCGTTGAAGGATCGCAAGACCCTGGTCGGGTCTCCCTACTGGGCAAGCCTTCATTCTCATAAGGGGGTAGGTCAGTGTACGTTACCACCGCTGGTAGTACCATCACTCATTTTTTGAGCTGTAGATCTAGCTCCCCGTGATGATCTCGAGTCTTTGGCTTACATTGCCCTCTTCCTCCTCCACGGTCACTTGCCTTGGAAACCTCGTCCACGCTTGGAGCCCCAGCTGCGCTCACAAGAGATCATGCGACTCATGAAATCGTGCTGTTCAGGGAAAGACCTGTCTTCGGGCTTTCCCATCAAATTCGGTGACCTACTTGATTACAGCCGTTCCCTTGATTTCGATCAGCTTCCCGACTACCGGTCGTTCAGGTGCTTACTCGCTGCTTCGCCTGAGGGGATAAGCGATGGACCACTCGATTGGTCGCCTTGTGACCCGCAAACTACGACATGCATTTTAGATGAGCCCCAGCTCGATATTCCTGGCTTCGACAAAAACTCCGACCCGGATGATGACGATTATGCTTTTGCGGCTGAGAACAGCTACTTCGAAATGGACATTTCTATGTGGGACCGTCAAAGGGAGCGGGATAAGAACTTGACCTTGCCTGTAGAGCGAGAGTTATACTTGGATAGTTGTACTTCACTGATTGTACAAGTAGGCCGCGAGTCTTGTTGATAATTTACCACCACAGTGTCTAACAGTCTAGTTATCCTTCGTAGTGTTTTAACTTTTGAATCCGCACACCTTCGACTTCCTGGTGTCAATGGAATATCATTCATTCGAGAGACCCAGCTGGTTTCAGTGGCGAAGCAGACATCTTGTGCCCGCCCATTCTATGGCATTCAGACCTTGATTCATGTGTTTATTGTGTGCATGCTGGATTGCAGCCACGTCTCGAACTTAAGTAATTTGAACTTTCAAGTTCCAATTGTAGAAGATGGAAGATACGGACTTTCAGAAAAGATTGAACACAACCCAGACTGCGGTGCTAAGCACCAGAAGAAAAATAATACGTAGGGGCGGGATTTTAGGACAGGTAGCGGAGGACTAAGACTAAACTTGTAAATAACAAAGGAAGAAAATATGCGAATGGTCATGGGGAGGACAAAAATTACCCAGGAGCCCACGGCGAGGGTCGAACTCGCAGCCTCCAGATCAAGATATATAGCTAGCCAACCTGCATAAGAGTCTGACGCTCTATCCGATTGAGCTAGGCAGGCAACGTGGTATTTGTTAACGTTAGCTTTCACAATGCTACAGAATTAAAGTAGATGAAGTGCGACTTGACATGAAGAGAGCAGATAAAATGGGCAGGCCAAAGGAGGAGCACATATCTAGTGACTATATTTCTCATGGTAATATTCCGTTTACTTCTGGGTTTGATTCTTAAGGCTTATGGTTCCGAACTGCGTTTCTAGGCCGCACACTAAACACACACTTCAGTGATCTTCCCAAGGATCTTCCATTTCTTTGCTGGTGTCTATGTTTTAGTATCTACAGCACGGATATTCCTTCATGTTTCGGTGTTTATGCCTCTTAGATTGCTGACTCGAGCAAACATGGGGCAACGACGCTATCAACGATTGACTATTCTATGGTCCTCAGGTCTTGGTTCAAGGGTTTTATGTGTCCACGACGTTCCGCAGCCGCGTATGGGCAGGCTTCAGTACCTTCAATGGTGCCCTATCTTGCTCAACGGCACCGTCTACGCCTTCCATGATTTGTCGTGCGAGTATCCACCAAGTCTGAATTCGCCTATGGGAAACACCTGATTCTGCCACAAGTTCAGACGATATCCTCGGAATCGCGACCCGACGGGTACTTGATTTGGGAGCAAAAGGATCACGTTCTGCATTTGATTTTGCATCCAGTTCTTTTCGGCCAGCCCATTCACTTTGTCACCTTTATAACAATCGTGGGAACTTTACCACTCAGTTAACGAACGGTGAAAGGGTACCCTCCAGGAACGTCACATAATTTCCTTTCTGAGACGGCGAACTGTCAGACGTGAATGGGTTTTTGATCGCATTCAACCTCTCTCTGTGATCGTCATGTCGAGAATGCCTGTGCCCGCAAATATAAAATGGGGGCGCCCGACTGCTCTTTTCTTTGTCTCCTTTCATCACGCTCATCCTCCTCATCATGTCCGGCTTCGTTCACTCTCACCAGTACTCTAACGAGCACTATGGTACGTGGACGTTACTACGCGTCTGACTCTGCACTGACGCTCTGTTCCCAGCCTACGTCCATGCTAGCCGACCTCAGCAATATGTCTTCAAGGTCGTCACGTCCCCATACCCAGATACCGCCCCTCCGACACCCGAGTTCATCGACACTCCATCTCCATCTTCATCCTCTTCTTCTTACTCCGACGAGTTCTCCTCCACCAACGATTCTTCTCGTAATAAGAACCGTATCCCCCGACCTCTGAACTGCTACTTCATCTTCCGCAAAGATGTCGTCGACAAGAAGATGATTCCCAAAGGCGCCGAGCACGATAGTCGTCACCTCTCCAGGATCATCGGACAGTTGTGGAGGAACCTCTCGGAGGACGAAAAGGCACACTACTATCGTCGCGCCCTCGAGGAAAGGAAGAGACACGAAGAACTCTATCCCGACTACGTTTACCAACCGCAGAAGCGTGCGACGGAGCTGAAGAAGAGGACGGTGAAGCGCAAATCGAACGACCATATCCAACGGTCGAAAGACATTGCCCATTTGATGTCAGCTGGGATGAGTGGCTCTGATTTAGAGGACGCGGTGAGGAATATGCCCCCGATACCGGAGACACCCCAGGTCGAGCCTCCGAAGAAGCGCGTCTCTCGACAACCAGCGCGTTATAATACATATGCTCAGCCTGCTCTTCCCGGTCCGCATGTTTGGAAGACAGAAGCGACAGAACATCAGTTCAACGCCAGTATTCTGTCTATGAACTCTTATGACGAGGGCCACTTCTTTTCTGCTGCGGCTTCCTTCGAACCGGAATATATGGTGAGTCTTTGTATTCCTTACCTATGAACGCCATTTTTCTCAACGTTAACTTCAGGTCCATTTCGAGATCCCCGCTAACGGGTATTTTGATAACCAAAGCCCGCTCAGTGAGATCAATGTGAGCGTGTTTCGCTGCTTCACTAGTTGTTCGCATGCTCACCGCTTCCGGAATTTTAGTATTGTCTCGCTATGTCTTCGAATCTGTATGGTAACACGGTAAGAACCTCATTATTCTATCATTAATTTGTTCGCTCAATCATTTCGTGTAGGGCGAATTCAATTCAATATATGACTCTTCTCCAACGTTCAATTCTCCCGACAAATTTTGATGCGCATCGTGTACCCATGCAGTTTTCATTTTCGTCTTTTTATCTGAACGCCAATTTATTATATCAAACCCCTGCTATTCTCTTTGGAATGTCTGTTCACCGTTAATCGCACAAATTTATTCAATGCATTATATTACTAACACGTCCACAACCTATGTACATGCTTATACATCGATTTACTGCCACATTAACCTCCTCAATTATCCGGAAGACCTCAATATTCCTCTTTCCGGGGCGCGTTGCACCTCTGAAGGCTTCTAGACTTGTACCTCGAGCAGCTCTATGACAGCCATCGTCGCTCTTCGTGGTGCTACTTGAAGCTTTGACTAGCCTGGCCACGCGGACTTGGAGAGAGGCGTTGAACGCGAACACGGTACTGGAAGCTTATAGGTGCATGTGCTATAGCGGAAGAATATCTAGCATCAGAGCGATGAGTAGAGGTGCTTGTAAAATAAGGTAAGACGTTCACAGAACCTTCCCTCGCGACGCCTGAAGCTTGAAGACTTACGGAAGAATACCAAGTGTTACACTGTAGGAGAAGCCAACCATATTCGAGAAACAAGGATATCGTGAATACGCATCGTTTTGTAGGCCCAAGGCAACCGCGAATGGCATTCACACAGCCGAGGCCAGCGCATCTTAGCTGGTGAAAAACGAAACATTAAATGGTTTTGATTTAGCAATGCCTTTCTCGGTCCTGAAAAGGCCATCAGTAAAACGGTATGAAAAATTTGTCTCCCTATGGAACAAAGGACTTAAGGTACCTTTTCGTTTTACAGCGGGCAAAGCAAGGGCATAAAAACTGAAGCTGAAATTGAAACCATTTAAGGTCTCATTTTATGCTATTAAAAACGCACCAGCCTCCGCAGTGTCACGAATCACCACCGAGTCCTTTGGCGAACCAAATTTCTAAATACACCAGCTAGTGCGCCCCTTTGTATCTACTCATGAAACACTGTCAATGACATTGCTCAAGGTGGCTGATAAATAATAGCTTGACCAAGTAGTAGCAACATAGACGTAGTAAGGCAGACGCTTGCATCCACAGGGCCAATCGAAACGTCGGAGGCCGCCGGTTCCCACGCCATCGACGCGATTTTTCCGGGCCGGAGTTACAGGGAAACTTTGGACTCTTCGTACACTTTCCATTATCGATGTCCCATGACCGCCTCGCTCACCGCAGGCTCTCCATCCCGTTAGTGTACTCAGTACCAGATGAACGTTGCGCAATCTGAAGACGATCAAGCCGGGAATTCGAACAAATGGAAGTTGCCCAAGCGCTTCATGGCTATGCGCATTGCGGCGCTGCGATAGACGGGAGGACAGACGCTATCATGGTGCGCCACGTATTTATATAAGAGCGGCTCATGCGATAACTGTTTTCTGTTTAATACCCAGACAATACCAGCTGGTCAACAAGCTCGAACTCTGTTTCCGTCATCCTCGGCGCCCAAATACCATAAGCCCTGCAGTGGCGGACTACAAGAAAGCTGTTTTTTTTCCCCCAATATCCGTACCAATGTGGGATATTTGTGGTTGATATTTCGGCCTGCATACTAAATCCGCGGTGCGTGACACCTAGTATGAGTAATTTTGTACGGAAACTCACGTATGTTGTACATACAGAAAACCTGCATAGCTTACGGGACAACGTATCAATCCTAGTCAGTCCTAGCAACTCAGCTCTGTCTTCAACGCCTTCCATACTTTTCAAAGAATAGCCGGTAGCCCGCGAATCAGAAACTGGTTTATCCGTATGGACGCCTTGGTCCTTGACTAGTCCGCATCGCCTGAACGATATCTCTACCCGCCTTACTCCACCTGTAGGTACGGCAGCAAACGAAGTTCAGAAATCGGCGTGTGGTATCAGAGTCGTTGGGTAATCCTTCAGGGCGCATCGGACTGCCTGGATGTTGGATACGGTCACTCCCATACCGATCTGACTAATAACTTCTGGGAGGAACGATACGACTACGACCATGTTAGAGAATCTCGGCGCATTGATTCTAAAGTACGAGGACACCTCTTCTTACGCTACGAGTTAGGAAAGGATGGTTCGCGCCACAGATATGTATACGTCGACCGCTGTATGTTCATATCTTTTTATTCAAGCAGATCTAGTAAATTTAATCATCTCTCCACATTCTTCAAGTTCACTAGGATTGTTCGTTTGGTTTCCGAGCGGGGGAGGACAATTTCCTTCGGCCAATTGTCAGCATCAATGAAAAGAAGACTCAGATTACTTTTCATCGCAAGTTCGTCCCTGGCGAATTATTAGTGTAAATCTAAAGCGAAGTTCTTAGGGTCATATGTCTGCTTTATATGAGCAGGTACTGCCTGTTGTTTGCCTGTTGTCGACACCTTTGTTGTTTGTGAATATAGCTACTCTTTTAAAGACAGCCCATTACCGTCGCCATATAAATTTATGTTCACGGTACAACTATCCCGCGGCCAGTTTGATATTCAGAAGGAGCTACGTTCTTCACCTCAAACGCATCATTCTGTACGTTTCAGCGGCTTGTCGTTCCTCGCAGTCTGACAATTTCAGCACTGCTCTAGCTTTCGAAGACTGACGAGGCAATGACCGCAGCAGGACACACACGCATAATACGTTCCTTAGCATTCTAGTACGGCCTAAGTTTCCCGGCGTTTTGATCGACCATGAGAACTAATCATATCAAAAGTAGGCTCGCCCTCACGATTACGAAGACATAGCATCAGCTCCGCAGTGATAGTAGATGTATCACTGGTAGACTTCTGGGTATAGCATTCTACAGAGATACGTGTGCTTATTCAGGGCGAGTGACGTCGGGCGCAAAGGAACCCAAATATGACGGATTAGGAATACGTATACAATGGAGATCAGGGAAAGCAGGGGTCAGCTGTAGGCGGAAATAGCGCTAGATTTTTAGGGAACATTTTCCTATACTAAGGGTATACAGATATGATGTACAAATTCTATCTTTCGGTAGCGTGGTATAAACTAGACATGGTCGCCATCTCCTGCATTGACCCAGGTCAGAACATCTATATCTGTGAGATCAAAGATATGACTATCATGCCCTGGATCCAACTGACTCAAGACCCATCCTAAACACGGTGCCCATCGAGCGTCAAGCGTAGAGATGATCTTCGCAGCTTCATTACCCCATTGCTTCTTCGCCCACCAAGGTCCATCCTGAGTGACGTGCTTCATCATGACACAGTAGTGCGCCAATATGATCAGCGCACGGGGCCTCGCCTGTTCCAACAGATGAAAGAACGTGTTGGACATCATATACCACCACAATCCTAGGCATCTATTAAACGAAGCTCTCCACGCAAGCTCCAGGAAATATATCGACTCCTCATAGGCGATGCGCACAGACGAGTCGTGAAGCTCCTCAACGTCTGGGCCTGAGCTCAAAATGGAGGACAAGGCTGATGGAAACGGTTCCTTCAAAGACGTGAGTAGAAGGGGTGGTGCGATAACAGCCAAGAGTGAATGCATAACATTGTCCTGGATCTCTGTACGGTCCTTGAGAATATTACGGCGTATTTCGTGGGTGGTGGTATACCAAACGCCGGGGTATGGGAATACTGTGTGAGATATTGCGAATTCATAATGCGCGACAAGAGCCAGTGCGACGAGGATGGCGTTTATGTCCGCTGTCTCGTCAGTGTCTGCCATGCGAAGGCCGATTTTCGCCTGGTTGTAATGATCGGTGGCGATTGCGGCATATCGATGGGACGTCGAGTTCTCGTGGTGAATATGGAGAGCGGAGAACGCGAGGATGGCTTGGAGGAGATACTGATTTCGGGGGTCGAATGCCATTTGGGGAATGACAGTTCTCCACAGTGCCGACGCGTCGGGATCGGGGAAGAGGGTGTAAGAAGCGGAGGTGGAGTAATGGTGCATCAATTCTAGAGTTAACACGTCCGTTGAATCTTCGCCGAGAGTCCATATCGAGAGGGAGCTTTCGGGAGAACTCGACTGGGCGACTACCATAGTCTGCTCTGGGGAAGCTGATTCTGGTCTTGAGGAATTATCACCCCAGACACACTCTACGCCTCGCCTGGTACAATTGTTGCAAAAAGGAAGAGTTTCGTCGCACTACGAGTCGTTTCAACAACATCAACCTCAGCTGAAAAACCCGACTGGCGTCTACTTACCTTGACTTTGCGTTGTTTGCATGTTTTGCAACCAGTTCTTGTCTTTTGGTGTGGGCGTATTGGTGCCATGTATGAACGTATGTTGAAAATCAGCATAAAACAGCTTTAACGACTGGTGCGACACAGCCTTCACAGCGCCGCGCGGAAGTCCGGCCCGAATGTCATTTTTCCCTTGCAGATCTGCAGATCGTCAATGGACAAATTATACCTCGGCCTAACGGAAAAGGCACATTGCTGTTGCAACCTTGTTTCCTTTGAGTGTCTCCAAGGATAGACCTTTCCCCAAGCCATGTCCGGTAGACACTGAGGATGAAACTACATCCTCGGGCCTGGTGTCGTTGTTACGGACAAGGAACGGTGGCAAGCGGCTTCCAGAATGGACAGCCCAGCACTGCCAAGCTGATCAGGGCTTGTCGTGTCGGAATAAAATATGAGTTCATATTCGCTATATCGACCGTTTAATTGAAGCCGGAAACGCGTCACGCTCTTAATTTGGTTCAAACCTGTCCACAGCGTACCTTGCTGTTGTAGCCAGTCCTCGTATTCGACCTCGTTTGGGCGCAGCGTCACTAGTGTTCCTGAACAGAATATCACTGTAGAAAGCAATGCCCGGCAGGGATACATTACTGCGTATCTGATGTTTGATAAGCATACATCTTCGTTGTAGTGAAAGCTCTCACGGTCGATTCAAAGGACGGGTAACTCAGACCGAATTCGAACGCCAAGGAACATCGTATGTATGGGCATCGCGCTGCGGGCATTGCCCCGTCATTCTCGAAGGTGATGGCAGGCTGTGAAGTACGAGAAGTTGAACATACTGAATAGTGTTGCAAGGAAAGGGTAGTCCATGTGTGTCTGCGCAGCGGAATAATACGCTATCATACAAATCAAGACTCATCCAAATAAATCGCGAAAGCTGTGGTACATACTGCAAACGTAGGTTAGAGACATTAAGCAAAGGATCAATCAATCACCTTGGGAGAGACGTGATAGATCGTCGATACCAGCCGGAGAATAATGCAATACGGGCGTTGCGTAACGCAGAACATGAACTGTAAAATCGTTAGGTTAAGTTTACTCTCTAGTTCAGGAGGGTCCCGGAAAACCTCACGAAGTAAAATCGGTTTTCCTCTTTTTCCCGCAACCTGATAGAGATATTCACGTCCTCCGTCTCAATATGGCCCAATTAACGCGGCTACATGGGCACATAGAAGAAGCAAATCCCACACCGTTAGAAGGTTTGGGCACACGAAGGCTATGAAAGGAGGAGAAACACCCGTTAGATTAGCTCCAGAAAACCGATATGAATATATGAAGATCGACGCATACATATCCACGTCGTGACGCCACAGTAAGAAATCTGCACAGTCGTCAACATACCACGAGTTTCCTCCACTGAGATATATTAGCAAGAGACAGCCTAGAGTAGGACCTCTCGGCGTCAAAACCAGATAGTACCTGTTCAACAGATCCTAAGAAACACCATGTTAGATACGCTCAAGAGATGAGACTCTGATAACGAAACCACGACATAAGGCGGGAGGCCTTCCTGTTGTCTCGGGGCTGAAAACATTTCGTAGCTTTTACGACGCGATGTAGAACTTAGGATGAACAGAATCGGTCCTGGGATCTCGATAGTAAAAGACTGTATGATGGCTTGGTTCAAGTGAGGCCATGAAACACCGGTCCGGAAAATCGCGTCAGTGGCGTGGGAAACAGCGGTCTTTTCTTTGCCACTGGCTTACGACCGTCACTCCTACGAACAATCTTTCTCAAAACTGCCGGATACACTGAGAGTGACTGGAAGTCTTGTCTTCATAAATATTCGCCCAATCATCTCGTTTCGGGGAAGCACCTGTGCTCTCAGGTTGAATATTTTTACAAGCCACATTTCTCCACTATGACGTTGACTTACCGGCGTGCCCCCCGCGGTAAAGCCTTGCTGGGTCAGGATGCTTGTGTGAGCTTTGTGCTCCTTAGTCAAATACCTGTCTGGTATTAACATTCAACCTGGACAATAGAGGAACGTGTTCAAGTCGACCGAACTAGAATCCGGAAAAACCGTGGCTCTCAAGATGTCCCGTGTTTCGACGAGACTGAAGCGACCTATTCTCCAGCATGAGACCGTATCCTCCAACTTTTGAAAGGGAAAGTCACCATTCCCGTTGTGTATGCATACGGACAGCTGGAGCATTTCGAGTATATGGCTATGGAGATTCTGGGACCGAGCGTTGCAGAGCAGAAGAAGAAAATCGACCCTGGTACTGGTATGATGTTGAAGACCGTCATCAGCATTGGATCAAGTGGTTCGTGAATTTTTGAAATGTGAATTCATCCTTCAGAGATAACTGACACGGACGCACAGCTAGCAGGACTAGAGCATATCCACTCACACGGAACTTTGCATCGCGACATCAAGCCTGAAAATATTCTCTGTGGGCTTGACGATTCGACAATCAAAATCATCGACTTTGGAATCTCCATGCCGATTTCCCATGGTCCGCCCAGCAAGTACGACTCGTTGAAGAATCGCAAGACCATCGTCGGGTCTCCCTACTGGGCAAGTTTGAATTCTCACAATGGAGCAGGTCAGTGCACGTTCCTATTCTAGCAGTAACGTTGTTCACTTTTGCACCGTAGGTCTTGCTCCACATGATGACCTCGAGTCCTTAGTTTACACCGCCCTCTTCCTCCTCCGAGGTCACTTGCCTTGGAAACCTCGTCTACGCTTAGAGTCCCAGCTGCGCTCACAAGATATTATCCGGCTCATGAAATCGAGCTGTTCAGGCAAATCTTTGTCTTCAGGCTTTCCCGTTGAATTCGGTGACTTGCTCGACTACAGCCGCTCCCTCATTTTCGATCAGCTTCCCGACTACGAGACGTTCAGGCTCTCGTTTGCGGCTTTCGCTGAGGGGATAAGTGATGGACTACTCGATTGGACACCTTGTAACCCGCAACCCAACACATGCTATATAGAGGAGCCGCGGTTTGAGATTCCTGGCGAAGATGACGTCTATGTAATGGATGACGCCGATTATGTTTTTCTGAAGGAGGACAGCTACTGCGAATGGGATCTTGATATGTGGGAGCGTCAAACTGAGCGAGAAAAAAAAGATTTGACCTTGCCCATAGAGCAGGAGGTATATATCTCAATAGCTGCGCCCCACTGATCGCACAAGTAGGACGCGAGTAAATCAGTCATTTGTCTTGTTGATTAATTGACCACCTTACCGGCTAGTAGTCATCCATCTCAACGATTTGAATCAGCTCACCGTAAGTTTCCTTGCGTAATTGGAATATCAGAGACTGGAGCCAAATTCTGCCCGCGTAGGTTCACACTAAATCTCACGACATTATCCCAATATTCCACTTGCTGATTACAAACATAGACACTTAACGTCAGAACGCACGCTGAAGCAACACGGTACAAGCACATCAGAAAGCAGCGAGGGAAGTTTCGGTAACGATAAGTGTGAAACCAAGAGACGTCTTGCAGGCGAGGCTCAGGTCCACGGTATGTGTCTGTGTCGCGCTACTGAGTCAGAGCAGCAATAAACATGTATGGAAGCCAGGGATATTTGTTTCAAGTCAGGGAAAGACGATGATCACCGAGGAATGGATTGAATGGGAGGTCTGAGAATGTGTTTTTTCTCATGATACGACAAAAACCACGTCCCACCTATCATTGATATCACGAAGATATAAAAGTGAGGCATGAAAGGAGATCGGGAGAGTAGAAGAGAACGCGGCAGGGTGAGAAGATGTGGTACAGTATTCACGCGTAGACAGAGGGGATATTAGGATGAAACAAAGGCAAAACGAAGCATAATCATGGATGCCCAGATCAGATCGCAGATCCTCCAGTTCATGGAACAGTTACCCGACCGTGATGCCAAGGTTTCAAACAAAGCGAGTCCCTCCGTCGCAGTCAGCTGGGTATCAAAATTCTTTGCGGTCATTATCAGCAAAAGACATTAGAAACCCCTGAGGTCACTACTGTATGTCCGATGTAGCTATTCGTCAAATGGGTTCAGAGTGAAGCTGTACTATAGGAAATCACAAAGGTATGCC
>JAIWYQ010000017.1:789127-950139 GCA_022818035.1 Armillaria solidipes
GCTTCGCCTGAAATGTCCTTCTTTCCTGGTTCGGGCAGTTCCAGAAGGTCATCCAAATTACCATCAAAAACTTTATCAAGCAGTTCTGATTCCTGCATCTTTGCCTGCCGTTTTTGTAGGGTTTCCGCTTTGCGTTCATCCTCGCACTCATGCATAGCTTCCCAGTTTTTCATGCAGCTCAATGCTCGCTTAGAAAATCCATAAGCATCAAAAATGTTCGAGATATTATCACCTGTAGGTATCAGTGGTTTATCTCGGGAAAAAGGCTTGAAATGAGCTAACATAAAAGCTTTGTAACATTCATCATGAACATGCGGTAAACGATGACCCATGATCCGCGGTACTACTTTGCTCATGTACTCAGCTTCACCACAAGTCGTATGCTCAGCAATCTCATGAGTTTTGGACAGTTCATAAGAAGGTAGGAATGAATGGCGCGTAAATTTGTCAATTCTCTCACCTGTCGTATATTCAGACAATACAGTACTGTCTTTAGTACCCTTCCGGACAACCTTGAACCTGGCAACGAACTCGTAGAAAGACACATCTTTCAAGGTAGTGGAACGGTTCAGATATTCGTCCAACTGACTACAATGAACTAAGGTTCCCCGCCTGTTCAAACGTATGGAAACATAAGCAGGTTTGTTCTCAGTCTCAGACAATTCTTCTTCATTGTCGTAGGGCCACATACGACGTACGTATTGCATCAAAGCACCAGAGGTCATTGGAATTGTTTCATGAGAGCAAAACACTTCTCGCTGGCCTCTAACAATCTTTGCTGCCTGCTGTGCGTGCACCTGATGTTGCTTCGCGAACTGAGACAAGCATTTATGCAACACAGTTCAAGCTTCCAATTGCTCCCCCTTTAAAAGCGAAGTATGAGCATTCATGAGCGCATCCCCCATTAACGATAAAATCTCGTAGGTCTTCAAACTCATTTTAGTAATATAATTGGTGATATAGTACATTGCAGCTTTACATGATCTACCGGACAAGATACATTTCATATCATGATTATGCTGGCAGTAGACTGCGATAAATTCGTTGAAGTAGTCCACAAGAACGTCACGGCAAGAAGTAATTACTGACTGCGTCTCTTTATCATAATAGGAACGCGGAACGTACTCATGAGGGAAATTGAAGCAGCAAGTAGTGTGTCCATACTTATAGCAAACGTCTAGGTGTGTATGTCGCTGCATCAGCTCTCCGCAATACTTAACTTCTTCTGTAAACCGGCGAAGGAAATCCTTAATCTCATCAGGTTCTGCGTTACGATCGGGTGGTCGTGGTGGGCGTTCTGTCTTTGGGTCTCTGTCCTTATCAAATGGAATACCCTCAGGTAGGTCATGCTTAATGATATCCTCATAGAAATTAAAGAATCTGTCTTGAAACTCAGAAGATTCTTCCATACGTCGGTGTAGCTCAGCAGGGTTTAACCCACCTATCAATATCATTAAGAAATGAACATGATAAGAACCTCTTTCTGTAAGCTCATTCGTTCTGTAAAAAGCTTTCAGATGACCGATTATCCCTCCTTCTTTTGTCGAACATTTATTCTTGAAATCCCATCCGAACAAGTACTGAATCATAGCTTTACACAAGAAGTTGAAGAAATCTAAAGCGGCCACTGGGTCGTTCGCTAACCGCATACAACATTTTACATAGTCGACCATCTCTGGAAAACGTTCATCAAGGTCAATGCTCGTGTCACTGCACATCAACTGAAAAAGAGGACTATTTTGGGGCGATGGATTTGCGGTAAAGAAGATATGAGGAATTCCAAAATGACCACAATACACTAATATTTTGTTACGATACAGAATTTTGGAAGCTTCCGAACCAGTTACTTTTGCAGAAATAGTTTTAACTTTCAACAAAAGCGTGAAAACCTTCTTTTCCTCTGCACTCAGATCAGCAACATGACCCTCTTCTTGAAGGTGCTTCGCTACAGCCTTCAAAGTAGTAGGCTTTATCCCAGAGATCTCATTTGCGACACTTTCAAAATTCGCATTGTTTACAGTAAAGTGAGTGTGTAAATGAGCCTGTCTTCGCTGAATCATGTTCATCACAACAAAAAGGAAGGACTCATGATATCTAAAACAGCGGTTATCGATATCAAGATAATAATTTGCTTGCGACTCAAAAGAGATCAGAAGTCTTCGATGACAGTCCTCAAATCCTCCCTTACCATAAAGAAAAAGTGTCAGAAACATTCCCATTATAAGGTCTGGATTATTATACTCTCCGATTGCCGAGCTTCCGCTGAATATCGTCAGATCTGGCTTCTGGTCGGGAGGACGAATGAGGTTCATCAGTGCTGCGGCCTGAAAAGTGCGTCCCTGTATCTTAACTGACTCAACGTCTGACACTCCCATACGCTCCAATAAAGGCTCCTCGGAGTCGTCTTGAGCCTGTAAACTGCTTGAAAGCCCAGCAGCGAAGTGGGGCTCCATGCCAGCCGTCTCTTGTTCAAAAATTTGTTTGGCAGATTCCGGCTCCATTTTTATAATCCGTTCTTCCATACCCGGAATCTCATCGTTCTCATACAGACGAAGATGTGCCTCTGAAAGTTGAATCTTAGCATACAAAGGATTGTTCGCCGCAAGCCAGGTCAGAAAATCCCATACTTTCTGTTTTCTAACATGATAGATGGCTTTCAAAGACTTCAACGGTTGTCGAGGACCAAGAAATACCACGCTCAGCATTCCTTTTACGTCTGCCGGAATTCTGGGTAAGACCGTAGTGGTAGAAACGAAGTTTAAATCATGCGCACATGTATTGCTGTGAAATACCCAAGGTTGGTCCCCCTTATCCATATGAAAGAGTCTTGTTACATGACATGTACAGTGATAGACAGCACAGACCATTTCTTTGACCCAAGTCAAATCACGAAATCGTTCAGGGAGTGTTCCCCAAAACAAATCGTTCCTCAAGGAATACATTGGCAGGTGACCACTCTGAAGACATGTTTCGCATGAATGACAGACGTTCAGAATGCCATCTTTGAATCCTCGAGGATCTAAAAGGTAATCCTTCAACAGCGGGTGATCTATAACATCGTCTTCAGTCCTTAAATCCTCATTTGTAGCCGCTAATAAGTCAAAATGCAATGAATCCCGAATTCTCTCAAGGTTCGCTTATATTGAGATACAGCTAAAGGCTTCCCCCCTTCGAGCTCACGAGAACAAACAGAACACACAAAGGTCCGAGGCCACTTACTGCCTTCCATGTATTGACGGGTACATTCCAACTTGCGCTCAATCGGAACTACTTCAGGCCACGATCTCTCTGCATCTTGAAAACATTCAGCGATCATCCATTTTCGTTCGTCTCTCGCATTCCGACGTTCATCTTGACGCACTATACGTCGATGTCGAGAACGCATGGGAGATAAAAATTGGTTACAGAATGTCGATCCATATTCGTACTCCAATAAATCCAGTACACCCAAACTTCCGTTCAGTACTACAACTCCTGTATAGGTGTTCATAAGATCTCCAACTACAGGTGCAGGAAGATTTATTAATTGCTGCCATCTGTCAAGTAGGCCTTTGCGAAGAGCTTCAAGCTTTATAGACCTGGAATTTGAAGGTGAACACATTCTCCTTGAATAATGTAAACGAGAGAGAGTACATTTGAGCAATTCTAAAGACATCCGCCTAGAACGTGCTCGAAAAGTCTTTTCATCAAGTTCAGGATCAATACTATGAAGTAATCCATTTCCCCTACCAGAGACCCCCATGTACGATTGCCATGGGTGTCGAATAATCTTCGGAAATACCTTATCTCCAAAAGTACTGCGAAAAATTTCAAAGCACATCCAACGTCTACTATTAACCTCGGGACGCTCTCCAAGGTCCCGATCCGTACACATTTTCTCGAGCTCCAAATCCATAGCCCACATTAGCCTCTGAGCTAACTCGGTAAACAATTTTACCACAGCATCTATAGCTTCATCGCGCAGTTTCAACCGATGCCAGTTACCAAGCACCCGTCTCATCTCCCTTACGGTAATCCCTTTGAACGAATCCACAAGCTCATTCTCTGTTCGATACAGCCAAGAAGGATTAGTACACAAAGCAGGATAGGAGAACTTATAATACGTTCTCGGATGAAATTTATCAGATATGATTTCATCAATCCCGATAACTACCCTTATGTTATAAGATACATCCTCTACCAGAAATTTATTTTGAGAATAGGTGACTTTCACACCTTCCCATCCGCTTTCTGCACAGAAAATTTCACGAAGCCAGTTGCATACGCACTCTGGAGACTCAAAAACTTCAGGATGAAGGCCGGGAAAATACAACGGATCATAATATTCCGGGAACAGCGAAGGCATATAGTCTTCATCACTAGGAGGTTCGAGTTTCTCATCTAAAACACGTACACGATGACAAGGAAGTTTTGGAAGTGGAAAAGCCATGCTAAAAGATGAGTTACGAGGCTCCCAAGGAGTAAACTCAGTACGCAGAGCATAGTCACCAAGCGACGTCTCCCCTCAGTTGAACTACCGGAGGAAACAAGAAGGCCCCGAGTGGGAGAGAAAGCAAAGGTAAATAAGAAAAAAAGGTAGGGCCTGAAGCGCACCCAGCGATGAGTTCTCGTTTTCTAGTTCTGCAGAGAGAATATACCCACCTTGTTTTTAACCGACACAGCAAGAAAGCTCGCTTCAACGGACCAAGAGCATGTAGTCAGGCAATATTCGGCTGTTTCAATGTGCGAAATTTTTTGTCCGGGCAAGCAAGTCGGTCAAGAAAGAGATGCTTATACACATGCGTCAGTTCTCACATTCCCGTTATACGAAGGAAGTCCCACAGTATTGTTCAAACACAACGAGGAAGCTCGCTTCAATGGACCAAGAGCACGTAGTCAGGCAATTTTCTTCTGTTTCCACGTGCCAAAAACTGTTCGTCCGGGCAAGCAAGTAGGTCAAGAAAGAGATGCCTTGACATGATGAGACACTCTTCTCCCAAGTATATCCCTCGGGGTACAACAGTTCCAGATGACCAAGTGTTAGTAACACTGTAAGACATCAAGGTCCGTCATATCTTATCTATAACCCAATTAAGATAGAAATGCCCAAATTTGGGCAAGCAGCTGACAGTAAACAAATACAATTTAGCCCCTGGCGCCACGGTTTGGCAGGGCAAACGGTCGTTATCCTCCCTAGTAAGCCCTCTGTCGTTTCCTCCTTATCTCGGAAAGAATCGGGGATGGGTATAGCTCACAAAAAGCTGACTGAAGCTGAGTGGAGCTGAGCAGCAGCAACACTAGTTGTAAGCTCTGAACAAGACTAAAAGGGTGCTGGAATGTCACCCCAGCACACTGGATAGGTAGGTAGGTTGGGTCAGCAGTTCTAAAAAAACAAGATGGTCTTGTGCACTTGCTTTACTGAAACAATCAGGGCACTTTGCCATTCATCTAGAGCTTCACACATACTCCACCATCCACTATGGAGGTTCTCAGTCCTTAATGCCTAAAGTTTGAAGTAGTAGTAGTACTGTATACTGTACCATTTGAATCAGTTTGAATGTCATGTGTCACAGAGGCACATTTGTATTCATAAAATGGCTACATGTCACACATCTCAATGGCCTCATTTGGCAAGGTTTGGTATCACAAATTCAAAAAAAATGCCAAATTAGACATAAAATGGCTGAAATTTGGGGTTTTTTCTCATCTATGATGCTTTTATCTCATTTCAGACCTATGCTGCTCATTCCGTAACTTAAATACTGTCTCTAATTTGCCCTTAATAGAAAATTTGTTTGGATTTTTTATGAATGTCACAGTCACTATGTTAGACCCGAACTCCGGTAAAACAAATAAGACTAATCAAAGGGCTGTATTGAGTTCATACAGTCACCCAATGAGTGTCAAAGTCTGCCAATGGTAGTCACGAGATAGAACACTTAGTTTCTAGGCGAGGAGTGAGTCTGAGAGTGAAGTTTGGTGTATTATAACTTTAGCTTGAAGCTGGAGAATATACAGCGAGAGCTACACTACTTATATACTGTTTCTGTACATGCTATGGATATATCTGTCCTTGACGAAACATTGGTAACGGTATGAGATCCGGAGTGATCTGGAAGCACGACTGGTGTAAAGTCGTGTGCTGGTGGAGTTACTGGGGTTCGTGCATGAGCGCTCCAGGCTTTGGGGTTGGTGGGTATGTGACCATGATGCTTTTGGATAAGCGTCGAGATTAGATGTGATAAGATCCAGATAAGATCGATGCTTGATAAGATAAGAAAAAATAGAAAAATCATAACACACTACCCCCATATTCATCATGCACTGGCAAATTGGAGACTCTGTTACCCATTACATTTTCCAAAAGTGTTCAGTTCATGGGCCACCATTACACGTTACTGAACACTTGGTCATAATTGTACAGTAGTAGTAGTAGTAGTTGCACTGGCAAGTGGTCCCTATTAAGAGAACAGCTAATGTTTTCTGCACCGTTGTTGACAAACAAGGCAACATTGCAGACCATGAAGAACCCCTGCTACTGTGAACATCACATTGGCTGTCCAGACCAAGCACATCTCATGGAGTTGGATGACTTTGCAGGGACTTAGATATATATGTGAGTGTGTTATGTTATGATTTATTCATTTTTCTTATCTTATCTTGGGCGCTTATCTTATTGTGATCTAAATCACATCTAATCCAAGCACCTATCTTATCCGGTCATGGTGGCCCCACTTCACCATCACTTATTGTAACCATACAAGACATCCCCATTTGACACATTGCAGCTCGTGTTTAGACACTCAATGACAACATTTACTGATGGACTTGTACACATTCACCGAGTGGACCATTAACGAACCATTACATTAATAGCATGCACAAATAATATATAAGTAGTGTAGCTCTCGCTGTATATTCTCCAGCTTCAAGCTAAAGTTTAATTACACCAAACTTACTCTCAGACTCACTCCTCTCACCAAGACTGAGCGTTCTACCTTTGATTCTCGGTTATGCAGACTTTGACACTCATTGGGTGACTGTACGAACATGATACAGCCCTTTGTTTAGTCTTGTTTGTTATACCAGAGTTTGGATCTAATATGTTACTCCTGTATTACAGGACTGTCTGTCCATAATGCTAAAAGTGCTACATACATAGGTATGTCATTGTAAATAACCAAGACATCATGTATAAATTTTGCAAGTAAACCCTCTATGCTGAACACTCTGAGCAGAAACCACAACTGTTCAATCAGGAAGTAAAGAGAGGACCAGAAATTAGTGATTTCTGGGATGATCACAGTGATGTCTTGAATGAAACAATGATGTCGATGAGAGAGACTGTCATTAGCATGGCATTCGAACAACGCATAAGGCTCATCCCCTACTATGGCCCTGCAAAAATGGCAGAAATACTATTGGTGAGGGTCGAAAGGGCGATAAAGGATGGTGTAGTCACCAGAGAAGTAATGGGAGAAGGCTCCTTGAGCTACTGTCATATTGACCTCATACAGCCATGACACAAAGCAAAGAACATTCTACAGTGCTCATCAATGCAATAGATGTGAAAGCATGGCAGTGAGGGGTGATCTAGGTGTGAGATAGTGAATGAACATTCTGAGACATTTTCCACCTGAGCGAAAAGGAGCTCAAATGTTGTGCTAGCCTAATATACACCCTTCCAATGATCAATGAAAGGTGCTAGCTAAGCCTCAAATACATATTGCAAGCACATTTGAGAGTGGAAGATGAAAAAAAGAAAAACAAGAAAAAGTATTAGACAGAAAAATGTGGGGTTATCTCAGTTTGACACTATTTCTATATATTGTCCTCTTATATAATATAAGTTTACTATAGTGTCATGACTATAATAGCTATAGCTGCTTTTTTCAATATTGTTAAGAGCCATTCACATCATCTATACATCTGTTTAGTCTCTCTCTGTGCATGCTGCATGAGGTGATACTGAAGGCTTATCTTAGACATCCATGGTCAACATCACAGTCTATCTTCCCTAAGAACTGGTGGATATTATCATTGACAAACTGAAAGATGATTATGGCACTCTTCTTAGTACTTTATCAGTCTTCTGCTTCTTCTGCTTATCTTCTAGACTTCTCTCAGGTGCCTAAGATTACCTGCCAACTCAAATTACAAGATTGACACCATATCTTTGATCTAGGCCAATATGAGTTTAATTAACTTATCAAATTCCTAAAGAAAGACTCTCATCCTGCTGTTATCAAGAAACTTAACATTCATAATAAACCTCTGTTGAATATCTTTGCTAGTTACTTCAAGTGTCTGGATGATGCAATCTTGATATCTCAGTATTGTTCCATTCAGATGGTCTATTTTATATTCCAGTGGCACATATAATGTTACCTGTAATTGTAGTGGCAGAGAAGTATGCAGATATAACAAAGAGGTTATAGTAGTACTGTTATACTCTTCATTAAAATAAATATGTACAGGAATGAAATTCTTTTCCAGGTGTATGCATGCTGTGATAGTGTTACAAAGATCCTGCTTGTATAATGAACACTAAGAGATAATACAAAATTGAAAAGAGACAATGAAAGTTAAATGAAAGTCAGGCCCTGCACTGAATTATTCAAGGTACACAGCAGTCCTCAAGTAGTTCAGTAAATGTGTAGAAGAATGAGCGACTAAAGTTGATTATAAATAATGTAAACAAGTAATCAAGATAAAACAGATATTGAGAAAGCCTATCAATCTGATTTTGTTCTGGTAGTTATTACATCAAGATTCTTATCTAATCTCTCTGACTGAGCTTTGAATTCATCTTGATATGGAACACTCACTGGCAGTACCATCCTGTAGCTCCATCATAATACAATGACCATGTTCATCATCTATCTCCTGCTGAGCTTCAAGGTCACCATTAATGATAGCACTTGTCATAGAGTCCTGCTGAGAGCTTGTGTTGCTCTGGCTTCCAGAATGTGTCCCAAAGTGAAGTGAGGATATTGTACTTTCATCAAAAGAGTTGTCTGCATGAATAAGACCTGTTGAGATGCGCAAAACAAAAAGGGTTGGTGCAATTCCCTATATAATGATTATAAAATAAAAATACATGAGAAGAAGTATGAGCATACCTTTGCAATCTCTGCTAGAGAGTCAGAAAACATAATTGGTGTTGGTTTACTACTAGAAGTATAAAAGACTAGATATAATATCAAGGATATGGAATAAAGAGCTGAGGATTCAATCAAGACTAAAATCTCAATTGTGTAATGATAAGCTTTGAGGCTACCTCCTGCCTTGCATGCTGCTCGTATAACAGTCCAGATACGATATATAATGAGTAAGGTGCACCATAATGTTAAAGAAGTGGTGAAAGATATTGCATAAATGAAGTAATCCAAAAATTTAGGATCTGGCCAGTGAGTGTATAATTGATACACATAAATAATTCTGAACACTATAACAAGATTTAAGTAAACTAACAAAGTAGAGGATCTGAGTGATCTTACCAGTTGCAGGAATAAGAAGCAGAATCGAAATTAGCATGAGTAGCCAATGTTGTCCCCAAAGCATCCAACAACGCCAAATCTAGAATTTAATGAATAGTAAGCACTAGTGAACTTGTCCAAGAGCATAATAATACACACCATAGTAGAGTCTGTCAGAATATCTGCAATAATACCTGCAGCCTCAGTTCCCAGTATATCTATGCCATAAAAGCTATCATAAGGAGTTACAGCCACAATTCTGGTCCAAAAATTCCATCCATATTTGATAAACACAAAATGGAGGGATAATGAATTGATAATGAAGCAGAAGACTGTAATGAAATGAAGGATGATTATAATGATAATCATGCCTCTTTTGACAGACTGAGGCTTGTTTATAACTGGAATATTTATTTCAGCTTGAATATCATAGTAAGTAGCTGTGTTTTTCTTACAGATACTTCTTAATGTAATAGCGATAATTCCTGTGTATATACCTATATAAAGCTGCAATTAGATATATATGTTCTGAATTCAAATGAACATACACACCAATCAATAAAGAGTAGAGTATAATTGAATTCAAGAAAGCATCAATGCTTTGAATAAAAATGGCTTTCTCAGCACTAGTAAGATTTGATGGAATCTTAGTTGAAGTAGCCATCAAAAGTCGTTGAAAAGATAGAATGATGACTGAAGGAGAGGACTGTAGTATTAGGAACAATAGGTATAGCACTCATTATATAAAGAATAAGATAGTGTCGGAGACAAAATTCAGCCAGTGTTGCAAAGATCATGATGATGATGATCAACATGCCAAGACCACTAAGAAGATTGTTGCTGTCTTGGCAAAGAAAAAGATGGTTCTCTATTTGATGAACTCTTTGATATCCAACTATATCCAGTGACTTGAACATGAGATAGCCAAGAATAGGCAGTGCACTTTGAGTTGCAGCTCCCAGTTTAGAGCACACCAACATCTTGTTCAGAATAATAATGAAGGAAGGAGTCCTGTACAGGATTCACCCAGGACATCATATAGTGCAGCAAAGAGCAAAAGAAACAATCAATATCTTACAAGGACTCAAGGAGAGCAACATGATCGGCCTGATTCTAGGAGAGATCTCATCATAACTTGCAAGGTTAGTAGTCATGTAAATCATATTCTTGGAATGGGATTCACTTTGCCTCTTATGCGTGTTACGATGGTAGGCTTGGATACACAGATATTGCAGTGCAAATATCTGATGAGGTCTGGCAGCAACTCAGTCTGTAGTTGAGAAGATTCATCAGCCATGGTAGACATCATAACACATTGATGCAGTGGTTCAGATCAGCCTCATCCAAATGAATGCTATGAATGAAAAGAAGTACCAGTTCACACCGACCACAACGGACAGAACTGATACAACAATCCCGGAATAATGAGGCTGATACATGCTGTGTGAACAAAAGATCGGGAAATAAACATATCTCCAACATGCCCCGGTCGACTCGGTGGTCTATGAAGCTGGTTGATGATGTCCTCGTAACAAGTAACAGACCGTTTACAAACCGTTTACCACTGGTTCGACTTGGGACGCATATCTCCTTGCTACACGGCGGGTCTTTCCGTCGCAGGCAGTGCATTTCGTGACTTTTATAGCAGCCCTCCTGTTAGTATTGAATACGGGGGAGGTGACAGGTTTGGTGAACATCCTACCAGGATGGGGTGAGTAGTGCCGCTTCCAGTGGTCAGAATCGGCGGGTGTAGATTCGTTAAACCAATGTTGAAAAACGTCGAGCGGGAGAGGGACATTTTACCGGGTAAGCCGCGTGCCGTAGCTGGTGTATCCTAGGCAATGATCGCCAATGGCGAGGTTGATCACAGTAGACGTGGTTGATTTCGACGGTATTCACCCTCCTTCTCCAATATTTCTAAGAGTTCGATACCCCTCATGCCAACTATAACTCGGGAGAAGCGAAACCCTCCTCCGTTTGAACACTTCTTTATGCACGTCCCTGGCTTTCCTCCATCATACAACTCCACTCCCATATCTCAAAACACCATAGCAATGACCATCTTTGCGGGAGATGCGGCTGAGGACCGTGATTGTCACCATCAAAATCTTGATAGCGAGTGCAGGGCTGTAGAAATATCTTAGCTAGTTTAAGACTGATACAGTGCGGCCGACTCTGACGTACCTGGGACCAAAGCAAGACCTTTAGACTATAAGCTGTTATTTGAGGCTTTTGCGCGAACTGGCAGTGGACACCGTCGATATATACGGAGGTGGATCAACATAAGCACATCGACGATGGTACTTCCGACCATGCAAGGCGCTCTTTTGTCAATTAACGTAAACGAGATTGCTTAGAGCTTACCGTAGCTTGATCCAATATCAATGTCAAGACTCAAGGAATGGACTAGTCCTATACCGAGTTCGGCGGTCTTGTGCAGCTAAGATGCTCGTTAGTCAATGTCAACTAGGAACCAGTGCGTAACACGCACCACGCCAATGTACTCTGCTTCCACATAGATCTCAACATTCGCTGACCAAACACGCGAAGAACATGAACCGATTCTAGAGGGAAGTGAAAGGGTAAGTGAAAGACTCGAAGAACGAGAGGGACGTACAGAGTGAGCCACTGAGCCAGTACACAGCTGTTACGTGTTTTACATTTCGGTGTCGGCTTGGAGCGTTATAGTCTCTGTTCAGTGGGGCAATCATCTACGTACGATTTCTTCAGTGCTGTTGCACGTCGCGACGAACGTTCGGAAGTGTAAATAGAGGTCGACATATTGTACGCCTTTGAGCGATGAAGCTTTCTTGGTCGAGCTTAGCTTCAATCTGGAATTTCCGGGGGCCAGGGCAGTCGGAGGTCCACGTGTTCGTCGCGCCCTTGAACATGGCTGTTCGTCCGATAGCTACAAAAGCAAAATGTCACGTTGGAGGAAGATAACAAATGTGGGCAACGAACCAAGGACCCCATAGCAAAATCGACCAGCTCCTGCCGTGGCTCTCCGTGGATGTGAATGATGATTCCTTCACCGTTTCATCAGCGACAAGTAGCAAGTTGTGTCAGAGAACCGGCGAGTCTCGATTGAAGGAAGGCCTGTCCCAGTAGTTCGTTCGGTCGTTCAATCCGTAAATGACAGCAAATTATATGAGTAAGCGACGTAGAGACGAACAGTAAAACTCACCAAAGATACTTTTGCGAGGATGCAACGGCGCTCGCAGTGGTAGGACGTCAAGGAGAGAACGTGGATTCGATCGTGACCGGCTTACTCCCGAACCATGACCACTGTTCTACCTCTTTTTGCCACGCAATCGGAGTCGACCTGCTGGAGGCTATCTTCAGCAAAAACTGCATTCGCTTTGCTAAGGCGAACATATCCATGGAGGTGTTATCCACTACAAATCAAGATCCTATCAACAGCTGAGCGACTGAGCTGCACGACGCACCTTCGTGGCAGCGTTCAGTTGATAGAGGCGACTGCAAGGGACAATTGAGGCCGAAAGGTACGTTCTCCGTTTTCTCTTGCTATCTACGCTGGTGTTGATGTCTAGAAAGCCCAGTCGCGGCGAATTTGCACTCTCCTTGCATTCGTTACCACCGTGGTCCTACTGGCAACATCGTATAATGTTGCTCGAAGCTGGTGCTTTGTGGATGTCATCAACATGGTCTCGACTCTCCCCGATCTTTCACTGTCTGTGCGCCTTCGCGCTCTCAAGGCGGAATTCACCAGCGAAGCAAAAGTGCGGTGTCAAAATGCTCTTCTCTCATTACGGGGACAGTACATGCCATGAAAACACATTAGGTGAGCTCTGGAACCATTGACGAATCCAATCCCTTTACCCTGACCATCGTTCTCAAGGTCCGAGAGGAGAGGATCAGACCGCCAGAAGAAGAAGCCGCGCTCCAAAAGTGAACCAATAGTCAAACACGGAAGAAGGAATTTGAACCAGAGGGAGATATCATATCGGTTTGTTCACAACGCCAACGTACAAGCTTTACGTGCAGATGGTAGCCTAACAACTAATATTCAAAACAGGCCTCGGCCATGTAAAGACAGCGCCTCCTGATAAAAGGCGGCGGGAAGCCACAGCTGAAGAAAGAGAACGATTGCATCAAGAGGAGGCCTGGACGGAGAGAGACGACGTAAGAAGAAGGGCCAAACCGATGTCAGCAGCACGCAGCGGACGCACCAGCGCATCACCGGTCACCTTCGAATCCATCATGACCTTCAGTTCCGGCTTCGACTCTTGCGGAATCCGAGCCATTGATATCCCTCATGATACCCGCCCAGATGAGATCAGAGATCTTTTCATCGTACCTGAGTTCTATGTCGTGGACGTGGACGTACGGGTAACGGGAAGCAAGATATCGATGTCGTTACCACCGTTGCTGTAGCACAGAGGTCGATCGCAGGTCTTGAAGGGCCCGTTCAGAGACGAAGAGGCTGGAATTTGAAACTCGGGTTGGGTGCCCTCGCGACTCGGGAGGTGAACGACCTCACCGGCTCATACCGGGTTCCGTCTACGACCTACGTCGCCGAGTATCTCGACGTGGCAGCGTGCTGTTCAAAGCGCCCGAACTGAATAGTCGGATATGTAACGCCAAGAAGGTGTTGGTGTTGAGATGAATCAATCACCTTCTAGCGGCTTCGTTCCAGGTTCCTAAACGAATACCATCCCTAACCTCTGATGAAAAGTCCTTTTGCCTTCCCTATGCGGCTTCGCAGCCCGAACTCGATATTGGGCTTCTCAAGTCTGACGAAAGTTCTCCGCTGATGCCACCTCCCATCAGCTACGAAGAGATATTGATGTTTCAGCCATTCGATGTAAGCTCCGGAGAAGTTGACACCGGAGCTGGATTCTTTGCTATACGCGTTCGTTTCGACAACCCAGCAACGTCTACGGGTCAATCGCGCTGTTGATTCCACTGATAACTCCGCGTTCTGGTTCAAACTACCACCACCGCAGGAGCTCGACACCGCCATCACCTCACTAGTACATTCTGGTTCCCCAAGCCGGAATTCTGGGAGAGCATCAAAGCATGCGATCTCTTTGTTCGCTAGACGTCTCGCGGGTGCTTTCGTATCGAAGTATCAGGAGCTGTCAGAACAGCCATCCCTGCTCTCAGTGGTACGCATCGAGAGTCTTGCCGCCGGTGAAAGGTTCGCCTAATGGCGCGACCACCTGCTATGGCCATCTATCTGCTGCGCTGAAGGTGAGGGTCAGGGATGATGGTGATTCATGCGAGCAGGCGTGCAGTCAGATTCTACACGTACGAAAACTCGGTGGCCGTCGCTCAGACGAAAACGATGGTGGATGAAGAAATAGACCACGTTATGTCGCTGCATTTTGTGATGTTGGAGCGCCGTGCCCCTTCTAATTTCAAGTACAAGTTCTTTCACCGCAATGCTCCAAGTTCAAGGCTTGGTTCAGGTTTCGCTACTACACTCCTCTGCTTCTTCCTTTGGAAGTTTTATCACTGAACCTACACCACTGAACCCGAGTCCAACTCGTCTCCGGGTATTATTTCTAGCTCGTTCTGTCTTTCAGAGCCTCGACCTCGCGCGGATCGAGTTCGTCCCGCCTAGAATTGTGTTCGGGCAATCCATCCCAACCGAGAACTTCTGTCCAGAGGTGAACGTGATTCCCATGCAAGACCCGTAGAAACGTATGGATATTCTAGGGTCAGGCTCGCTAGGGGGGGACAGCTCAGGAATGGTGGGGCCCTCTTTCAAGGTGTTGAACTGTAGGTCAAAAACGTTGAACAAGTGTATCCAACAGCTTATGCGACTGAACAGACCTTGCGATATACGTAGCATCCGCAAGTGAATGCGCCCGGTTTGCTGGGGGATTGGGATCCGCCGCCTGTGTCGATTTGACAACCGTCTCGCGCGTACCAATTTTGATATAATCTTCGACGAATCTTGGGTCAGAAACCTTGCCATAGGGAACGTTTCGCGCACTGGATCAGAGCGTTACAATCAGCCACGTGAAAGATTATAGAGGAAGAAAACATTAAAACTCACTCTTTCAAATGGATCCACGCAAGGCCGAAGGTGACTGCAATGATAGCGACGATGGCGGCCACACCAGCGATGCCTCTCACGGCAGCGAGGAGTGTAGACACCAATGCCGCAACACTACCAGCAGACTGCACGGCCGTGTACAATGTGTACATGGTTTTTCCCAACGTCACGAGCCCCGAGGCGACCATGATTGCCGTGGCGGCATTGGTCTTAGTCTCCTTGGAAAGGGCATCGAAGGATTTACTGAGACCATCGATTTCTGTATTGATCGTATCGCTCCGCGCCGCCTTCAACCGCTGGTATTTCGCCGCGGTGATGGAAAAGCCCTCAGCAAACTGATTTGGAGACACGTTACTAGCTCCGGAGATGAAGGACTTCAACGTGACGGCAACGTCGATGTACTCTCTGGAGATGGGCTGGAGGGGGATTCTTGCGACCTCGTCGATAGCCTTGCGTGCCGCTGCGAGGTCGACTACTTTAGTGACCGCTGCAATGTTGACCAGCTCCGTCTGACCGAGGTCGTAGTACCGGACATCACCCTGCAGGTATGCCTTGACTGAAAGCTGTTCGGTGGCAAGAGCCTGCTCGACAGCGACATGCAGTGTGGTGGGGTTGTAGTCGGCGGGGACGACGAGCGCAATTTCTGGACGCTCTGTAGTGGTATAGCCACCGGCAGAGGTCGAGAGGATGATATCGTCGTGTCCGTTGAGAGCGAGAGCAGCTTTGGCGATCTGGGCGCGTTTAGCAGCTCCAATGTCGCCTGTGCCGGCGCCAACGATCCAGAAAGATTGCTTGTACTGAGGCATTGGGAATACTTCAAGAATACGGGCGAGTACGCGAGGAAAAGCTTTGCTGTATGCGGACTAGGAATTCCGGGATGGGACTCGGATACTGGGACTTGGAGCGTTGGTTTGCCTGATTTTATAGGATTTGGACCTGCTGTCATCTTAGTCCATGCGCAGCTTTCCACGGAAGGTAGTTGATATCCGTCACATTCCTATCGTCAACAGGTCACACGGCGCATGTTTTAAGGGAGGGGTATAGAGCGTATCGAGCAGAATGACATTGGAAGAATAGATTATCTGCTAATTATTTAATGTGAGCGGATGATGGGAAGCTTAGCAACATACCAAAATGAAGAGTCGAGGACACAGAAATGTCAACAGGAAGGCACCAGGAGGATCCTGGATAGTGAGCATTGAATGTTAGGAGAGAAGCGCGACAGCCAGCTGAGTCTGCAACATGTCCTTACCTGCCGGCTCCGACGAGATAACCAACCGACTAGTCTCGTGAACTATCCTCAACGTTAAACGTTGGCTATCATAGACTGCCGTTCAATAGGCCGTTGAATACAGTAACATTCTGTTGGCGGCGTTCGTTTTTAAGGAACAGGTAGTGTATTTTTGCCGAGGACAGACTTCTTTTTGTTGTTCCCTGTTTCACCTATTGAATTAACAACAGATACCCAATTACGGCGACAAATGAACCCTGGAGAAGTAAGCGACATCGCAAGGCGGATGAAGCCTAAATGTAACAAGCCGTGAAATTGGCCAGCGACAACGCAGAGCTCGAACTCGAGAGGGCTGAGGTAACACTCTCCTCAGTTAGAGTGTTTTTCGTGACTTCCTCAGTCACACTCGGGTTCCGTCGCTGCTTCCAGGGCGGGACTGCGTCTCAACTAACTTTAACCCTGAAAGGAGTCTGGTAGCATTGGGAATTTGCCTTGTACATCTTGTGGCCCATTGAATTTTCTTCCCAGCTTCCCGTCGAACTGTGACGCAAGTAAGCAAGAAGTAAGCATGGCACGAGGACGGGAAACCTTTTTCTCACTTCCGTGCTGAGCGCAGCTTGGTGCTCACATGTTGGGTACGTGGATCCCCGCTGTCTTCCACCGGTCCACCTCTCCCATCTACCTCCACGAGCACACAGCGGGTGCGGCATAGTTGTTTACTCCTTGACGACCATCTATTGGGCACATGGTTGACGATATTTTAAAGGTACAATCTACTCCGGAGTCAGTTTAAACTCCCAAGTCTCCGTGTCGAGAATTATCTGATTCGGCAGCCAATCCCCGCACTCTGTATGTGCCAGTACGGAGTCCCCAACACGAGTCGCCGTCTTTCTCCGTCCAACGAACCTCTGAATGAAGATCCCTGAAAGTAAGGAAAAGCTGCAAGCATTCGGGCGCATGTTGGATGAAGAGATCATCGACTTCATCTGGGCGGGCATGGCAAGGGATATCAATGGCTCGAATTCCGCAACAGTCGAAGCCGGCAGTTGTGTTCTGAAGACGAAGCGAACCGAAGGTAACGATGGGCTCGAAGACGATACACTAGTGCGTCCGTTGTGCATCCGCCGTATTCTGCTCTTCATCGATTTGACATTGGTCTCCTTCCTCTCGTCTGCACTGCTCTTCATCTATCTTCCTTTGAGTTTCCACTTGACGCGCCCGGAGCGACTAGCTGATGTGATTTGATACGCTAGTAAGACAGCGGTGGTAGCGAGTGCAAGGCGACTGCGACTAGCAGATTTTAGCATACATTGGGACTGGGCTTTCTAGATATCAATACCGGCGTAGATAGCAAGAGAAAATGGAGAGCGTACCTTTCACCTTTCAGCCTCAATTCCTCCCTTTCCACCGCCTCTATCGACTGAATGCTGCCACGACGCTTCGTTGTGTAGCTCAGCCATCCAGTGTCCAGGATCTTGATTTTTCATAAGATAAAGTATTCGTCCAGACAAAAATGAATGCGTTTATTGCTGAGGATAGAGTCCAGAAGCCCGACTCTGGGTGCGAGCAAATTGTCATCATCGTTCCTCGAGGTTTCTCCCGTGGGTCAGTAAATCGAGGTAGTACTGTGTTATTGTTTGGACAGTATAGAAATATGGCTCTAACTGCGACTAGGATCGCTGGACTGTGGATGCGTCGATGGCTGAACGTTACATCAGACAACTTGAGCAAGGAGGAGCATATTCTTCCGCAGAGTTCTCGCTTGTCGACCGTGTCGTACTAAAAGTGAACAAAGCCAGCTGAAGGAACATACAAAGACTCCTAGGACATTAGAGGACATGGTGGCAAGAAGAGAGTGTCCGAGTCCGGAGCTTTGCGGGCCGCTTTGTCTTTTGCTTTCGAACCGTGACGACTGTAACCACTATGAATCCTTTGCCAATTCTTAGCCGTCATAGAGATGGATAGATGCCAGTCTCGTGCACGGGGAGCTAAGTTAGATCCATGCTTAACTGTTTCGGTAGTGCTAAAACCACCAAGTCATTTCCAGATGTCATCGAACTCTACCCGAAAGGACCCGGTAGGACTTTGTCACTCAAGTGCCTTTATTTCTCGTCTCTCTTACCCCTCTACTGTCATATATCATCTTTCAAAGAAGAAAACAAGCTCATTGTTTGCCTAGTCGTACTGTCATCTCATCCAGTGCTAGGCCGTTCGCCAGTCTGCCTTTCATACTAGCGTGCTGTAAGCCACGTTCAATCTTCCTGTGACGATTTCTCCGACGCGTCCTTTAGAATGCCACTGCCCAGTGACTCTTTGGGTTTACCACCAGAAATTTACGATGCCATCATCGACCAGCTGCAGTATGACAAGCGGTCTCTGCTGCGAGCATCCTTGGCTTGCAGGGCCCTTTATCCGAGAACCAGAGTCCATTTGTTCTCTCACGTCGTTTTGACCACCGAATCCAGCTGCACTCGCCTTGCCAAACTGACCTCTTTGTCGCCAAAGCTCGCCTTGCTTTTCAAGTCCACAAGTATCGCGATCACGAGAATCAATGATCAGGATCCTAGGGTTTACGAAGCACTGACAGTAACTGAATCACTTGTCAATCTCACCCAGCTAACCCTCACCGCCGGAGACTGGTCCCGGCTGCCGGATACAGTTCTAGAAGCAATAGCTGTAGATATGAAGATAATTTCACCTCTGCTGATAAAGGACGACGTGGTCGCAATGATTCTCTATGACACCGGCAGGGATACAACCTCATTTCTCATGAATGCCTTTCCTCATCGATGAGTTCCAATGCCTTCCTGCTCCTAGCCTGAATCGTACATTTGAACGGAGTCGGATGGCTGCAGAAAAGTGAAAATAGAGCGCATTCAGAATTGATACTTTGAGACCGGACATAAATTTCATACCTGATAGTCCCCGCTGAATGCTCTGTGTCCGGTTCGAAAACAACACCGTTTTCAGAATACTTTGAAATGTCGAAGACCGCTAACACCATAGCACAGGACATGAAAACCGAGGCGTCAGCTAGCAGTCTCCCTGGATCCCGAGTCAGCCCGGATCATGGAAACAGGTCTAACGAGACGTACCAGGGCAAATTCTGTTTTAATCATAATCAATCAAGATATGAACTCTCGATCGTATCAACAAAACACCCACCGACGACCAAATCCGAACACCATTTTGTAGGGATCGAGTTCGGGTTCCCTTGTTTCCGTCCGTATAAATCTGTCTGGATTGAACTTGAACGGTTCATTGTATACCGTAGGGTCGTGGAGCATTTTCCTATGAACGACACAAGCAAGGATTAGACAAGGTCTTTAACGTCGTCCATGTCCCCATACCAAATGTTGGCCAAAATCAAGGAACCCTTGGGGATGAAATAGCCAGATTGAACAACATCCTCGGTAACGCAATGAGGAATGCCTAGGCGCCAAAAAGTGGTGAGTATTCGGGTGAGAAAGTAGATATATTGAATACTGACCTGTTGGTGCTACGGTGTGCCATCGGGTGACTTCAAGAACTAGAGCATTGATATACGGCAGGCGCTCTCGGTCGTCAAATCGGGGTAACCTATCATCGCCGATCACCGCGTCGATCTCTGCTTGTGCCTTTGCCTGAACTTCGGGGTACAGAAGCATTGCTTTGAAGAAAGCGTAAACGGATGCAACGGTCTAATCCACTGTCAGACCAAGCTTTGAAAGAGGAAACCAAAAACATACAGTATCGGCACCACCTGTAGGGAGCGAATGAGGTTTCGAACAGCTTTGATTAAAGAGTGATTCACGTACCACCGTATAGGGATCCTGCAAGCCATTTGATATCGAATTCTTCTTCAGCACCCACTCCGCCTTCAAGCTGGCTCGATGTGAGAGAAAGACGAGCCTTTCCATCGGCCTATTCACCTTTGAGAGAAAACTTGGTATAAGGGGTTAATCCACTGACCATTTCCTGCTTTACATAGTTATGTGGCCGTTCCACGAAATCGTTTAGTGTCGAAGCCCATTCTCGAGCGGTCCGTTTGAATCCAGCTCCAGGAAACCATTCCGGAATGTGACGTACTAAAGTATGGCATTTCTCAGTTTCAAAGGGAACGAGAGGGCGAATCAAGACCTACAGATCGGAATAAGATTGACCAAAAAGCTACCGGGAGCAGTCGAAAGAGAAAATTGATCCATAGCCTCTTCGGCTAGCTTCACAAATGGATCGTTCTCTTCTTGTATCGCATATCCATGCGAGATTTGCAATATAATGGCTCCTGCAGTTCTTACGCGTCGATCATCAGCGTCAGTACTGACAGAGAAAGGTGAAAGTAACATACTTTCGGATATCCGCTGAGAGTTCTTCAGGTTTAGCAGAGATCCTCTTCAGGAAACGATGGGTCTCAAGCTCCACCATCGGTAAAAACGGCTTCATGGTCGCGTTGCTACCGAAAAACTGATGCGCCAGTCGACGGAAGTTACGAAATCGAGGACCATAAGGCATAAGACCTAGTGCATTCTTCCACCCGATAAGCTCACCACCCATCGCGATAAGTGGCCTATCCGAGGAAATGGAGCTTTTCTTGTCCAGTAGGGTCATTGCCATCTGAACAGAGTTTACCACGACCATCCGCTGCCCAAGGATGGAAACGGATGTGATGTCGCCTTGGGATATACTGTGAGTAGAATGGACACCTTTTGACCAAGTAGACACTGTACCGTATTTCTCCCCCCATTTAGCGAAGGTAAGCCATTCCTTCTGAGAGGGCATGTCGAGAAGGTTCCCGATTAACGGTAGTCCTCTGGGGCCAGGAGGGAATTGGGCAGTACTACTACGGGTTCGGCGGAACAGGTGCCAAGCAAAAATCAAACCGACAAGGGTAATAGAAATATCAAGAGTGCGGATGGAGCTAAACATTGTGGTGGGTTGGATGGCTGCTTGAGACCGAGAAAGAGGTCCGAGATTTCTTATATGCACTGGCTAGTCTTAAAAAAATAATTTCCCGTCGTTTTCCGCCAGCCGAGAATGATGTATCAACATACCATAGCAGGAACATGTTCGCATGAGGAGCTTCCGGATCCTAACTTAACGCTGAACGAGACCATGTGGAACAAAATTCACACGGCTCCGAGTCATGCGAGACCGTGATGGGAGAAGGCCAGCCTGAGCTTGCCAAAGTTGGAGCGAGAGATGGGGCAATGCGTTGCGTAAAAAGGCGTAGAGCCACGGTCTCTACTCGTCAAAACATGACCTGAGTCGGAGCAAAGTAAGTGCCGGGTTAGTCGGAGCGAACCTACTGACTCAGAGTGAGGAAATTTTGGCGGGAGTGCTTACTGTACTATGTTCAAGATCAAAATTGGCACATGCACAGCCACAAACTTCGTATTTGAAACCCGTGTCAGCCCGTGTAACAACGGCAGCTTGCCTCATATACAGGATGGTAACGAGACTACCAGAGGCCGACAATAAGCATGATTTACCCCCTTCCCCCCCCCCAGTCCGACCCTTGTTCCTAGACCTCTAGGCCACCATCATGACAAACAATCCTACAAAGTTCCAGAGACGTATGGGATAAGCTGAGTGTCTATCTCTGTCCTGTGACTAATACATAATACGAGAAACGAAAAACGAAAAACGAAAAACGGCATCAGTCTACGACAAGCGAGGAGAACGCACAAGCACTACCCTCACAAAGGCACAGCAAGGACCAACGGCTACAAAAGTTGATATTATTTTACCCTCCACTGTGGACTAACCCAAAACTACACAAAATTTGGCTTGAATACGTTTGCATGCATCAATGATTGAAGTGAAGAAAGAAAGGAAAGCAATCTATAGGGTTGGAACCTGCGACTAAACTATAAAAAAGACAGCAAATGCAAGTAAGGACTGACAAAGATGCGGAAAGACTCCAGCGACCAACGAACAAAATTGGTATAGTTAGGTGCAATGATTAATTCTTGTATCCGTAGGGAATAGAGTTGTATAAGGGGAAGGAATGTGCTGGTGACCGGAGCGTCAATGAATAATAGTCCTCTGAAAGACGAGTGCATAGGATAGTGGATGGTCGAGAAAGATGCATACAAATTCGGTTCAGCTTTTGCAGAATAATAGCCCTATGGAAAACGTCGACAAAATAGATTAAAAAAGAAACGATGAGAACCGCCCGCGGTCTATTGAGGTTGCGGTTGACGAGGAGACGAGAACAACGAGAACACCTTCTCCGCGTTCTCCTTGTACTTCTTTAGCTTTTTGTTCTTCTTCTCTGGCCCGTCAGACCCGGTAGCCTCCGACGCACTGAGCGGATCCGGATTACACGAATCAGCGCCATTTACCGACTGATCTGAGAGGCTCTGGTTACCGACAGACGTCGCCGACTCCTTCGACTTCAACGAATGCGAGCCAGTCATAGAGCTCGACATTGACGGCGACGGCGTCAGCAATCCCGCACTCGACGAAGCAGACAGCGTAGCAGAAGCTGATTGGCTCAGCGATTTGCCAGACTTGCCAGAATATGACGACGGTGGGGACTTGGGTCGCAAGAACTGGCGAGGATACTTACGGAACGTCAGACCCTGGTTTCGTCCTCTCCGCTGGGTCGGGCTGGGAGATTCGACAGTGGTGTCCGTCGAGGCTTTCGAAACACCGGAGAAGGACCTCCCCGTGGACCGGTGCGATGGTGTCGATGCCTTGCGGAACACCGCCAACCTGTATCGATCCACAACACCCCGGGCAAAGTAACTCGTGCCCTTGGTCCCATTCCGGTCCTCGCCATCTCCCGCTTCGACAAAGTCCCAATCATCATCCTCATCATCATCGAACCTGTCCGTGGCCGTGTCTTCGTCGCCACCATCGGAAAGGTACCGGTCCAGAGCCGGGACACCTGATTTTTCTCTTCGGGGAGCACGCGAGACGCGATTGTTGGGCTTCGGTGCCGGCTTTGAAGGGGGTGGGAGCTTGACTCTGACGTCCTTTTCGGCATCCAGATCTTCGCTCTTCCGGGGCTTCACTTCTGGCGGTTGAGGTGTTGGTTCGGGAGTAGGTTCCACATCTCTTCCGGATGTGGCGGAGAGGGTGCGACAGGCGATTGGGGTAGAGGAGGGAGCATCGATACGTCATCGGGCGGTAACACCATTGGACGAGCCTCTGGCGTTTTTGGTTCTCCTAGATCCGCTTCCGTCTCATCAATCACCATTTCTATCGCGGGCTTGGGCGTTTCAGGCCCGAGAACAGACTCAAGAACGGGAGCGACCGTGACCTCCTCGGGCTCTAACTCCTCCTCATCCGTCTCGCTCTCACTGCTAGACACCTCCACTTCATCACCCTCATCGTCAATGACAACAGAGTACCGGCCTTTGAACGAGTACCCATCAAAGACGTCGACAGAATCATCTTCAGGCTGCGATTGCGGAGCTATGGACGAGCTGCGTGATTGTGATGGGGTAGTGTTGGTCTCTTCTCCATCTGTTCGATCCGTGTCCCTTTGCTCGTGCTCTTGATCAAGACTTTGAAATCAAACAGATAACAATCAGTTAAATACTTCAAATTAACAAATGAAAGGGTCGGCCAGCCTTCAAGTTTAGTTACCGATACCGGTAACACGTCGTCGAAAGTATCGGTTCACCGGGCGCACCCCCCGCGTCAGAGTCCTCCTTTAGTTGTCAGAGCCTCGAAGATAGACCGCATCGATCGATTTGATCAAGTACGGGTCGGTCTTGCCAACCAAATAGTTGGTCGGGGTTTGGGCATAATTTCCTATCGTCGATCTCTGTCAACCCTTGGAGTTTGAGTACGTGCCAAGCAGAAGGATTGAATAATAACTGATTCAAGGTCAGAATTTCTTGTCAGGAATGTCCCCAATAGCTCGGAGAGCAACAGAGGTAAAGTTCTTAGTCGCTCACAGCGTCCAGCAGCGCGATGATTTACAGAGTAGTAGGGAAACGAGGGCATTTTCTGCTAAAGCTGATAGAGTGCTTTCTGGTTCTCGTGCCCCCCACAGGAATACCAGAATACGGCACACATGGCAAAAGGTTCACTAGTCATAGTCAGGTCTCAGCCCAGTCGTTCCTTCAGTCCGTCTTGTTTCTCAGTTGATAATGGCTTGTTTTTCGTTTGTCTCACCATCGTTTAACAAGGGTCATGGCGATGCGGTCGCGAGTGTTCTGGCTGAAGAAGAAGAAGTACGCACTACGACGCGATCGAGGTGGTGTTAGGAGTCCAAGAACAAATTGATCGGCCCGGGGACCGGCTTGCTCTCGAACCACGACCACTGGCCCTCATACTCGGCCTCGACTCTATCGCCAGTATAAACCATTCATTCTTGTCAATGAATTTAGACAATTTGGCTTCGTTCATACCAAAGTGAAAGCTCCTTCAAATATTTCGGTTCCGATATTACGGCTGCACAATTGAGCATGGTAGGCCTGGCATTTGGTCGATAGGAAGGATGGAAGGTACGTTATCCATTTTTTTGAACTATGTGCCATGGTATTGACCTCAGCTATGCAGCCCAGTCCCAACGCATGCAAAATTCTGGCCCGCCACGATGGCGGTTCGGCCCGTACCGTCGTTTTATTCGCCATTCCTCGACACACCCATGCGCCAGGACCGTGTCTCCCTTATCTTTGCACCAGCACTCTCTTCGGCGTCCATTTTTTTTTCAGTGTCAAAAGCGGCCGTGGACGGGACGAACGTCTGTCCCACATTCTCTGGTGACGTCGCCAAGACGAATGGGAACGAGACTAAGAATGAGTGTGCCAACAACAGATTCGGAGCATGTGGGAGCATCTTGGAGACCAATGAGTACGTTGTCAAAAGTGTCATCCGAGCCTGGTGACTTTGCTCATGCACGGGGAGCTAGGTAAGCTATCCAATAGTTTGATAATGCATGCCTGACTGTTTTCGGTAGCGCTAAAGTACCCAAGTTGGACATATGATTTGCAGACGTCAGTAAACTCTGCCCGGAAGGAGCCGGTAGGGCTTTGCCACTCAGGCGTCTTCATCGCTGATCTCCCTTACCATCCTTTCTCAAAGAGGCAGGAAAGCCCGTTGGTCGCTCAGTCGTACTGTCATCTCATCCAGTGCTTGGTCGCGGTCTGGCTTCCATAGCGTGCTGTAAGCCTTTTTTAATCTTCCTGTGGTGATTTCTCTGACAAGTCCTTTTAGAATGTCAGAGCCCTGTGATTCTTTAGTTCTCCCACAGGAAATTTGCGATGCCATTATCGACCGGCTGCAGGATGATAAGCGATCTCTGCTGCGAGCGTCCTTGGCTTGCAGGTCCCTTTACCCGAGAACCAGAGTCTATCTGTTCTCTCGCGTCATATTGTCCACCGAATCCAGCTGCATTCGCCTTGCCAAACTGATCGCCCTGTCTCCAGGGATCGCCTTGCTTTTCAAGTCTCTAGAAATCGGTGCTGCGAGTCATGATCCCGTCGATTACCAACCATTCGCAGTGATTGAATCGCTTGTCAATCTCAAGCACCTAACCCTCAGCGGTGGAGACTGGTCCCGGATACCGGATACCGTTGTTTCCAGCCTCCAATCTCACTCTTACCGCTCTCTCCGTGTATGCCAGTCTTTCAACTTCAGGGCAATAGGCGAGATTTGTTCGCTTTTACAAAATTCTCCCGATTTGCAATGGGCGAGCTTCTGGTTCAAAGGCAACTTCACGGAGGAGTGTCATTTGGATCATTCCCTCCATCGCATCCCGGCCCCGGTGAAGTTGCATATCGGCGAAGCCGATCCTACATTTCCGGTTGAGACCCTCCTGAAGTTGGCGGCATCATCCCGTTCATGCCCCTTTTCCTTCAGAAATATCCGTACCCTCAACATCATTCTTTCCTGTCGGAATGCCATGCTTCGACAGCATCTCAACTAGTATTTAGTCCTCGTTGGCACTTCCCTCAATCTTCTCCACGTGAACCATTCCGTGCCAGGTATGTCTACAAACATTTCAAAATGAATATCCTCGTGCCCACGCCACCCACAGTCCCCATGTACACATCTTCAGAGACGCTTGATGTCTCTAACGTCGAGAAGCTTTCAGTCAGAATCTTGAAGTGCGACACGAACTACTTCGGTCGGGGCTCTCAGATATTCGAATGGTGGATCTCCAACCTGTCAGTGGTAAAAGAACGCAGCGCCATTCGTTCAATTACCTTCGACATCGTGTCACCAACACCCGAACCGGAAATGCACGTTACTTTGGATTGGGACGACCTGTGGACAAGACTGGATGAATGTTTGGCTTCTTACAAGATGGCCTCGTTGGAGCGCTTTGCTCTTACATTTTGGCCCCGGCCAGCGGAATGGGACACATACAAGACCCGTATAGAGGGGAAATTTCCTCTACTAAAGCAGCTTGGCCGCGAAGTAGTACTGAATGCTACAAAGTACTAATCAGTTTCGATATTCCTGATGTCTGGCGTGCGGTGTGTAACTCTTATCTTCTTTTACCATCAGCTCTACATATATGATTTCCGGACCCGGATGCTTGCGCCTGTATTCTGTCTGCTAGAGGGAGGTTCGCAAGAAAGTAGTACTGTAAATTGTGAACTTCCTCTCTTCGCGGAGACGTTTATTGTGGTTTACAGTAGTAGATTAGTAAGTCCTTGACGAGTGCTTGACAAATTGATAACGAGTGTGCTTGTGCTTCGCGGCAGATGCCGCTAAGGCTTCTACAAAAGTCGCGATCACGCCTTAGGCCTATCCAGGTACCTCTTTGCCACTTAGACCGTGACTTACCAAATCCACCACATCCACTTATTTCGCTGTCAGGAATTCCATCTGAATTTCTGAGCCTAATCAGCTGCGAGTTGAAGCTGAAGATCAGTATATGTGCTATGACACAGTGTCTTAACATAGTTGAATTGTTCGACAGGTCCAAAGATAGCTTTTTTGCAGGTCCACAAACACAGAGTCTTTAATATCTTCGAACGGAGGCTTCTCACAGTAAGATATTTTCCTTTGTCTTTCCGATATGTATTGACAACCATGGACACAGACCCACGCGGCACGCCCCACCACAATATTGTCAGTGGCCACTCTGAACTTCAGGCATGTCATTGAAAGCCTCCGATCACCTATGCCGCAGTTGCGGTATCTCAATCTCCCGAAAACCGTTTCTCGATGACCTTTCATGTTTTGGCTCCTTTGACAATTATCTGAACACCAACGAACCCCTTCCGGAGGCAGAGGCAACGCGACTTCGGCATACAATATTGAAGGACATGTCAGATGAGATGACACGATTGAATTCAGAGATGGAAAGAGTTCGATCTCTGATGGGAGAAATCGAGAAGGAGCGCGAACTGCTGCAGACTCGCATCAAGCGATACACCGCTCTCATCTCCCCTGTACGGCGTCTACCACCCGAAATCCTTGCGGAGATTTTTGGCTGGGTTCTTTTGTCGGATCACTGGACCTTATTCCTGAGGCTTAACAAGGGTCCATGGCTTCTTGGAAGAATATGCAGCCAGTGGAGACAAGTCGTCAATTCGACTCCTAGACTATGGACCACTTTCAGAATCGTGTACGGCATGGAGTCTAGCGCGAACTGTTGTCCTATCGGGGCTGTCGATCTCTTGAAGACGGCGATATCCCGTTGCGGGACTAACACCATCTCTTTCAATCTCGAACTGGACAACGATAGTGACGATGACGCCGGCGGCATCGATATCTTGCAAGAGCTAATCCTTCACAGTGACCGCTGGAAGACAGCCGAATTCTACAATTTCGATCCAGAACTGCTACCCCTTCTTGCACCAATCCGAGGTCATTTGTCGTCGTTGGAAACATTAACATTTGATTCGAGCCTTTATGGAATAGATCCCGACCTCGTAGATCCTCTCAGTGCGTTTGAAATTGCACCTATGCTACGCGAAGTACAACGGAACAATGTCGGATTTCACATGACGCTCCCTCTCAATCAGCTCACACGATACAAGGACGGATGGGGTGATTCCGCCGAAGAATATTCTGAAGGTTCAGCGCTTAGCCGTCTCCACATTCTCAAAGAATCCCCCAACCTTCTCCATCTCGAATTTATCCATGGGCTGCCAGACGACACCGCACGCACCCATGCCAATCTTCCTATCCAACACCATTCCTTGCGGGCCCTCCATGGGTGCGATGACCTGTTTTTCGATAGTCTTATTCTTCCCTCGTTAGAAGAGCTTCACATCAAGATGATGGACGATCTGTCGGAGCGCTGCCCTCCTAAAGTTTATATAGCTGTCCGTGCTTTATTGCAACGATCAGATTGTCCGCTTCAGAAGCTCTCCCTACTCGATATTGTCGACATTCCCGTAGTCATCGACATCCTGCACAGCTGTCCCGCTCTTAGTCATCTTACGCTGAACTTTGGGTTCTGGCACAAAGAGATGGACATTCGCCTGGATCCACTTATCCATCGCCTTAAAGCCACTAGCGGCCACGACACCCTCTTGCCCAGGCTCGAATGTTTGAAAATCAAGATCCAGCATGAATACCCTACAACTATCTGTATCATCAACAGCGCTTTCTGCGACTTTCTCGAAAGTCGTTGGAATTTTGCTGAGAACGCGATGGTTACGAGGCTGCAGAAAGTCGATTTTTTCGCTCTGAGTCCAGTTGAACTTTCTTCGCATCAATGCAATCAACCCAACGCGGACCCCTACCCCCTTACCGTCATTTCCCGTTTGATCGACCTCAAAAACGGAGGTTTGGATCTGTCCATAGTCACAGTAGGCGAATTTCCGGGAAGCAATAGGTTTCATTATCATTTCAGGTACAATCCGCGTTGGCCACGTCGCAAAGTATATATCTAAAACGTTGTTCAGCGAACGATTGCAAGTCATCTCAGACCTAGAGTATTTCCTATCTACAATCTCACTTTTTGCGTATCGACTATTAATTGCATACTAATGATAAAGTACCAGCTGGTCTCATGTCTCGATATATCTATGCGTCTATATTCCATCACCGTCTCTATATTCCACAAATGAAGTAAACAATTAGAACTTGCCGGACATCAATGTTTTCCCCAGTGTCTATCATCTACAAGCGCGCCTGATATACAACATTAGTCAACCTGTTCTCTTCCACTCCGATGGAGGGTAAGCTATCCACAAACTTATCCCATCTTTCCTCTGAAAGTATGGGTGCCTTCAGGTGATCCGATACGCCCATACCATCGACCTACTCGCTCATATGCGGGAACGCAGTCTTCATGGTCCGATCCTCCATCGACGCCACTTGGTCTTGAGTAAGAACTCCTGCCTCGACGTACCATCCTACATCCCTTTTGATCGCATAGCGCTCGTATAGGTCTATAAGCGCCCGAGGTACGCCATGGGTAACAGCAGCGTCATATGCCATACGATGGCCGATTGACTCTATGATCGTTTGCGATTGCGGTAGTATGAAACTACGATAATGGTCTCCCCGGTGACCGTGTTCTTCGACCATGGCGGTATATTTATTGAGGATAGCAGACTCGTCTGGAAGGATGACTTAGTGAGCATATACTAGTAGAATGGCAGTGAACCAACCTACGTTTGGCGAGGAGGCTGCTCGAATTCAATGTTTCGGGGACAGAATATCGTCTAAGAAGTAGTTCGCTTGCTAGACCTAAAGATTTGTGAGATACGCCCTCGACAACCATCATGGCACTTACGAATGCATAGCACAAGAATATCACCTTCAGCAATAGAAATACCGCGCATATTACTCTGTTAGATCACTATAAACAATACGCGGCAAAGGAAAAGGATGACACGTACGAAGAAAGAGATGACTTGGTTATAGCCAAATAAACCTTGGGCACCACACCGTGCCGATAAATCGTAGTGCGTCCTCAAAACAGGCTCAACGACCACTGCCTTGAAAATCGTCGCAACCGCATGGCGAGTCTGAAACCCCGCCGAGTCATCCATGAAATCCTGTATGCATGTCTTCAACAGGGCTTCAAGAACATATGCCTGCGCCACGGCGGTGAAGATGGGAATTTGTTGTGTCCGAAAGGATATGATGGGAACTGGCCGAGGTGCACCGACATGACGGCGCAGGGAGTATCGATACACGGTGTTGCTGGATACTTTCAAGCATGTTATGGCTATCGCTGATAGACTTATCGCCCCGACTCCGACGCGCCACAGAGAGAGCCGGACGTCTACTGAGTTATCGAGTTCGCCGAGCAGTGCTGAGGGGGGAAGACGGACACGATGGAACGTTGTAATGGCGTGATTGAGTGGGTCTGATCCGTTACGACGCGGTAAGACTCTGCGCAGGGTATCAGTGACTTTGGCGGTGTGCAATCAGATCTCCACCACTCACCGAGCCGAGATGCCTTCATACATATCCTTGCCATCATTTATCTTGACGAGGAAGGGTCGAATCCCTGTTACCTCGCCGTTGATGATTAGCTTTGCCCAGACGATACCAAAAGCGGGTTTTCCGAGGACGGGTACAGTCGGCGGCATCTATCTAAAAGAATGTCAGAGAGCTTGGATAATAAAAGGTTGCAAATTACACACTTTGCTGCGAGTGAAGATGTCGTATGAAGTTCAAACCCGCCGCTAGGGAGTAGCGTAGCAGTGGTACGCAAATTCGCGATGTCAAGGCCGTGTCCGACTTCAGAAAGAAGGAATAGCCCTCTGAGATAAGAATACATGAGTATGTAGAGGATGATACAGAGTTAAACCTGACGCACAGAGCCTTGTACACCATCAAGTCATCAATGGTTGCGCGCAAGTCACTTCTTCCCTTCGAAAACATTCGTAGCGTGCCAACGACGAGATTATATTGGATCGCCATGATCGTGAACGCAGGACCACTACATGTCCAGATAGGATCTAGATGGATCCGCCAGAACTTGGGTGTTAATCTTGCCACGTCGTCGCTAGTCAAGCCTATTACCCGTTCATTTAGAGGTGGCCTTGAAAGAATGATCAGGGACTCACCCCAGGATTTGCAGACAGCCTCGGCTTGAAGATAGCCACGAGAGGATTCGTCCAGAGATTTAGATGTGAGGGTATTGTCGACATTGAGTAGGTGTTTAGAGGGCCAGTGGTCGTTTGAAGTATCCATCGTCGCCGTGAACTAATGAAATCGACATTCCGCAATAGACGGGGCATCGTGTTTTTGAGGACCCACCCCCATTATCCGCTCAGGTACGTTCTCCGATGCATGTTTCAAATAGTAGGGAATGCTACAGGTAGGGATCTTGCCTAGACAACTTTCATTCCACTAACTCAATGAGTGGTCCAACGAAGAGGTTCTAGTTCATCTGGGTTGTAGAGGGACGAAGAACCAGCGTGATAAGGAGAAGTCGTGATAAGGAGAGGTGAATAAATTCTAAAGGATTGAATATTGATCAGTTACGAACGGTTGACATATTGCAAGACGAGACCCCTAGGCGCTAACGAGATCGTGCTTGGCGGCAATGGCTTCACCGACGGCCGGCAGTCCAGAGTCTGATGGCATAAAACAAAGGGAAATTCGGTGTTGAAATCCACCGACTTGCAAGAGAAAGTATGTCTATAATACTATAACGTTCAAGGAACGAAAAGTTGGAAAGACTCGTTCCATCCGAGCTGTGCCAAGCCTGCCCTCCCCAAAGCCGAGGATAGGAAGCTCAGTTCCTATGAATTTGGAAACATCGCGGACGAAGGCTAAAACAAGCGGAGGCAAAGTCGCGTCGCTGTTGGTGAGAGCGCATCAAGAGCCGAGCAAGTTCGATTTCAAATTTCAACTGTCGCGTCCGTCACGTGGACGACCTTTCGAAGTCGCGCCATTTTGTCCGTCGACGTCTCTGTTTTCTTCTGGACATACTTCAGACTTAGCTTAAGCTCAACTCCCATCTACCAGGAACACCTCATTTTCTGAAGTTCTTTTTGCCCGTCTCCTCCTAGTGCAAGGTCCCTTGGGACCAAAGGATCCGTGACTTGCCACCCGCCGGTGAAGAAAATTTCAAGTTCATGGATGAGCTCTTCTTGCATAAAAGTAAGATGAAGCGGTGGGCCGCCGACGGTTAAGCTTCCCTTTCACGTACGGTTACTCTGCTTAACCTGGACAAATCCCGTACCTGCCGATCCCGGTCAAGATCTCAACGGGTACAGGTGGGGTTTTCCCGGACTAATCGCTGTCAGTGATTTGTCCTCGTGGACCGTCGGTGAGTCGGAAACGCACGGTCCCAAAGAATGCATGGATGCTATACTAACAGGATGAGATAGCCTTGATCAGCCGACTGTAAGCACTGTGTTCCGAGAAGACATTGGATGTACCAAATGCTGACCGGGCTTCTTTTGCCGTCCCTTCAATTGGGCGAGCTACATTGGTCTCACGCACTCCTGGCAGATGACTGACTAACAACGCAAGGAGATTTTTTGGAATAGAGATGAAAATTTAACACCCTCTTTCAACAGCAAAATCCGAGTTTACCATTAAAGGGAACACCGGCTCATTTTACTATGGTACAAAGCATGCGTCTACATTTCGTAGGTAATTCACCTATTTTCGCCGGTTTTTGCCTGACCAGAAATAGCTGTTTACCAGAAGTGATATGATTGTTGTGGACGTATATTATCTCATGGGCGCCTGGGAATCATCAATGAACAAGACGTCGCATTGATAAGACGGCCAGTCTGAATATCCTTCCTAGATATGCCTTCCCAACTCTCCCAGCTCGTCTCTCTCATCGCAGATGCCACCAAATTCGTGGAGGATACATTCGCAAAGACGACCGAACCCAATGTTCCTTCTTTGGACGACACCGCTGCCCATCCCTTAAACGATCAGGTATCATCTATGGAGATGAAAGAAGCCATCCAGACGATAGAGGGCGCGTGCGCACAGCTCTGTGCCCTTGGCGCTCGCCCTAATCGTACTATGATCAACGTGAGTTCCTCTTAGGACTGAACGACATGCGCTTATCAACCCCCTCTTCCAGAGAATCTTCGGCGTAAGAATATCCACTCGCCGTCTAATTGGTCTGACATGCTCCCCCCAAGATATTTGAACCAGCATGTATCCGCGTCGTCGTGAATTTCAACATCGCCGACCACCTCCTCGACCGACGACAAGCCAGAAGGCCTTCACATCTCCGATCTCGGTGCACTATCAGGTGCAGAACCTCAGAAGTTGGGCAGAATCATGCGGCTCCTTGCAAGCAAACATTGCTTCCGTGAAGGTAGATCGCAACTTTTCTAGTGTTCCAAGCTGATAAATCATAGTTGACCGTGATGTTTTCGCGAACAACCGCCTCAGCATGATGCTCTTAAGCACGAATGGGTTATCGTCCTCGGGCTGATTTTGTGTGAGTCTGGTTTTTGAAGGAGCGATATGCTAACCGTGAACTACTTGCATCTCAGTGCAGACGAAGCGAACAAAGCAGCATCTATGCTCACCGAGACCTTGAAGGACCCAGATTGGGGACATTCGTGCTCGCCTTTTCACGCACCCTTCAATTTTTGGAGCAAGTACCCTGGGTCTTTGTTCTCATGGTATGAAGACGCGGTACGTGCTGCCTTCGAAGATATTCATGTTCTTGCATTCAACGCCGGGATAGGGAAGCGATATTGCAGCGGCGAAAGGTGCTCGCTTCGGGATGGCAATGAAAGCGTGGGATGATTCCACTGAACTATGGGCTGTCATCAATGCATTCCCATGGGACTCTTTGCATAAAGGTGCCGCTGTATGTGATGTCGGAGGAGGAACCGGCGACACGTCCATGCAGTTGGCCAACGTGTATCCTAATCTTCGCATTGTGCTTCAAGATTTACCTGCACCGATCGAACTGGCGAAGAATGAAATTTGGCCAAAGTCATGCCCGGCGGCTATTGAAGATGGGTGTAAAAGGTGCGCTTCCAGTCGCGCCAGTCGAGTGCGAACCCTTTCTATTCACTGAGAACGTGATGACGGCGTAAAGAAAGAAGCTTAACTATCACGTGCTACGGTAAGTCAGAGTAACCGGTCCGTTACATTACTTCAAGTGCCTTGATGATGCGATCTCGATACCTCGGTATTCCTCCATCCAGACGGTCCATTTTGTGTTCCTAGGAGGAATAACCCAACAGACGGATTATCGAGCTGTGAGACAGCTCGTCTTTTCCTCTATGCCTAAGCTACATTCTACGGGGCGGCTTTCTGTTGATCCGCAGCCGCACTTATGGGATCCTTTGCATATGTATAACTCGCTTAACCCCAGTATGCCACTAACAGCTCTGGACGTGTAGGATTTTTCTTTGAGACTGCGAGCGTCCTTGTGGTTTGATGCTGCCAAGGAACAATGGTACATTACCAGAGAGCAAAATGTCGAAATGGGAAACATATAACATAGAGTTAAATCGATCACACGTAGGCCAACAACAAATTGACGGAAAAGGATGAAGTCCGAATGGAAACAAGGTCAAAGCAGCGCGGGCGATGTTGCTCACGAGTATTCGACGACGTCCCAGTCTTCCACTGACAGCAAAGGTTGCTTACCTGGGTCAGAGCAGCCATTAGTACTGTCAGAGTACGTGTCGAGAGCTTTGCCGCCGGCGAAAAGGTTGCATGCCTGGCATTGCCACTGGCTGCGCTGACAAAGGGGTTCAGGGACGCCGATGATCATCATGCGAGCAGACTTGCGGTCAGGTTGTACGGAAATATGGCAGACGTCGCCCAGGCGAAAACCATCCTGAAGGAAGTACTCGACCGTCTTATGTCACTGCAGGTTTGGGTGAAGTTGGGGCGCCGTACCGCTTCTAGTTCCAAGTACAAGTACAAACCTAACTATGGGCAAGGTTCCATCGCGGTCATCGGGCCGTCGAGGCGTCTAGGCATGAGGGTGTAGAAGGACCGAAGTCGTGAATCAGCGACAGTGACAGACTCTGAGGACTTCATTACAGGTAGAGGAGTGACGCCAGTCAAAGTATACTTCAACCGTCGATAGCGCTGACTAAACCCAGTCTTGTCGTTCGGAGAGGTACGCAGCTGCGACGTGGTGAGTAAATTACAGAGTTTTACGAAACGCGCTAAAGCCTCTCCCATCGTAGGCCGCAACGAAGGCTCGTCCTGCGTCATATCATCAACAAGAGGGATAAGAAAACAAAGAGCTGGACAGGACTCCTGAGGGAAGTCAGATTTCATAGCATTGATGTTGTGGTGCCATAAAGACTCACCATGTCATATGTTCGACACATCATGTTCCCTGCGCAGTAAACATCGAAAGGGAAAGGATTCAATTTGGCGGAGGGGTCAGCACGGAGTCTCTGGAGCTCTGGGGCAGACCTGTCACCCGCAGCTACGATGTCATCAAATGGGAGTTCGTTCGGATCGTAGCGACGAGAATATCCAAAATCAATGAGATAGTAGCGAGGCCAGCATTGAGTACGTGTAATATGTGTTGCGAAGCCAGTGTTCTCGGTGTTATAAGAATGGCTAGCGGGATGAAAGCTTTTAGGGTAGAGCTGGCTTGCGTCTAGCATAACATTCAAATTGTTGATATCCCTGGAAGTGAATGTCAATGTGATCAAGTACCGACGGGCGAAGTGGATGAACATTCACTTATGCGCCACAAAATTTTCGTGCATGAACGCGACGCCCTACTCAGAAGCCGTATCGGACGTGTACTCGTAAAGAGCGTAAGCACACACCTCAAAGATTTGCCGAAATGCCTCGACAAATTCGCCTACAGTGTTATACGGAGGTGTACGCGTTTCTCGCAGCCGTGGCATAACAATCATCTGTACGTCAGGATCGTGCGGGACCTAGCACTTCGTAGATAGGAGCACGGTGATTCCTAGGATCATTGGACAGGGGAGAGGAAGAAAAGAACACTCCAAATTCAACTTCGAAAGGAAAATCCGTCTTCGAGATGCGTTTCAAAATGACGGGCTTGCCGTCTTGAGTACGCGTTGCGTCAATAATATCAGGGTGCTATAATATGGTATCAGTTATCTACACACGACCTTCCGACAAAGTTACTAGTACCACATGCATAAGCATCTCTTCGCTGTGTCATCTCCCTTTTTGATTTCCACGTTGGTTTCCAGTCTGGGTGAAATTTGGGACGCAGATTCGAGGAGAAAGGAGTGATGATGCACCCAGAACATGTCCAATCGTCGCCATGAGAGGTTGGGCTCCCATGGTACTGGAGCTGGAGGTCTCTTTCGGCAGAAGAAAGGCATTTGTCAACAGTCGTTTACCATCTAGCCGACGCTTAACGGCAAACTAAACAAGTATCGCAAAGATACTGTCATGAATGCTCCAGCTGAAGAAGAAGAAGTAGGACGCAACAGCGGTTGTGGTGTGCACTAGAATGTAGCTTTTTGATCACCGGCCCGAATTGGACAGGCTTGCACTCGAACCACGACCACTGCCCTGAACTCTTTTCTCAGCTGAAAATTTTTCACTTTTGTCAAGATGAACTTATTGCAAGAACCTATGTAGACGGCGATTAGCCATCTGAACGTGGCGGGGCTTGCATTCACTAGTTGATAGAGGCGCTAGGAGGGTGCAAAGTACGTTATCCATTTTCTCGAATTATGTACTATGGTATATTGACCTCTATCAGAACATATCTCTATTCACGTCTCGGCCTTGTGAGCTTTCTTCTCTTCGTCTAACTAGTACTGTGATGACGGCTAAGCGCTGAGATGCCAGTGTATGTCGATGGTCCATGTCGCCGTGATTGGTATTGATATCCCTTACAACTCGACGAATTCACAGGAATCCCCGAGTCAACCAAGATACGCAAGCTGTCTTGTTGAGTGACAGGAAGAATTCAGTACAATCTCCGCCTGTGCTGCGTGTTCTTCCAGCACGGTGCATTCTGGCTTCCACCACGTTCTCTGCACACTTGGCATCGGCCTCGGGGAGTCTTGCAACTTCTGCTTGCCTCGATGCAAGCCACTCTTCGCTCCACACCTCCTTCAACTGATGTCTGTTGAAGTCTGAACATGGGAAATAGTGCGTACAGTTAATCTACTGTTATTTCGAGTACTTATTCCAATGACGTCAGCGTCATCGGGAATTGCACGCCAACCGCTTTCGAGTCAGCTCAAGTTAATTTGGAAGCGTTTGCGAACCGTATTTTCAACTCCACAGACACGAAAGGTTTCATCTCTGCCGGATGTGACTGAAGAGGTAAGTCAGTCGGCGAGGACACAGAGGGGAAATTGATTTCATATTCCCAGGATATTGTATATCCCGAAGTCACTATTTCCGCGTTCTCTGAGACCGGCGAAGCGGAATCGTCCATCAAAGTTCCACATCAATCCTACACTGGTCGAAAGCCCGTCATACCATCCTCCCTCGCTGATACTCCCTGTGCTACCCTCGGCATCCAGGGGGTGCTAGATCAACTGAACACTACACTCGGAACGTCACACACACTCGACACTCCATCCGTCTCGTCCCTTCTCGAAGACTGCATCGAGAAGAAGTACGACTTGGCACTGCATATGACCGTCTTCGAAATGTATGGAACTTAAGCGGCGATAGCAATATACGAGACGAACTACTCAAACATGAAGAGAAAGACGTGAAGCAGTGACGAGAAGCACTAGTAGGAAACCGAATCATCGACTCAGAATTGCGACCTCGCCGAGTTTGGGACCTGTACAGCAATCGCGTGGTGCCATGCTGGATCAATGGAGGATGGTGCCCGCCGATATCGCACGCATGGGTCTATAAGAAGGATCGCGTGGATGTGTGGACGCGCATCAACGGGGAGGAATGGCCCGTGCCGATCCCCAAGGACGCCAGTCTCAATCTGATCCGTACTCCAGTCCATGATTCAGCATCTCGATACGGACCGTATCGAGATGCCGAATCATGGACTGGAGTACACATGGTTGCCACTGGTTGGATGTGCTCTGTTTGAGACAGAAAGGGGGTCCGAGGGAGGATCTGCGCGCGGAGGAGTGGAAGCTTGACGTGCCTACAATCGGACACGTGTATCATGGCATCCAGGTGGCGATCTACCTGAGTGGGCTGGGACGGCCTATAATGCACCACTGCCAGCAGATGACGTCGCTTTCGAGTTTGTTGATCATGATGACGACGCGGATGAGGACCGGTTTGGAGGGCCGTATATCAAAACGGGGCTAGTGCGGAAATTGGACGCAGGATCGGCAGAAGGGCGTGGAGAGTTGGTTGTTGAAGACGCGGATGGAATGGCGCATACAATTCAAATCCTTGCCACCCACCAATTCCCGATACCTGAAGGCGCGTACACACTGCTGGCCAATATAGATAGAAGAGATGAAGAAGAGACGGAATATAAGTATTGGATAGTCGGCCAAAGCCTTCCGGATCAGAGGTTTGAGAAACTATCTGTATTTCAGATATCAGATCTTAGGGAAAGAAACAGACTGGACCAGTTAGGAATCGTGCAATTGGGTCAATTCTGCCTTCTTTGACATTGTCATGGTAAGGAGAACCGAGAACACTCGGATTACTAGCAGTAGAATTCCCAAGCGTTCGAATGGTGGATCTCCAACCTGTCAATAGTAGAGGAACGCAACATCATACGTTCAATTCTGTTCAAGATCGTTTCGACATGGCCGCCCTATCTGGAGAGGCACCCCGCTTTGAATTGGGAAGGCCTGTGGACGAGACCAGTGGATGGATGTTTGGCTTCTTACAAGATGGCTTCAGTAGAGAGCGTTGGCATTACATTTCAACCATGATCAGCGGAATGGGAGACATACAAGACCTGTATGCAAGGCAAATTTCCTCTAGTACTAAAGCAGCTTGGATGCTACAAAGTAATCAGCTTCGTGTCCGGCAAGTTCGTACTACTCAATAAAGATATGTTGCACGATCATCGCATACCTCTTCCTCAAACAAAACTGACGAAGCTGGTAGTCGTGGAATAAGGATTCGGCTTTGCCGACTATTAGCTTGACCCACCACCACAAGGCGAGGGAGCCTATACTAGCAGGCAGAGCATGAGATGATGGGGTGGGATACGGTAAAGACTCAGATACAACCGCTGGTGCAGGGGTTCTTGGGCGAGGACCGTGTACGAAATACGAGTTGCGACGACTTTGGTCAGATACGGCTCTTCTCTGACCGGATCGATGCGCAGAGTAAAGAGTCATGGGGAGTGATACTTTGGTGATACTTGCAATCGATAGGAGGATGGCGATTGGATGACGCCGCAGGTACCGTAACAGCTGCCGTCTATGTCGTCTCGAGATGATTTTCTAGGAAGATGGAAAGGGTGGGGCGGAAGAGGTAGGGTGAGTGCTAGTGAGAGTCGTCGCTAGAGGATTTCATGCAAGGACGGCGAGCCACGAGACATTGCGTGTCGTCGTCGCCCACACGACTGGCGCGCCATGATTATGTCTTAGACCCGTGATACCGATAGGCTCTTCGTAGCATATCACGATTGCTCGAGGATGCTTTTATCTAATTTGCATACAATAACACGACTCCAGAGATTCGGATGGGGAGATGCCAGGCCTATTGGTGCTCATCGATGTTCACGCGGGCTTCCAGTCTGGGTGAAATTTGGGACGCAGCTGGTACCCATGTTCGAGGAGAAAGGATTGGTGATGTATCCAGAACCTTTCCAGTTGTCGCCATGCTCCCATGGTAATAGAAGCCTTCTTCGGCGGAAGAAAGCCATCGTCGAAGGAAAGTGACAAGCTTGGTTGGTGCCTTGCCGAAGACTTCGAAACAAAACAGATAATAATCAGTTAAATAATACTTCAAATTAACAAATGCAACGGTGGCCCAGCCTTCAAGCTTAGTCACCGGTACCGGTGGCACGTCGTTGAATGTATCGGTTCTGAACGGGCGCGTCCCCCGTGTCCGAGACCTCCTTTAGTTATCAGAGCCTCGAAGATAGACCACATCGATCGATTTAATCAAGCGCAGGTCAGTCTTGCCAACCAATAGTTGGTTGGGGTCTGGGCACAATTTCCTATCGTCGATCTCTGTCAATCCTTAGGGTTTGAATACGTGCCAGATAGAAGGGTTGAACAATCACCCAATCAAAGCCAGAATTCTTTTCTCAGGAAGGTCTCGAAGAGCAAGGGTCCAGCGGCATGATGATTTACAAAGTAGTAGTGAAACGAGGAGACTTGCTGCTAATCATAGTTCTCGTGCCTCTCACAGGAAAACCAGAACACACCGATCAAGGACATATGGCAGAAGATTCACTAGTCATAGTAAAGTCTGGTCTGAGTCGTTCCTTCAGTCCGTCTTGAGTCTGTTGATATTGGCTTGTTTTTCGTTTGTCTCTCCATCGTTTAATGAGGATCATGACGATGCGATGGAGAGTGTTCTAGCTGAAGAAGAAGAGTTACGCACTACGACACGACCGTGGTGTTAGGAGTCAAGAACAAATTGATCGGCCCGGGGACCGGCTTGCTCTCGAACCACGACCACTGGGCCTCATTCTTGTCAATAAACTTGGACGATTTGCTTCGTTCATGCTAAAGTGACAGCTCCTTCAAATATTTCAGTTCCGATATTACTGCCCAATTGAGCATGGTGGGCCTGGCATTTAGTCGATAGGGAGGATAGAAGGTATGTTATCCATTTTCTCGAACTATGTGCCAGGGTATTGACCTCTATGCAGCCCAGTCCCAACACAGGCAAAATCTAGCTCGTCGCGATGGCGGTTCGACCTGCACCGTCGTTGCATTCGCCATTCCCCGACACATCCATGCGCCAGGACCATGTCTCCCTTATCTTTGTGCTAGCACTCTCTTCGGCGTCTATTCTTTTTTTAGTGTCGAAAGCGGCCGTGTACAGGACGAACGTCTGTCCTACATTGTCTGGTGACGTCGCTAAGACGAATGGGAACGATACTAAGAATGAGTGTGTCAACAACATATTTGGAGCATGTGGGAGCATCTTGGATACCTTGTCAAAAATGTCATCGAGCCTGGTGACTTTCCTCATGCACGGGGAGCTAGGTAAGCTATCCAATGGTTTAATAATGCATGCCTAACTGTTTTCGGTAGCGCTAAAGTACCCAAGTTGGACATATGATTTGCAGATGTCAATAAAGTCTGCCCGGAAGGAGCCGGTAGGGCTTTGCCACTCCGGCGCCTTCATCGCTTATCTCCCTTAGCCCTCTCAAAGAGGCAAACAAGCCCGTTGGTCGCTCAGTCGTACTGTCATCTCATTTAGTGCTGGGTCGTTAGCCGGTCCGATTTCCATAGCGCGCTATATGCCATTTTTAATCTTCCTGCAGCGATTTCTCTGACTAGTCTTTGTAGAATGTCAGAGCCTTGTGACTCTTTAAGTTTCCCACAGGAAATTTGCGATGCCATTATCGACCAGCTGCAAGGTGACAATCGGTCTCTGCTGCGAGCATCCTTGACTTGCGGGGCGCTTTATCCGAGAACCAGAGTCCACTTGTTCTCTCGTGTCGTTTTGTCCACCGAATCCAGCTGCATTCGCCTTGCCAAACTTACATCCTTGTCGCCAAAGTTCGCCTTGCTTTTCAAGTCTCTTGGAATCAGTGCTGCGAGGATTGGTCCAATCGATTATAGACCATTCACAGTGATTGAGTCGCTTGTCAATCTCAAGCACCTGACCCTCAGCGGTGGAGACTGGTCACAGATGCCGAATACCGCTGTTTCCAGCCTTCAATCTCACTCTTACCGCTCTTTCAGCATATACCCGTCTTTCAACTTTAGAGCAATGGGCGAGCTTCTGGTTTAAAGGCAACTTCACGGAGGAGTGTCATTTGGATCATTCCCTCCATCGCATCCCGGCTCCGGTCGCGTTGCATATCTGTGAAGCCGATCCTACATTTCCGATTGAGACCCTCCTGAAGTTGGCGGCATCATCCCGTTCATGCCCCTTTTCCTTCAGAAATATCCGTACCCTCAACATCATTCTTTCCTGTCGGAATGCCATGCTTCGATAGCATCTCAACCAGTATTTAGTCCTCGTTGGCACTTCGCTCAATCTTCTCCACGTGAACCATTCCGTGCCAGGTATGTTTACAAACATTTCAAAATGAGTGTCCTCGTGCCCACGCTACCCACAGTCCCCATACACCTCTTCAGAGATGCTCGATGTCTCTAACGTCGAGAAGCTTTCAGTCAGAATCTTGAAGTGCGACACGAACTACTTCGGTCGAGGCTCTCAGATATTCGAGTGGTGGATCTCCAACCTGTCAGTGGTAAAAGAACGCAGCGCCATCCGTTCAATTACCTTCGCCATCGTGTCACCAACACCCGAACCGGAAATGCACGTTACTTTGGATTGGGACGACCTGTGGACAAGACTGGATGAATGTTTGGCTTCTTACAAGATGGCTTCGTTGGGGCGCTTTGCTCTTACATTTTGGCCCCGGCCAGCAGAATGGGACACATACAAGACCCGTATAGAGGGGAAATTTCCCCTACTAAAGCAGCTTGGCCATGAAGTAGTATTGAAATAGTATTCAGTTTCGATATTCCTGATGTCTGGCGTGCGATGTACAAATCTTTATCTTCTTTTACTATTACTTAGCTCTACATATATGATTTCCGGACCCGGACTTGTGCCTGTATTCTGTCTGCTAGAGGGATGTTCGCAGGAAAGTAGCACTGTACATGCGAACTGCCTCTCTTCGCGGAGACGTTTATGAATGTGGTTTACAGTACTAGACTAATAAGTCCTTGATGAGGGCTTGACAAATTGATAACGAGCGCGCTTGTGCTTCGCGGCAGATGCCGCGGAGGCTCCCACAAGAGTCGCGATCACGCCTATCATGATCCAGGTACCTCTTTCGCCACTCAGACCGTGACTTACCAAATCCACCACATTCACTTATTTCGCTGCCAGGAATTCTATCTGAACTTCTAAGCCCAAATAGCTGCGAGTTGAAGATCAGTGTATGTGCTACGACAATGCTACGACACAGTGTCCTAACATAGTTGAACTGTTCGGCAGGTCCAAAGATAGCTTTTTGCAGGTCCACAAACACAGAGTGTTTATTATCTACGAACGGAGGCTTCTCACAGTAAGATACTTTCCTTTGTCTTTCCGGTATATATTGACAGCCACGGGCACAGACCCACGCGGGCGGCGGCACGCCCCACCAAAATATTATCAGTGGCCACTCTGAACTTCAGGCATGTCCTTGAAAGCCTCCGATCACCTATGCCGTAGTTGCGGTATCTCAATCTCCCGAAAACCGTTTCTCGATGATCTTTCATGTCTTGGTTCCTTTGACAATTATCTGAACACCAACGAACCCCTTCCGGAGGCAGAGGCAACGCGACTTCGGCATACGATATTGAAGGACATGTCAGATGAGATGACACGATTGAAATCAGAGATGGAAAGAGTTCGATCTCTGATGGGGGAAATCGAGAAGGAGCGTGAACTGCTGCAGACTCGCATCAAGCGATACACTGCACTCATCTCCCCTGTACGGCGTCTACCACCCGAAATCCTTGCGGAGATTTTTGGCTGGGTTCTTTTGTCGGATCACTGGACCTTATTCCTGAGGCTTAACAAGGGTCCATGGCTTCTTGAAAGAATATGCAGCCAGTGGAGACATGTCGTCAATTCGACTCCTAGACTATGGACCACTTTCAGGATCGTGTACGGCATGGAGTCTAGCGCGAACTGTTGTCCTATCGGGGCCGTCGATCTCTTGAAGACGGCGATCTCCCGTTGCGGAACTAACACCATCTCTTTCAATCTCGAACTGGACAACGATAACGACGATGACGCAGGCGGCATCGATCTCTTGCAAGAGCTGATCCTTCATAGTGACCGCTAGAAGACAGCCGAATTCTACAATTTCGATCCAGAATTGCTACCCCTTCTTGCACCAATCCGAGGTCATTTGTCGTCGTTGGAAACATTGACATTTGATTCGAGCCCTTATGGAATAGATCCCGACCTCGTCGATCCTCTCAATGCGTTTGAAATCGCACCTATGCTACGCGAAGTACAACGGAACAACGTCGGATTTCACATGACGCTTCCTCTCAATCAGCTCACACGCTACAAGGACGGATGGGGCGATTCCGCCGAAGAATATTCTGAAGGTTCAGCGCTTAACCGTCTCCACATCTTCAAAGAATGCCCTAACCTTCTCCATCTCGAGTTTATCCACGGGCTACCAGATAATACTGCACGCACCCATGCCAATCTTCCTATCCAACACTCCTTGCGGACCCTCCATGGGTGTGATGACCTGTTTTTTAACAGTCTCATTCTTCCCTCGTTAGAAGAGCTTCACATCAAGATGACGGACGATCTGTCGGAGCGCTGCCCTCCTAGAGTCTGTATAGCTGTCCGTGCTTTATTGCAACGATCAGCTTGCCCGCTCCAGAAACTCTCTCTTCTCGATATTGTGGACATTCCCGTGGTCATCGACATCCTGCACAACTGTCCCGCTCTTAGTCATTTTATGCTGAGCTTTGGGTTCTGGCACAAAGAGATGGACATTCGCCTGGGTCCACTTATCCATCGCCTTAAAGCCACTAGCGGCCACGACACCCTCTTGCCCAGGCTCGAATGTTTGAAAATCAAGATCCAGCATGAATACCCTACAACTATCTGTATCATCAACAGCGCTTTCTGCGACTTTCTCGAAAGTCGTTGGAATGTTGCTGAGAACGCGATAGTTACGAGGCTGCAGAAAGTCGATTTTTTCGCTCTGAGTCCCGTTGAACTTTCTTCGCATCACCACAATCAACACAACGCGGACCCCCACCCATTTACCGTCATTTCCCGTTTGATCGATCTCAAAAACGGAGGTTTGGATCTGTCCATAGTCACAGTAGGCGAATTTCCGGGAAGCGATATGTTTCATTATCCTTTCAGGTACAATCCACGTTGGCCACCTCGCAAAGTATATATCTAAACGTCGTTCAATGAACGATTGTAGGTCATCTCAGACCCAGAGTATTTCTTATCTACAATCTCACATTTTGCGTATCGACTATGAATCGCATGCTAACGATAATGTACAAGCTAGTCTCATATCTCGATATATCTATGCATTTATATCCCATTATGGTCTCTGTATTCCACAAATGAAGTAAACAATAATTAGAACTTGCCGGACATCAGTGTTCTCCCCAATATCTATCACCTATAAGCGCGCCTGATATACAACATTAGTCAACCCCTTCTCTTCCACTCCAATGGAGGGTAAGCCATCCACGAACTTATCCCATCTATCCTCTGACAATATGGGTGCCTTCAAGTAATCCGATACGCCCATACTGTCGACCCAATGGCTCATATGTGGGAACGCGGCCCTCATGGCTCGATCTTCCATCGATGCGACTTGATCTTGGGTAAGAACTCCCGCCTCGATGTACCATCCTACATCCCTTTTGATCGCATAGCACTCGTATGTGTCTATAAGCGCCTGAGGCACGCCCTGGGTAACAGCAGCATCATATGCCATACGATGGCCGATTGACTCTATGATCGTTTGCGATTGCGGTAGTATGAAACTACGATAGTGGTCTCCCCGGTGACCGTGTTCTTCGACCATGGCGGTATATTTATTGAAAAGAGCAGACTCGTCTAGAAGGACGACTCAGTCAACGAATTGGATGGGAGGGAGAAAACATACGTTTGGCGAGAAGGCTACTCGAATCCAACGTTTCTGGAATAGAATATCGTCCGAGAAGTAGTTCGCTTGCTAGACCTAATGTTTTGTGAGATATGCCCTCAACGATCATCGTGTAACTTACGAATGCATAACACAAGAACATCACCTTCAGCAATAGAAATACCGCGCATATTGCTCTGTTCGATCAATATAAATGATACGCGGCAAAGGCAAAGGATGAATCATGACACGTACGAAGAAAGAGATGACTTGGTTATAGTCAAATAAGCCTTGCGCACCGCACCGTACCGATAAATCGTAGTGTGTCTTCAAGGCAGGCTCAACGACCACTGCCTTGAAGATCGTCGCAACCGCATGGCGAGTTTGAAATCTCGCCGAGTCATCCATGAAATTCTGTATACATGTCTTCAGCAGGGCTTCAAGAACATACGCCTGTGCCACGGCGGTGAAGATGGGAATTTGTTGTGTCCGAAAGGATATAATAGGAACTGGTCGGGGTACACCGACATGGCGGCGCAGGGAGTATTGATACACGGTGCTACTGGATACTTTCAAGCATGTTATGGCTATCGCTGATAGACTTATCGCCCCGACTCCGACGCGCCACAGAGAGAGCCGGACGTCAACTGAGTTATCGAGTTCGCCAAGCAGTGCTGAGGGGGGAAGACGGACACGATGGAATGTTGTAATGGCGTGATTGAGTGGGGATGATCCGTTACGACGCGGTAAGACTCTGGGCAGGTTATCAGTGACTTTGGCGGTGTGCAATCAAATCTCCGTCACTCACCGAGCTGAGATGCCTTTATACATATCCTTGCCATCATTTATCTTGACAAGGAAGGGTCGAATCCCTGTTACCTCACCATTGATGATTAGCTTTGCCCAGACGATACCAAAAGCGGGTTTTCCGAGGACGGGTACAGTCGGCGGCATGTATCTAAAAGAATTTCAGAGAGCTTGAATAATAAAAGTTTGTAAATTACGCACTTTGCTGCGAGTGAAGATGTAGTATGAAGTTCAAACCCGCCGCTAGGGAGTAGCGTAGCAGTGGTACGCAAATTCGCGATGTCAAGGCCGTGCCCGACTTCAGAAAGAAGGAATAGCCCTCTGAGATAAGAATATATGAGTATGCAGAGGATGATACCGAGTTAAACCTGACGCACAGTGCCTTGTACACCATCATGTCATCAATGATCGCGCACAAGTCACTTCTTCCCTTCGAAAACATTCGTAGCGTGCCAACGACGAGATTGTATTGGATCGCCATGATCGTGAACGCGGGCCCACTACATGTCCAGATAGGATCCAGATGGATCCGCCAGAACTTGGGTGTCAATCTTGCCACATCATCGCTAGTCAATCCTATTGCCCGTTCATTCAGAGGTGGGCTTCAAAGAACGATCAGGGACTCACCCCAGGATTTACATACAGCTTCGGCTTGAAGATAACCACGAGAGGCTTCGTCGAGGGATTTAGATGTGAGGATATTGTCGACATCGAGCAGATGTTTAGAGGGCCAGTCGTCGTTCGAAGTGTCCATCGTCGCAGTGAACTAGTGAATTTGACGTTCCGCAATAGACAAGGCATCGTGTATTTAAGGACCAACCCCTATCCCCCGCTCAGGTACATTCGCTGATGAATGTTTGAAATAGCAGGACTGATACTACAAGTAGCCCAGATAACTTTGGCGGGCCCGAGAATTTCCTCTTCGTCCTAGCTTAATGAGTGGGTCCTACGAAGAGGTTCTACGGTCCATCTGGGTTGTAGCGTAATGAATAACCAGCAACATGATAAGGAGAAGTGAAGGAATCTAAAGGATCGATCAGTTAGTTATAAACGGTTGACATTTTACAAGCCAAAGCCCCTAGGCGCTAACGAGATCGTGATTGGCGGCACAACACAATCCACTGTTTTTACCGATGGCCTGCAGTCCAGAGCCTGATGGCAGAAAAAAAAGGGAAATAGCTGTTGAAATCCGCCCTCTTGCAAGAGACTAACGTTCAAGGACGATTGCCGAAACGTGGTTGATAAGAGTCGTTCAATCCAGACCGAATGCTAAGCTGTGCCCAAGCCTGCCTGCTCCCCAAATCCAGCTACCAGGAAAAGCCAGGAAAAACCATGAAAACATCGCGGGCGAAGGGTACGACAAGCGGAGGCAAAGTCGCGTCGTTATTGAACGATATCAAGAGCCGAGCAAAGTCGGCGATCAACCGCGTCCGTCACGTGGACGTCGGACGACTCCCCTTTCGAAGTATATGCAGGTACGAGTTCCGCGAATATCTATAAAGCGGCTTGCCAGGCTACATGAACCACCACCACCTACCACCCTCCTCTCCTCAGATGCAGCACCTGTCCCTACAGCTACTGGGGAAATTGCGCGACATGAATTCTTTTCTGCTTCTTGATAGGCGTCCGTGACGACAACTGCAAGCGGTAGACGATTCTTGTATCCCTGCATACTGTATTTAACTAGCGGTTCCTACAGGACAACGTCACAACCTTGGACCTACACGATACGCGACCTTCCCGTTCAGCGAGACAGCAGCTGCGGCACATCTTCATTCTGATGTGGAGGCTAAAGGCGCTGATAAGAAGTTCTTCCAAAACGAAACATCGTTCAGGCTGGGGAGGAGGAATCAGACGTATTTCGGAGGATTCGGTGTGTCCATTGCTTTCTGTTTCATTCTATGATGTACTCAACTAGTTGAAGGTGCTGCTCCACGCGATTTGGTGCACTACCCGTTTGACTCCTACAGACAGGAGAAATGCTCGGATTTGGCGCATATATCTTGACGAAGGGGCGAAAATGGACACGGAAACGTTAACTTCAGTTCACAATACTACCGATGTATTGCTAGCTCTCGTACGTCTTGGGTCTTTCCTTCTTTCATAATTCTGACAGTATTATAGACCGGTCGTTTTCTGCAGTACTGTGTTGTTCAAACATCGCAAAACATACAGGCGGATTACAACCAGGTCTCTACGCCAGTTCTCTGCAAATCCTCAAGGTTATTGCTTCGAATGGTTCGCAACTCATCATCCCACCCTCACCTACCACCTCACCAGGTAGTTCTGACATAGGGACGAACGGCCCATCGTCCACGAGCCTGGTGTTGAGCTTCATCACGGCCCGCATCGCTGCACTAGTCAATCAGTCACTGCACAACTACGTTGCCATCGTCTCTAAAAACTCCCCCATCGTGCCAGAATCCGCCACATGCTGTACGCCGGGCTTCAAACGTGGTAGTTGCCCATGATTATCGATTTCCTCCCAGTACCTCTCCATAGGTACTCAGCACTCTTCTTCTCCGGCCTTGCTATATTCTTGTTCCCCCTCGGAATCAAAGTGGCATGGCTCGTGTCCATTACCCGCGTAATGGCCTACGCAGCCTATTTCTTTGCTCCGATTATCCCTCTTATACACCCCTACTTCCTTCACCAAGTTTCTCTAACACTTTAAGTCCATCGCCCGTATCACTTCTCAAACGACTCTCGTTCCTGCGCAGTCGCCTTCTTACCATGGATTCATCCGCGTCGACCACTTCACAGACAGAGGCATCAATAGCGGCGCGGATTACAATACTGCGTGCTTAAGATCATCTCCGTTGAGAGATGTCGAACGTGGTTACATTCAGAAAACGCTGCCTTGGCTGTATTCCATTGCATCAGTCTGCCACAGTGTCCTGCAATCATTGGCAGGAATTTCTTCAAGCACCGTGGAATGTCTCCCAGCGATCGCGTTGCTATGTGCGCCGCAGCAGATAAAGCGCTTCAACCCTTCCTCCATCTCCTTGTCGTGTATCGCCGTGTATCTTTAATCGTCATCGCTTGTCAAGATTTGGTACTTATGGACTTACTCGCGAGAGTACGGCAGATCTATGTTCAAATCCACAACTAAAACTGCTACCCTGCGCATATGCACAATCCCAGAGGGTATTATATGCATCGCCTCGACGGTTGCATTCCGATACGAACATCGTTGTCACTGCTATGTCTTCGCGGAGTTCCTGCGACCAACGTGGTCCGGGAGACCTGGGGCTTGAGTTCTTTGTCGGCTCTCTGACGCTCAACGAAGATGGGATGGTCACTGCTATCGATAAACCTACGGATGGGATGAGAAAACATCTTCGAGAAATTTTCGGACAGATGGGAGTATCCCGTCATTCAAGCGCCTTGCTCGCCTTAACTTCGAACCATGCTCACGTCCATCCCCCGGATTAAATAGAGATTGCACAATTCGTTGTGTGCGACACCCACTATAAGCAAAGACGGTAGCTGGTCGAAGCTTCGTTGACCGTCATTGAATGGCTAGGCCTCATTATCCGTCGTCTTGATGATCGACACGTTGGCCCAGGTCCGTTCCCTCGTTTCGATTGAGGCTTTCGCTACCGCAAAGATCTCGAAGTGATCGTGGGCGAGATACTCATGATTATAGACGCACGTGAATCGCGTATTACAACGAAAAGTCGCACATATCATTTTGTTCTTGTTCTCTTCCAATGCTACCTCTTTTCACTGTTGGACGGACACGACTTAGACCCGGATGACAGCATGATATTTGTCATCAATATCCTTTTCTCAGACACTTCCTTGTCTGTTCGTCAGGTCTTGTTTGTGCGATCCGTCCGTTCTTCATTACTTCTGCATCCAGAATATGCTTGTTCGATTCCCTGCCATGCGTGATTGGTGGTATAAGGCGGTTGTGCGTCCGCTTCAATGGAATCGAAGCGAGGAATTTTTCGCTTGGGCGTTCCTCGAACGCGTCGAGGTGGCTGTTATGATCGGAGAGTTGCTGGGTATGTTTGGCTACCGCGGATGAAGAAGTCTCTATATCGCAGTATGATTACGGGGCACGGCGTGTATAGAGGGATTTCTGTTTTAGTTGAGCGAATATCAGTGAGCACTGCCTATCCTATTATGTTATAACCGGTCTGAAGACGCGTACATAGCCTCGATGGCGAACGTCTACGTAAACCGTATGTTATGTAACATTCTCGAGTACGCTTTTCCCTTCTCAAATACTGACCGACGAAATTCTGACTCTTGTTTTAGGTTAGTATGTATTCCGAGTTTCAAAGCTTAGAAATGCAGTTTTCCAGCAAGGTCATCAATCTAGACTGGGGCCGAGCTGGTCTTGATTGAATCAGCTCTGTTTGTGCTGGACCGAACAATGCGAATATCTGTGCTTCTATATCAGAGCCTAGTATGTGGCAGAACATTCGGAATATCTGTGGACTTCGATTTTGCTTTTGCTCAAGGTTCCATTATAATGCTTGTCTCCGGGTTTTTGTTCCTGTGTCCTATCAAACCAACACTATTCGTTAAAGCATGCACTTTCAGAATCATCGCAGCTTTCTTTCAAAGAAGAGCAACGTAGAATGCGCTCTGTCGAAGTAGTGCCTTCTTTTACCTCTCTTACTCGGTAGCGGAGTCAGATCTATTACGCGTCACGACGGAGCAACAGACATATCTCGCGGTGAGTGTTTGAGATAGTACCTCTGCAAAAGTTTATTCATCAGCGCGGTTTCTTATTTGGTGTATCTTCAGAAAGCTTCCAATGACACTCCAGTGGAAAGGGGAGTACAGAATTTCGGTGATCCCAGCTGCCTTTTACCATCGGTGAAGGACGGTACTGATTTTACCGCCTCCAATTGGTACGCGCCCTTCCCTTGAATGCCCTCTGATTTTCTATGTCTGACTCTGCTGATCTAGCGGCCATCTAAGCGCCATCGATGTCACATTGATAGAGGAAGGAATCAACTTTTGCAAGGAGCCGTGCAAGCCGTGTCCAATCATCAACTGAAGATAGTGATTTGTTCATTTCGCTGGCAATAAGCAGTGCAAGGCGCCGTTATGTCCCATCCGCAGCCACTTCTTCCTTCCCCATTAATGCACGTAGTTACCACGATGCAAGTGACAACAATCTGCCACAGTGATACATTTTGCGAGGAACGCAGAAACGAGTCAGCAAATGAGGCACGTGTGGTACTGGCATCTCGGCAGCGCGCTTATCATATAAAGGACGCCTCGCAGCCGAAGACGTTACTCTAGGAAGCCTTCCTTATCACCCTCACCATCCAACACTTTTATTTACCAGTTATCTTTCAATGACCCCACGAAAAGCTCATGGACAAGCGGGAGGACCAACGCAAGGTGGTACCAAAAGAGGTCCACCCGGCGTTGGCTCTGCCGATGCCCAGAGTCACCTTCGTGGGGGGTTTGCAGACCAAGGCGCTCTGCAAACCCCTGTTTCTATAGCTTGTAAGTCTTTGCCTCTGGGGTAGACACGTTAATCCATTTACAATTTCCTAACTTTCTTTGACTGTCATCTGTAAAGCGCATGTCGAAGTCGTCGGTGTGAAACGTCCTTCGTACGGGAAGGAAGGGCGTCTGATTAAGATTCTCCCAAACGTTTGCGAGGTAAGTGTCCCTGAAGGAATGATCTACCAATACGATGGTCAGTTTCTTCTTTTCTGAATCCCGGATGTCCGAACTGAGGACGTTTTGCTGCAGTTCAAATTTATGTCGGAGACGATGGTGCGTCTGTCGCTTATGCCAGAAAGTTCGATGGCTGACAGAATCTCCAGACAAGGAGAAGACACTCGATATGTCATTCAACAGGTCTCTGTTCGCCAAGATGCAGAACTCGTTCCAGGATGTCTTCACGCCTCATGCCGTTTATGATGGGGAAAAGATTGCATTTGCTTCCCATGTATTAGATTTGGGAACATCTGATAAGCGCCAGGTATGTTAACCCCTTTCTTTGCTGTGCTTTGATCATATCGTATCTGTTAGAATACGGATTCCTAATTTGGAAGTGCGAGCTTGCATGAACATTCTCGCTCGTTCTCCCCATATTCCCCGGGACGCTTACTCATTTTATTAGTGATACATTACTCATATTTTCTAGTACATTCTACATATTTTCGTAGTATAAAAGCCATGTCAGTAGTAGGGCATCACTAGCGCGATTGCCGTGAACATTAGTTCCTTTTCCGCTCACTTGTGAACCGCGAGTTCTAACAGTATCCTTCTAGTTTGACTTGATGATGGACAATGGTCCGGAGTGACCCCCTAAGCGCTTTATCTTCTGCTTGACGAAATCGAGCATCGTCAACTTAGAGTTAGTCCAAATGTTCTGTACCCTATATTTGATACTGATAATGCTTCAGGGTACTTCAACATTTTACCAAGGGACTGCAGCCATATGATAACAAGGTGCAGAAGGTGCTCACCATAAGTCTTTCTTTCATTTCACCGATCTGCTTGTTGATGCGACATAGGCCCTTAATGTCATCATCCGAATGGCTCCCTCTCTAAAGTACCCTTCGCATAGCCGGTCGTTCTACATGCATGAAACAAAGTCCATCAACTCAGGCTTGTTGGTCTGTCAAGGATATTTTCAGTCCGTTTGCCCCACTGTAGACCAGCTTCTCATCAATGTCAACATTACAATGGGTATCATGTACAAAGATGGACCCCTTATACCTCTATGTCTCGAGTACCTCGGCTTGCATCCCAATCAGGCACACCAACTCAAATCTATCGTGAGCTAATAAGGTTTCTGGATATAGTACATATTTCTGACTATATATTGGTAGATGCACATTTGGTCTGTAGTAACGCAAAGCAGCACTATGATCCTTCAGTCTCAGCAGTCTCTGATGCTGGGACTTCTGGTTCAATTGAGCATGACCATATTATGGAACACCACAGGAGTGAATATAAGGCAAAGGTCCATCCTAACCAGCAGAATGCTATGTACTGGATGGTAAGTACTTTACTCCTGTGACTGATGCATGAAGATTAATGGAAATGCATGTACTAGTGATTAACATAGGCCTCCATTCCAGACCAGCTTACTATTCTCAACTCATCTGAATACTCCTCACAAATGTGAAACCACCTGAATCCTGTTATCTTCTGACATTCTGCTTTGTTACATGTCTCTTTCTACTGTACTATTTCAATCAATTTGTCACAATTTTGGAACTCATGGAGCTCAGAATGTTTGTTTCAATTTATGGCAATTTTTGAGCCTTGTGACCTGTGACTGACAAATTGATTGAAATAGTACAGTACTCTCAATCATGATTTGCTAGTCTGTAATGCATAGTTGTACTTTGATAGTTTATTTTTTCATGTGTGAAATTGAAGTTAAATATTTATTTTATGCTGCTTTAGCAACCTTGCCTCAAGATTCAAGAACAGAATTGAAAATAACCATCAGTGAAGCTGCATCATGAATTGCCCTGGGTACCAGGCTTTATATGCAGGTACAAGTTCCACAAGTATCTATAAAGTGGCTTGCCAGGCTACTTTTGAAGTTGGGTACTGGAAATGCCCGCCAGAAAGTGTAACAGAAAAAATGGACCTTCTTTTTTTGAAATTTCCGGTAACTCAAAGTACCCAGATGACCGTTTCTCATTGATGCTGAACGTATTTCGCATCGTTTCCTCTCTCTACTGCGAAAGTGGGAACTATTTTTTAACTTTCGGTATATAATATGGTATTTATATATGTACTGAATGCTCATATTAATTACTGTGACATACCTTTTTGGGGTCAGATATATGCCTGCACTGTCTTGACTCCCTCTACAGGTCCCCAGGGCTTCATTTCACTTCAAACAAAGAGCGGGATGTACTTTTCCATGCATTTAAAGAACTTCTCCGAAGCTACTTTTGTAAATTTATGACTGCAAGTGGTATATTTTGTTGGCGGAACTGCGGTAATGAACAATAGAAAAGAAATTTAAAAAATGTGCTCTCGGAGAAAGCTTTGTATTAGTCTTGCCATCATTTTTCGTCACCAAAAGTAGTGCTCATGATCAGTGTGGAGCGAGCTATTGGTACATCCCACTTCTCCCTGCCATCATCGGAGTTTGAATTTTCAGGGCATTTCCAGTGTCCATTCGAAGGGATTAGCATAACATCGTCATCTCTCCTGCTCACACAGTGTACGATAGAAGGAGGCGCACAAGGAAACCTTATAATCACTAGTCTGACAGTGAAAGAATATTCATTGCGAAGCCTGAAGAAGTTCGAGTGCTAAGTACACGTGCCTTTGACCGCATGCCGAAGACTGCCGGCTGATAGAGTTTAAATGCCGCACCCGGCCACCACTTCATCTTACTTTCATGGTCGGTTTGCCATTATCTTCCTAGACCTGCACAAACTGGTTAGGAGATCCTTACATATACCGAAAAGCCTCAAGAAATCCCAGGAATTCGCAGTGAATACTCGACATTATCCTTTTTTTTTTTAGCAAGGTTGGATCTCACCAATACCCTCAAGCCTTTTCTTAGCTGATGACAATAACAGTGTTCACGTACATTACTTTGCACCCACAGGAACCTCGTGTCGGTAGTATTCATGTCATGTGCAAAAAGCAACGATTCGGCTTCCCTTCCACGTACTGTAACTCTACTTAATCCGGACAAATCCCGTACCTGCCGATCCCGGTTAGATACAGGCGGGGTTTTCCCGGACTATCCACTACCAGTGATTCGTCCTCGTGGACTGTCAGCGAGACGGAGATGCATGTTCCACAAGAATGCACGGACGCTATACTAACAGGGTTGAGATAATCCTGATCAGCCGACAGTAAGCACTGTGTTCTGAGAAGACATTGGATGTATACCAAATGCCGACCGGGCTTCTTTTGCCGTCTTTTCTATTGGGCGAGTGACTAACTTGCGTCAGTCAAAACGCAAAGGAAATGTTTGGGATAGAGACGAAAATTTGACACTCTCTTTCGACCACAGCAAAATCCGTCGGGTTTACCTTTAAAGGTAATCCAAAGCATATGTCTAGAATTCGGGAGTTTTCACCTATTTTCGCCGGTTTTTATCCTACCCAAAATAGCTGCTTACCAGAAGTGATATGGTTGTTGTGGACGATATACTATCTCATGGGTGCCTGGGAATTATCAATGAACGAGACGCCGCATTGATAAGACGTCCAGTCTGAATATCCGAATTCCTAGATATGCCTTCCCAACTCTCCCAGCTCGTCTCTCTCATCGCAGATGCCACCAAATTCGTGGAGGATACATTCGCAAAGACGACCGAACCCAATGTTCCTTCATTGGATGACACCGCTCCCCATCCCTTAGACGATCAGGTATCGTCTATGGAGATGAAAGAAGCCATCCAGACAATAGAGGGCGCGTGCGCACAGCTCTGTGCCCTTGTCGCTCGCCCTAATCGTACTATGGGCAACGTGAGTTCCTCTTAGGACTGAACGACATGCGCTTATCAGCCCCCTCTTCCAGAGAATCTTTGGTGTAAGCAAGTATTCACTCGCTGCCAAACTGGTCTGATATGCTTTTCTTAAGATATTTGAACCAGCGTGTATCCGCGTCGTTGTAAATTTCAGCATCGCTGACCACCTCCTCGACAAGCCAGAAGGCCTTCACATCTCCGGTCTCGGTGCACTATCAGGGTGCAGAACCTCAGAAGTTGGGCAGAATCATGCGGCTCCTTGCAAGCAAACATTGCTTCCATGAAGGTAGATCGCAATTTTCCTAGTTTTCCAAGCTAATAAATCATAGTTGACTGTGATGTTTTCGCGAATAACCGCCTCAGCATGATGCTCTTAAATGCAAATGGGTTATCGTCCTCTGTTGATTTTGTGTGAGTCTGGTTTTTGAATGAAAAAGGAGCCATATGCTAACGCATCAGCAAAAGGGCAACTTCGTCTTTGACAGCTTTGTCTTTTTTTAGACCACTTTCGGCAGCTTTATCTTTGATATGACATCTTGATCTTGGGCAACCCGGATCTTTCATGTCTTTATGATCTTGCTCTCATCACCGACTCTTTCATTGTTCCCTTACCTGGATTTCTCCTAATGATGCTCTGAATGCTTGATTAAGATGCTGCACTGACTGTTTACTGATATATCGGCTGAGAATTCTGTTCTCCGTTGGACCATAATATTATGTACCATCGGCATGCAAGTCCAAAAATTACTAAGTCATTTTGAAGTCCGCCCGGGGTATAAACTCCGGGGTCCGTGCGTAGAAGCCAGATCAGTATCACGCAGTTCCACGTGATGTTGAACTCCACGATGCGGGCTGATGTGGGCCTGGCATTTCTTCATTTCTTCCTCCTTCCTCCTACTGCCATCCCCCCCATTGCTTCGCTTCACTCCTTACTCGTAGCTTTCTCGTGCAGCCGTCACCAAGATGACCTTTGCAGCTCCAAATGGCGCTTCCATAGCCCAGCCGTATGCGTGGTCGCGGGCAGGTCCTAGTGGGCCACTGTCACTGCAAGGTCACTATTGATCATCGTTACCTCTCCCTCAGCTGACCAAAAATATGCTGCTAGATTTTGCCTCTATCGATCTGCTCGCCCACTTTGACTGTGAACGCATTCCAGAGTGCATCGTGAGTGCGCTTGTACGGTGTTCTAATGTGATGGACTAACCGGATCCTAGGTCCATGCTAAGGGTGCAGGCGCACATGGGTACTTCGAGGTGACGCATGACATGAGCAACGTCACACACCTCTCTCTCTGCCCTCTAACTTGACAGTGGTAAGTGAATTTGTTTGCACTGCTGGTAATCCTCTGTTGCTAACATCGTTCGGTTCATAGGGATGCTCAATGACTAGCCCACAGCACATCAAGTTTTGCAAGGGGTAATGTTTTCCCCCTTCCTTTTATATCCTTTGCTTACCATTTCAACGAGTCAGGCGCCGCTCAGCCCAATGGTATGGATCTCAAGAGCAGGTTCTCTTAGGTGACGGTACGCTCGATCACACGGTGGTCATTTACATTGACTAACTTTTTCCAGGCATCGTATGTTCCCTCAAGCATTGGGTCAGGATAGATAGGGCCAGGGACAAGGCTCGGGCGATGGTGTCGAGGGTTGGTGGCTGGTTGTATTAGGGTTATCTGTTTATGCTTGCTGTATGCACATTATGTACATGTACTATGTTTATCCCAAAGACTAATATACTTATTGTGCTCTTTTATCATTCCAATGCCATAAGATCTGAAATATATGAAAGATGTCGCACCTTACAGGTCCTCAATCAGTCTTTCAAAGAGTTGGTCTGCTTGACAAGACAAGGTACCTGTCTTGTGAAATACATTTTCTTCTTGCGGAAAGACATTGTATTTCGTATCTTTCAAAGCTTTTACGACTTTAGAAAGTACTGAAAGACCACAAAGATGAAGTGACTGTTTTGCTGATGCGTGAACTACTTCCGTCTCAGTACAGATGAAGCGAACAAAGCAGCATCTATGCTCACCGAAACCTTGAAGGACCCAGATTGGGGACATTCATGTTCGCCTGTTCACGCACCTTTCAATTTTTGGAGCAAGTACCCTGGGTCTTTGTTCTCATGGTATGAAGATGCGGTACGTGTTGCCCTCAAAGACGTTCATGTCCTTGCATTCAGCACTGGAGTCCACCTGCATCCACGGTCGAGGTCATTTTTGTTGGAATAGTCTGGAGAGGAATAGCGATGTGTGGTTATCGAAAACAAGAACGACGAGAGCAAAATAGAGGGAGCGGGAGATAGTGGTGGTAAAAGTTGGGCCCTGATATGTATTGTACCAGAACTTTGCCTCCGAAATCACGCGGTGCCACTTTTGGGTGGAATTGTGGCACAAAACTTTATTTTGTCCCTTTCCCTTCCAAACGGGGCTCTCGCCGGAAGCGAATCAGAGGACTCGTCAGATGGTTCCTTCTCTCCATATCGTAGGGAACGACCACATCCTTCTTTGTAAACTCAGTGCACATAGGAAGGGGGTATCCCCGCGACGACAACGGTACCCTCTTTGACCCCCTTCATCCCAAGCTCATCACATATACAAGTACACCCAAATTTGTTCATTGACGGAACTGATAAGCAGCAACGTTCAACGCTCCTGATGCTTAGCATGCTTGGCATTCCGAGTCGGTGGCCACCGCACGAAGCTCGGACATCAAGCAACGCCAAGGGTATCAAAGCCCAGAGCTTGCAGCTTCTTAGAGCTTCCCATTAAGCCTCGCTGAAATGGAGCCTTTGTTTTGTTGTGGCGTTGTGACTGAGTCCATTCCTACAAAATAATCGAAAGTAGAATGCAGAGCTTGGCGTGTGTCGTGAAAACCATGCATCTCCACCCGTAGGATTTTTGGCCAATGAGTATTTTGCCAAGGAGCTCATCTGTCATCGGGCACCCGGGCAAGTCCTAAGTCGGACTTGTGGTCCTCCCGGCACCGGTGAATACCTTTGACGACTTCTCGATGCTGGACATGCCTTTGACAGTCTATTTACATCTTGGAAGCTCGTCAGAATCGGCAGGCAACTGGACTCTGATCAGAGACTTCAAGTTCGTAGATGCATACATGAAATATCTGAAATACCCGTAAGCAATGCCGTTCGATCAACGTATCCGACTTATGGTAGACTCACGACTAGAAGGCTTTCACTCCAAACAAAACTCGAAGATGCTAGCCTCCCTCGTGTCCCATACACGCACAAACCGTAATCCAGTCTCCCTGCCCAGTGCAACGAAATGGTCCAAACTGCGTTCCTGACTGTTGCACAAACACATCATTTCCACATCTATATTATACTGGGTCATGCAGCCGGCACCATAGTTTGGTAACAGAGGCTCCGGTGCGGGTTTGGGACCTATCACCTTGGGAGTGGTCTTGTCTCTGTTGGCGTGCTGGATGATGTAGTCGCCTGCGACAACATTTAGGATCTGAGGACATGTGAGAGAGAAGGCTTACAGATTAACAAGCGGCTATCGGCCGACATAACGTTCCCCACACCTTGCAGAATCTTTTTGCATTCCTTGTCCGGCCAGTTATGCCTAGAAACAACGGTGAGTGTTCAGACCTTCACATTTGAAGACACGACTGACAATATATTTTTCAGCTTTGAAAGCATTGGTTAAAGGGTGGGACGATCAGCGCGATATATTGCACTCACAAGGTATATATCACAGTCCTTAACCGGCGACTCCGTGAGGAAATCGAAAGATTTGAACTCAACGCGCCCATCTTCAATAGCCGCCGGGCATGACTTTGGCCAGATTTCATTCTTCGCCAGTTCAATCGGTGCAGGTAAATCTTGAAGCACGATGCGAAGATTAGGATACACGTTAGCCAACTGCATGGACGTGCCCCCGGTTCCTCCTCCGACATCACATACAGTAGCACTGTCGTAAAACGGGGGATCAGTTCGTCTCCAGTATATACATGCGCGGTGTGGAGCCAATAGTATTGCGCTTGGCTGAGCTCTGCAAACGCATGAGGATGTACACTACTGTACCTACTTTTATACTAAAAGACTATTTACTAGAACTTTCTATACTTTTCCTCCTTCTTCTTCCTTAATCAGCAAGCTCGGCAAGATGCCGGATTGCCATATTCCAACAAGCACCTTTACGCAAAGAGTCCCATGGGAATGCATTGATGACAGCCCATAGTTCAGTGGAATCATCCCACGCTTTCTTTGCCATCCCGAAGCGAGCACCTTTCGCCGCTGCGATATCGGTTCCCTATTCTCCCGGGCGGCTCAGCGCAAACAGAGGCTCCTTGAAATTGAGAATGAACAGAGGATGGAGGATGTGGAGGCGCTTAGAATGACGGAGGTACGTGTCATATACCGAGCTGGATGCATTACGCAACTGACAACCCGATAGGAACAACGACAGCTGTTGCTGCGCTCATTTGCGACCGTGACTTCCGAATTCTTTCCTCTCGATGGCCTGCAATGGACACCAGTATCACTGCACAAGCGTATACAGGTGCGTTTGGACCGCCATTTGAAGTTCAATTCGAAGGCTGAAAGATGTATAGGTGATGAAGCGAGTGGCGACAAAGGAAACGGCAACGACGACAACAACCTTGGATGACCGGCCTGCTGCATCGCCCTCGCCACCTGCTCTTGCTTCCATCACAAACGCCACCCTCGGGACCGCAGAAGATACAATCCGTGTGTCGTCAACGTCGCTATCTGCGTTCCTGACGTCGTACTATGCTTCTCCTTCTCGCACCGGTGAACGGTCCAGGTCACCTGTCAAGGGCCTATTCACGGAGGAAGACGAGGGACCTGCAATCAACGGTGCAGACGAATCGACTGTTCGCGGTCGTCTCAGCCGGAAGCCAGGGACCACTGTGCCTGCGCCTATCTCCACGTCAGCCACGCCGCCGGACGACGAGGAGCTACGTACACCCATCGCGCCATCTCATCCTATATCTTTCGAGCAGACACCTCCATCACTTGAACAACTCAACTCTACACCATGTCCGTCGAGGAAGAGGAGACTAGATGAATCTCCTTCGGCTGGCACGAAGCGTTTACATCACGCATAGCTATCCTTATTGCTATTTTGCTCAGCACTACATATACATACCCAACCCTGCAATACAGATGGATTTGCCGAACATGATGTAGGATGCTAAGCCATTATCCGTCGTAGTACACCCACTTCCTTTAGACTCTCGCGATAATACGCGGTCACATGCGGTCGCATCATCGATCATCAGCATCTTATGATTGTATAGGGTCCATCCTGCTTTTTGATGGCAACAGGTAAAATACTTCAAGCACAGAATTCGAGCGAAGTTGATCGGCTTCACTATACTTATCCGGCAATCCTCAAAAATTTTCGATGTACCTGTTTCGAATGAAGTATTTTCCCCAGTCACTCCGGCCTGTGGATCAGGGCGACAGCGACCTGCCAGGAGAGGTGGCTCCCCCTTCTGATCATGATATGTTCAACTACAGGCATCCTCGGTCCCCGCCCAATGTCGCTGGGTCTCCTGCAATGCTACCCTGACTAGTCGTGCTCCCACACCAACCGACTTGCCGACTGCAGATGTCATTGGTGGATGGGAGATCATATCAGCGTTCCGTCTGCAAAGAGCAATATCTGCTCTCCAGCCCGTCTCCTCGTTATTCCAAAACTGCCACATGCTTGTCTCGCGCTTCCTCCGCTGACTCTTCACAGCTTCACGTTTACAGAACAATTACGCTGCTCGACCCTATAACTTCGCTCCGTCCAACCCAAGGCTCCCCCCGTCCGCGTCCAATGTTGTTCGACTCCCTCTTTCTCTCTCTGGTCGCCTTGGCCTATAGCACCTCAACCTCGTCGACAGAAGAGCCTGTCGTTGACCTAAGTATCGGTCCCATTTCTAATATCACTGTCGACATTAGTGTACGCCCTTCCCTTGCACCCGACTTATCTAACTGACGTTCCAATAGCTGAAATCTCTGGTCAATAATCTCGTCGAGTACGTCATCTCTTCCTTTCTCAGTCCTTACTCATTACTTCCCGATGTAGCGTCTCCTTCACCGGTATACATTCTCTCTCTCCCTGCCCGTTCGTCCTGTAACACCCCTCTAGTCACCAACTTCATTCCTGCCGAGCTCACTCTCGACCGTATCGTCGCCTCCGCAGGCGTAAACAATACCATATACGCCTCGTTGGACCACAACTTTACCCAGCCCCTCGTCATCCCCTTCTTCGGCCATGAGAACACCGGCATCATACAGAACGTGCTGCTTACCCAGGGCGCGCTCGCTTCCCTCGAAATCGTCCCGCTGAAGTATTTGGATGTGTTTAATACAACTATGTATTTGAGGTGAGAGTGCTGTGTGTTTTGGTTCTGGTTCGAATTCTGATTGGGCCGGGATAGATGGGGCACGGTTTCTGGCGCAAATGGTATACCGTGGAACCATACGGTCACGCAGAGCGATGTCTCTACTACGTGCGTATATTGAACCTTCTGTCTTGGTATATCTTATTCAATCCTTCCGGGCAGCTACAAACTTGCTTTGGGGAAGGAAGACGCTCCATGATATCTTACGATATTTAATCTATGCAAGGAATGATTTTTGCTGGGTATTTGTACACCATTGGGATAGCTATAATACACAGAGGAAGACATCCTCGGCTCTATATTTCGTGACACTGCCCGGATATATGCTCGCATCAACCGAATATGATTGGGATACGCAGACAGGTCCGAAGGTAGTGTCTCGATAGTCAACCGCCCTAGGTAAAGTCGGAGAATTACCTCATGTACGGCAAAATCACCAGTCGGCAGCTATGAAATTTTCGTTTCTAAATGTGTAAATACCTGTTGTACATTGACAAGATCCCATAATCTAACAAGGGCTATCCAGAGCTCGAGCCTTTACATCTGGTACATGCGTCGGTTCTACCGACGATCTGCTGGAACGTAGATCAGCCATTGGTACGCTGATGTCCTGGAAAGAAGTTATGAGGCCCCCACGTCCGACTGAAAGATTGAGCGTGGTATTTACCTGCTCCTGAGTTTGTATATCAGTAGGCACAGTACTCCGAGCTTTAAATCTCATGGATGCCAGAGCTGTACTCGGTAGTGACCCGCCACCACCGCTGGAAGATATCACTATATTCTCTTGGCGGGAATTTCGCATGTTCAACCTAGTTAAGGTAAGCCACAGCGCGTATTGACAAAACAATTGCGTACATTGCCAGTAGCGAATTGAGATAGACTTGAAGGGTGTTAAAAAGACAGATCTACATTGTGACAAAAAATGAGACAATACCTCTTGGGAGAGGAGTCGCGATTCCCGTGGCTACGAGAGAGCCGGGAATACCCACGAACTGTAAGATCCTTGCGTCAGGCGGCCGGCTTCAGGACAAGAGGAAAATATAGAAACCGTGATAAGAATTGTCAATGCACATATCCTGGGCAGCAATCAGTGCGGATTTTAAAAATGACCTGGTAAGGGCTCACGTAGTAGCCAATCCAGACACGACAACAAAGCGCGATAGTACCAACAGCGGCTTCGATGTGCTACATGGATTGTAAGCACACTAGGAACCTTACATGAAAGCCGACCAACCTGGAAAAGTTCGAAACCGATCGGCTTTTGAGAAGGTAATACGACATGGCTCCGCATATAAGGATATCAACTCCCGCGGTGGTACCCAAGAGCGCTTCAATGGACTTCTGCATTATTAGTTCAGCGGTGGAAAAGAGTTAAAGGAATGGATTTCCGCACAGAAACTTTCGCAGCGTCTTGATAGGCTTTGATGGTAAATCTACAAGGCCGGCGCTGAGTACGCATGTATGACAGCGCGAATGGAGCCTTACATAGCATGAATTTCGTCTGGGGCATGGAAACACTGGTAACGATCAAGCTTGTTTCCTGGTGGGGAAGTGCTCACTGATGACAACGGCTAGCAAATCAGAAGGCTAAGACACGGAGATCAGAATAGGTTGATAATGGCCTACCAGTTGTGGCTGCGATAACAACGGCCTGAACGAGCCACGGTCAGCATCGGGATTCCTTACAAATGCGGATGCAATATCTTACGATTAACCATGGGACGGTCTTATGAAAGAAGCGCCCCACTGAAAGAAGAACTGAGTTATACCGTTTCGTAGAATCTTTGAAGGGTGGGCGCACGCACACATCCATATTCTCACAGCATAAACACTACGGCGAATCGGTTAGCGCTAGTCAAACAGGGGATGAAAGGCTCCCACATATCTACGAGAAGGATGAGAAGACCCTGAACGAATCAAATCAGCGGACGGTATCAGCAGCCAGAGAGAAACGGTATACCAAGAACATGATATCTGTCTGATAAAAAAAGCGTCAGAAAATGACGTTCAAATAGATTGACTGGCGTAGTCGATCTCCTTGAAGCTCCTTGAATATACTCTCAGCCAAAGTCTGCGGTACGAAGAAGACATGGCGAACGTACCACACAATAGTCGTAAGTGCTTGAGGATTTGCAAAGTTTTTGATCAGATAGTAGTACAGAGCATGCGCACAGAAAATGAGATAAAGGGTGTCGACGATCCTGTAAAACGAGTTATTCCGGAATAGTGCCGCAACCTTATAAATCGACGTACCAGAGGAGGCCAACCTATTTGATTAGAAAAATCAAATTATGGGCATAGGAAAGCAAAAGATGGTGCCGTACTGCACAACGGTAGAACCACCAGTCATTCGGGAATCTACTGAAATAAGTCATTGATTGCATGGCTGTAATTCCCCAAAATCTGTAGCAGAAACCGTTATGAATTCAGTGGAGACCGAAGAAGGATATCGTAGTACGCACGCTGTAGCCACCGTAGCGCCTATGTAGATCGCTCCCATCGTCGACGAAATATCAGTAGACATGTTTGATAGAGATCAAGAGGCTTGGGAGCTTCTTTCGTATTTATATCCAAATCACCGGAGTGCTAAAATGATCATCAAAATCTCGAAACGATTCCGTCTCGGTAACCCGGAGCGCTCGAGCAGTGCCTCTGATCCTCGAGCAGAACACAGGAAGTAACTTCCGTTGTAAGTAAATGTCGGGTTCGCTTTGGCTGAATGTGACACCTGCGAAATGGTCCTGAGGCGCACGACGAGTACTGAGATGATCAAAAAGACCGGAAAAGGTTTAAAGAAGTCAGGACGTACGAGCGACAGAATAGGAAGGTAGGAAATGATCTGCTAATTGGTTATTTCAGTGCACCATGCGGAGAGATCCCTGCTAATGCGGCTGCAGATATTTTGTAGCCTAATGGATCTCTTGAGTGTCTAGCGGCGTGTTCCCATCACGATCTCTACAATCCGAGTAGCTTATCCCAAGGCTATAGATCAAGATAACGTTAGCAAAGCTTGCTACAAGAGGCCCTAGGCGAATTCTGCTCACAACGGATATTCGCAAGTTGCGGTTTCGTGTTTCGTCCATTGCTTCCATGCGAATATGGCCGGAGGAATCAATGAGTGAAAAGATGAGAAATCCAGGAACCTCTGGTAAATAGATTTTTGAGTCCGTCGCTTGATGACATATCGCAGCGCAAACGTGAATGGCATTGGCACCGTGACCGACGGCAACGGGCACCTTGATATTCAGAGGAAGAATAGCGAAGCCAAGTGCTGGAAGGTTGTAGAAGTACAAGCAAGTAGACCTGAGTGTATTCTCGTTCAATAATCTAGTTGGGTAAGCAAGAAAGGCAATGATAGACGACGCGTCGCATGATTGAGGTACTTCGGCTATTCCCGAAAGGAATTCCGGCTGTCGGCCCGCGGCTTCCTTGCTCTCTTTACTTACGCTACTTGGCAGTTCCTCTTTATTCCTCCCTATGGAGTGTCCATGTAGTCCTCCCAGAGATGGAAGGATCTGACAATCTTACAAGGGGAGAGGGATGTCAGGTCTTTGATGCCTAACCTGCCGTATTCGGGGCGAATTCCTGTTGAAAGTGCAGCCTGAGGGCCTACTATTTCTACGTGAAGTTTCTTATTGTCGTCTCGTCCTACGAAAGTATGTAAGCACGACTTACGACGAGAGAGTTTCTCTAGGCAACTTGGAGCTCCACTTGGATTATATCGTACAGAAAAACAAAGGACGGGAAGTTGGAACAAGACAGATGTTCTAACGGAATCAAATGGAAAGGTGTACGTAGGGACACTGTGAAATCGGGGTACTACCTATAAAATAGTGTAAGTCGTTGCATGCCTACATGTGGCACAAAGGGTAATCAAGAAAATGAGAAATCGGGTCAAAGCAGAAATGATTCAAATGAACGATGAGCTTCAGAAGTCAACACGTCCAAGTTACGCCCCAAGACTAGTTCACGGCCAAGCTGCTTCAGTCGCGTAAACTTCCCCTCTAGCAGCATTTTCGCCTCTTCCCACTCCGGCAGAGGCGGTCCTTCAAAAATAATGGCTACGTGCGTCAACGAAGCTAGTCTGGGGGCAGCCAAACATTCATCTAGTTGTGACCAGCAAGTCTCCATGCTTCTGATCGAAGCCAACGGAGACGCTTCATCTTCGGTATTGGACTCGGAAATCACAAAAGTAATCGTATGGATGGAATTGTGACGATCAACTTGCTTGAAGTTGGCAATCCACCAATCGAATCTGACAGAGACGTTGGGTTGGTGGTTCGAGATTCGGATTCCGACGTTTTCAGCCCGGGATACGTTTAAGTTGACCGTCGTGGGTGTTTCGTCTGGGCCTATCATACAATGTCAGTGACTATAGTTTCTACTAATACGATAAGTAGATGGCATACCAAAACAATGACGGATATACAGATTTTTGAGAGACGTGGTAGGAAGAGTCAAAAAGTGGTCCAAACGTTGTAAGAAGACAGGGCTTCTGCAACTAAGCCTTATTTTGAGGAACCGTACGCTCCTAAAGGAGTAAGGGCAGGGGAAAAGCGATATCGCAGATCCCAGGACAACTTCAGGGTTTTCCGAAATGTCATCAATGACCAACTCGACGGGAGATCTGGTGGAATGATCACGAGGGTGCTGTGGACTGAATTGAGGTTCCGGGTACGTCACGAGCAGCGTTTCTATATGGTACAAATTTGGGGATTCGTACATGAGTCCGCAGAACTCGTCCATCCGAGCGAAACACCAGCTTGAAATTTGAATACTATGGTAGGAATGAGAGCAAAGGCTATCCCAAACCGATTGGCAGAATTCGCGCTTTGGGAAAAGAAAACCTATACTTTCGAGAGATAGGCTGGTGATATTGATGAGTGGTTCAATCACCGTCAGGGATTCGTGATCAGCTGAAAGCAAAAATTCGCGACACGAAATACGGAGAGACTTGAAATGGATGGCGAGCTTTGGTGACAGAGTGAGTAATGCGCGGAGGCGATCGCAGTCGGCCTTGGTGGACAAGGAGACGGAATAGAACAGATAAATCCTTGTTCTAGGATAAAGGTCTCGGCAAACCAAAGACAGCTGTATGAGAGCGCGCTTGTTGCCCTTCAGCTCATCGACAATGGCATCTAAGATCTCTGGTGGGAATTCACGTTGATTTGAGTCGGTTTGATCTGACATTCTGAGAGTATTTTAGATCAGCGGCACAAAGATTACAGAAAAACAGCGTACGCGAGAAGGGGGATGGATGGGCTACTTCTGGTCAGCGTTCCAAGGTTGAGGTGAGCGTACGGTGCAGGATCGATGAGGGGAGCTGCTATCGATTAGCCATCTTCGCTCCATAGCTTAATGTACAGGTTACATAAATAAACGTAAACTCAAGTGGCGGTCTCGGTAGCTTCTTGTGACAAGGAAAAGACGAAAAAACAGGCATAGCGTATACTGTCTGAAGCACAGACAAGAAAATAGATGAGGTGAGTATCATGACAATAAGTCATTTATGTAAAAGACGGCAAGGATACATGACATGTCTGAATTATTATAGCAAGTAGGTTGACTTGCCGAAGGTCCGCCGTTTGCCTGGAGACAGAAGATGAAAATCCGACGCGTGTCAAGAGAGCAGAGTTTACGAGTGGGCTGCATCCCGCTGTGCCAGGAGCACCCGCACCAACCTCGCAAGGAGTATAGCCGGTTGTTCAATCCAAGACGCAGGAGACGTCCGGACACTTGCATTTTTTTCCCTTGTCAAGCTTTGCAGACGATGTGCCAGGCAGAAGGTTGCACAAGTATTAATTCATAGGGCTTGAGGACAGGAGATATCAGTATTCCTGCGAATCAACGACAACGGGTTACTAAGTTGCGCCCGGTACTAATCCTGTGAAGCACGCACGACCTAGTGGAGCGATGGTTCTTTGCTGTGATAAACCAGGAGAAATAAGGGACTTGAGAATGTAGCTGGATCCCCAGTGCGCTTTGCATGAGATTTAGGATAATGAGGTAGAAGAAGAGCCAAATGAGAGTCGTCCTTGAATCTGTCGATGATAGTAGTAAGCAATGCAGAGACAAGAATAATGATAAAGCTCACTGGGATGCTGCTGCACATTCTCCAGTGGAGGGAGAAGCGGCAGGTTGAGCAGTGGCCGTGGTCGTGTTGATGGGATGGAACGGATGGATCCGGACCGCCGGCTTGCTCCCGAACCACGACCTGCCGCGTACATCCTTTGCAGAAAATCCATTCATTCTGGTCAAGGCGATTTTACGACAACGGCCCCGTGCAAACAAAAGCTACGATTGGGCGACTCAGTTAATCGCGTAGCAGGGAAGCATCTAATTGATAGAGGCGGCGAGTAAACAACGGAGGATGCAAAGTATGTATCCGTTTGCTCGAACTATGCACTCTGGTATTGACCTCGATAAAGCACAGGCCTAGCGTCTGCAGAAAACTGGCCTGTTGTGATGGAATACAACTCTCGACTCGTTCTGCACCGTCGTAGAATCAGCCATTGCTGACGTCTCAACGGAGGAATAGTATCTCGAAAACGACGACAGAGTTAACACTTTCCGGAACCCACTGGTCTTCCTTATCTTTGTGACATTTCCACCTCGTAGATGAGCATCCGGTAACGCATACGAGGAGTTCATGCAAGGTGGGTTCGAACCAACAATTGATCTAATCTTATCGAAATTGTTTGCAGAACTATGTCGAGTCCATTTCTTCCTGCACAAAGCTGCATACATGGATGACAGTAGAGGCTTCCGTTTCTATTCGCCTCAAAAGCAACGTGTACTTCCAACATCGATACTTGGGCGATGATTGGACCGAGCAAAGGGCTGTACTAATGCCTATCCAGATCTGCGTGAAGATACCATCGCTCCCTATGGTAAGAGATCATCGGTATCCTCTTTCATATCCGATTCTCACTGTAGTCAGATGCGAACCTCATCTAGGCATGCTCGACCGGGCGTCTAATTGCTCCATCAATCTTACTCTGAACACTCATGTCGACCACGAGGCCAAGGGCTCCCGCCTGTCGTTTCTACCAGCAAGGAAACTGCAAATACGGATCTCAATGTAAGAATCAGCACCTAAACCTCGTCTCTGTACGTCTTGGTGATCAATAATAGTACTATCACTGGTATTAACACAATTAAGCAGGATGTCAACGAGAATCAAGGAGGGAGTCCGGATAAGAATCGGGCTCAAAGTCGAAAGAAAGGCAGACGGGCAGGTACCACTGAACCGGTCGACCGTCGTCATACCAATACAACCGTCGACATTGTCAGCGGTCGAGCTAAAGTGGCCTCGTCTCGGGAGGCTGGTGACCACGAAGATATCGACAAGGGCGTCTGTTTCTCCTGGCAGAAGGGAAGCTGCGCAAAAGGCGAAGCGTGCAGGTTTAACCATGCTACTCCGAAAGTGGGCTCTTATTATATCATTAATGTTTCGATATTGACCAGCGACAAGGTCGAAGGCGAACTGGTTGAAGGAGAGAAATTGACGCCAGAAGAAGAAAATCGGGCACCATCAGCATCATCGACTCTTCCTCTTCCGAAGGCGAACAGTAAACAGTGCTATGCGTGGATGAAGGGAACTTGTACCAAAGGGGAAACATGTCGGTTTGTTCACCATGCCAATGTACGAATTTCCCGTGTTGCTCATAATTTAACCACTGATATCCAAAGCAGGCCTCAGCCTTCCAAAGACAGCGTCGTCTCCACCAAGATCGCGCAAAACTAGCTCAAGCGAAAGCTGAAGAAATCAAGAAGGAAAACGAACGGCTGCGCAAAGCGGAGGCCCAGAGGAAGAGAGATGAAGAGCGTCAGAGACAAGAGGAAACCCATATCCGTCAGGAAGAAGAACAACGTCGAATCGATGAAGAACAGCGCACGGCAGATGCACAACGGACCCACCAGTGTATCGTCCTCGGGTCCATCGTAACCTTCAGTTCCGGCCTCGCTATTCAGAATATAATCGCCGGCTTCGACTGTTGCAGAATTCGCGTCAAGAACATTCCTCGCGATGCCCACCCGCACGAAGTCGAGGCTCTCTTCATTCAACAAGGTCTCAATATATCCGAATTCCACGTCGTATCCGTAAATCGTACGGGCAATGGAAAGCAGGACGTCGATGTCGTTACCACAGTTTCTGTTGCGCAGACGTTAGCAGCAGATCTTGAAGGGATGGAACTCAGAGATGAAAGATTGGAATTTGAAATTGGCACGTTCAATCAGCCTGGTGGAATGGGTGCGTCGGCGCCACGGGACGAGAACATCATCACTATCAATTGCCGGGCCCCATCTGCAACCTACGTCGTCGAATATTTAGACATGGTAACGTGTCGTTCAAAGGTCGCGGAACTGAATGGTCGCATTTGTTCTGGAAGGAAGGTGAAGGTTGAGATGAATCAACTACCTCCTGATCGTTTTATTCCCAACTTCCGACCGAACGCCATCAAGATCTCTAATCTCCCTGCTGATGTTCCCGTGACCTCAGTGCGCGACTTTGTACGCGACTTTTCGCAGTCCGAACTTGACGTTAGGATTCTCAAGTCCTACAACTTCAACGTCGATGCCGCCTTCAGTCAGCTGCGATCTCATATTGATTGCGTCGGTGGTGTTGAGGTTCACTCATTTGACATAACTTCTCGAGGCAACACAGGAGCTGGAATCCTTTCCGTACGGGTTCGTTTTGACAGCTGGGAAAGTGCCAAAACAGTCGGAGACTTCCTAGTCAACCGACGTTTTGATTTCATTGGTAACTCCTTCTTCTGGTTCAAACTACCACCACAAGAGCTCTACACCATCATCATCCCACAACCGCAGTATCGGGCCCAAGCCATTCTTTGGACGGAATTACAAGAGAGCATCAAAGATCGCAAAGCGTGCAATCTCTTCATTCACCAGATGCCTCTCGGGGACTTCCGCGTTCAAGTATCAGGAGCTGCGAGGGCTGCCATCGGTGCACTCAAAGTTCGCGTTGAGAGGCTTGCTGCTGGTGAAAAGTTTGATCAATGGCACCAGCACTTGGTACAGCCCCCGGCGGCGCTGACGGAGAGGATTAGAGATGTTGGTGCTTTCATGCGAGCCGATTTTAGGAAGCATGCGATTAAACTGTACGGAAATTCGGTCGCCATCACGCAGGCCAAAACAATCTTGAAGGAAGAAATCGACCGTGTTGTGGCTTTGCAGTTTTCAGTGAAGCTGGAGCGTCGATCCGTGGGATACTTCCTCCGTACCGGTCTGAGTGCAATGAAAGAGATATTCGGAGAAGACAGTGTTACCCTTGACATTCGCTTAGGAAAAATCACTATCCGAGGTGGCGAAGAAGTCAGGTTGCACCTGAACAACCATGTCGCAGAGTCCCTTAAGGCGGTTTCCGTCCGAGTTGCTCCAGGAAGTCACATCTGTCCCGTCTGTTATGACGAAGCCTCCGCGCCATTCCAGCTAGTCTGCCAGCACGTCTATTGTACTGCATGCCTTCGACATTTCTTGACATCTGCAGCGGAGACGGGCCAATTTCCCTTGGTCTGCATGGGCAACGACGCGACCTGCGGGAGTCCGATATCCATTCCTGTCATCCAGAAGTTTTTACCTCAAAACTCGTTCGAACATCTCCTTGAGACAGTGTTCACGTCATACGTCGATAAGCAGCCTCAGGTCTTTGGATACTGCAAGACACCGGACTGTACACAGATCTACCGCAAGTCAGAATCTCCATCTCTTCTGCGCTGTCCATCGTGTTTCTCCGAAATATGCTCATCCTGTGGCGAGGATTCACATGTGGGAAAGAGCTGTGAAGAGGCTCGAATCCTCAACACAGCTGAGCGAGAGAGATTAAGTGAAGCTTGGATTATGCAGCAGAGCAGGTTCAAGAAATGTCCATCGTGTCCTCGTTTACTGGAAAAGATCGATGGGTGTAACCACATAAAGTGCCAGTTCGTGTTCCGAGATTCTATGCAGCCCAGGCTTTGACTGACGAACTTCTTTCAGCTGTGGATCCCATATCTGCTGGCGCTGCATGGGCATATTTCCGGAACGTGATATCTACCGCCATATGGGTGTCGAACATGGGGGGTACACCGATCCCACTCCCAACGCAAATAACAATGTGCCCGTCGACCCCTTCCGGGGAGCTGATTACGGAGAACAAGCGAGGCTCCTTCGTGAAGTAGGGGTTCGTCGACAACTTCAGGTACAAGAGCAAGAACGCCAGCGGCGTATGAATGATGCACACCAGCGACTCCTGCGTGAAAATCAGAGAGCGAGGGAATATGCTGCCCAACAGCGAGCGAGGGAAAACGCTGCTCAACAGCCCCGAGCTCGTGAACAGCGGGAACAGGGTTCAATTTGTGTCGTAATGTGATAGTAGCGGTTGACAAGTCCCATACATCGTCTACAAGCATTGTTCTATGTAATGATTCAGCAGATCTCTCCATCAACATATGAAAGCCTTCACTACTACCTATCGGCGCAAGTAAATACAAAGGAAAGCCGTCTTCCGTGCTAATTATGATAGTTGAATGAACAGGTCCACCCGAAAGGGTACTCTTCGCTATAAACGCTCCGCGACGAGCGCTAGTAAAGCACTTCGCGGTCTATAGATCCCCAATTTCTCAGTGTCAAAAGCGGTCGTGCAGTATTGTCTAGCCTAATGTCAGGTGTTCGGACTCAAGTCTACGTGACTTATTGTCATCTCGTCCTGCGAAGGTATGCAAGTAAGAACTACGGTGAGAGGCTCTCTTTAGGTAACTTGGAACTCCACTTAGATTATATCGCACGGAAAGACAAAGGAGGGGAACAGGATATCTGATCTAGTGGAATCGGAGTGTACATAGGGACATTGGGGTATTATCCATAACACAGCGTAATTTGTTGCACACCTAGATGTGATACGAACGGTAATCGAAAGAAAATAGGAAATCCTGTCAAAGCAGAAACGAACGATGAGCTTCAGAAGTCAACACGTCCAAGTTACGCCCCAAGGCTAGTTCACGGCCAAGCTGCTTCAGCCGCGTAAACTCTCCCTCAACCAATATTTTGGCCTCTTCCCATCCCGGCAGAGGCGGACCTTCAAAAATAATGGCTACACGCCTCAACGAAGCCAGTCTGGGGGAAGCTAAGCATTCGTCCAACTGTGACCAGTAAGCGTCCATGCTTTTGATCGAAACCAACGGAGACCGTCTTTCACGTTCGGCATTGGACTCGAAAATCACAAAAGTAATCGTATGGATGGAATTGTGATGGTCAACTTCCTTGAAGTTGGCAATCCACCAATCGAATCTGGCAGAGATGGATTCGGGATAGTTTGACACTCGGATCCCGAGGTTTTCAACCCGAGATATATTCAGGTTGACCGTCGTCGGTGTCTCGCTTAATACGCCTATCATACAAGTTCAGATAGCAGTGTCTACTATTGATAGATGACATACCAAAATGTCTGATATACAGATTTTTGAGAGAAGTGCTTGGAAGGTCCAAAAACCTGTTCAAACATTGTAAGAAGACGGTGTCTCCACACCCGAGTCTTATCTTGAGGAACCGTACCCTACTGAAGGAGTAAGGGCACGAAGAAGGGGATACCGCAGATTCCAGGATGACTTCAGGGTTCTGCGTAAGGTCATCGATCACCAATTCAATGGGGGATGTAGTGGGATGACGGGGATGATACGTATTGCATTCCGGCTTTGGAAACCGTACGAGCAGCGTTTCTATGCGGTACAGGCTCGTGGAGTTGGACATGAGTGCGCAGAACTCGTCCATCCAAGCGAAGCACCAGTTCGAAAGTTGGATAGTATGGTAGGAATGAGAGCAGAGGCTGGCCCAAACCGAATCACAGAATTCGCGCTCTGGGCCGTGAAAGCCTAGGCTTTCGAGATGTAAGCTGGTGATATTGATGAGTGGTTCAATCACTTTTAGGGATTTGCGATCAGCTGAAAGCAGAAACTCGCGACACGAAATATGGAGATGCTTGAAATGGACGGCGAGCTTTGGAGACAGGGTAATCAATGCACGGAGGCGATCACAATCTGCCTTGGTGGACAAGGAAATGGAATGCAATAGATGAACCCTGGTCCTTGGGTAAAGGCCTCTGCACACTAAAGATATCTGTATGAGAGCATGTTTGTTGCCCTTCAGCTCATCTACAATGGCGTCTAGGATTTCCGGTGGGAATTCAGGGTGATTCGAGTGGTTGCGGTCCGGCATTCTAAGGATATAGATCAGCACGCAGATTATAGAAAAGCAATGTACGCACCGAGAAGGGGAGGAATGTTTTACTTCTGGTAAGCGTTCCAAGAACGAGATGAAGGTACGGTGCAGAATCGATGAGGGATGCCGCCGTATACATTACCCATCTCCGGTCTAGTAGTTAAAGTACAGATTAGGCTACCTTAGGTAGAGACCTGGCGGCGCCGGTAGCCTTGCGGTGCCGAGCAAAGAGACGTGACAATGATGCGGGTGTGCGGTAGTTTCTGCCAGACAGACGACAATATTAACGTAGCGACCACTGACGGATGGGATGGACGGTCAACTTGTTTATGTTAAAACCGATCAATGTTGATTCTTGAACCGGCGACCGCGTATGACCAATCATACTGCACGTGATCACGTCGCGTCCTTGTGGCGAGCCCGTTGTTGCGTCCATGTTCCCAGATTGTATTTCAAAGCTTTGACTAATCGAACCACGTTTCAGTGGCGGATTCGACATCTGTGGAAGGTGCATAGGCATTTCTTCCTGGAGCGACGAGACTTACAGCCATATGACGGCCGAGCATGGGGGCTCCAAGGAGGCTCTATAAGGCTGCCGATCCCACTCAAATCCCACTCCCGATGCAAATCACAATGTGTTTGTCGATCGCTTCCGGTGCTGATTACGGCGAACAAGCGGGACTCTTACTAGAAGTACGACGACAAGAGCAAGAACGACAGCGGTGTATGAATGGAGGCTAGCAACTCGTATGTGAAAATCAGAGAGTGAGGGAATTGTAAATATGCCATCAGACACAGGCCAGGGAAAATGGCAATGGTGTCAAACAGAAACGAGCTCGTGAATAGCAGAACGGAGTTCATTTTGTGTCGTGATGTGCCAAAAGTAGCGGTTAACAAGCCCCATGCATGACGCATCGTTTACGAGTATTGTTCTGTGTAATGACAATTGGCTGATCTATCCATCAAAATATAAAAAACTGCACTACTACTTAACAGCGGGCACGGACATGTAAATACTAAGGAAAGCCGACTTTCGTGCTAATTCTAACGATTCGTGGGATAGCCTGAGGTCAAGTCTCAACCAGAACGGTTACTCTTCGCGGCTGGCGATAATTTAAGATCCGTGGATCTACATTTTTCTCAGTGTGAAAAGCGGTCGTGCACAGTATCGCAAGACGAAAGGCTATCCTACATCTTCGGGGTTCAAACGTCTGGCCTAAAGTCAGGTGCAGTGTTTAAATTTGGCGTAGCAAACGTCCTTTACGCGCGTAGTAGTCGTTTGACTAGGCTATTTGTCGTTGATGGAAACCTTGAACTAGCTTCTTTTTTGACTCACCTCGGTCGTCAGGTTGACCACCTCCTTGCTCGGCCACCATTTGATGCTTCCCATCGAGCTTTCCCATTCCATTTTTTGATTCAATTCTGGCAGAATTTCATCTAGTCTCATTTGTTGTTAATTCTCATCAAGGCTTTCATTCACGTTATTAAGGAGCAGCGATAGCGATTAGGAAGACCTATCCATGCAACATGAATTGTTTCTACCAATCTTGCTTCCAGAGAAGACGGAAAACTAGCTCCCATGCAAAATACAAGATATATACTTAGTTGAAGAAGCAGAAGAATGTGCGAACGAAAAAGGTAACGAAAGGACGAGATGCCATCACTCCCTTGATACGACGGATATTAGGATCATCTATCATCACCGGGCCTATCTAATGGAGCCTCAAGGACACCCTCACGAATGACACTCCCGATGGCGGTATCTTCCTGCCCTTCCATTGGTTCGTGATAACCGCATTCTTCGCCTCCCCGCTGAGCTTCAAAGTCATCATCTTCGAAGATATCCCCCGTCATAGAAGAGCTCGTTTGACTCCGACGTCCAGGTTGTGTCCCAAAATGTAGTGAGCCCGATATCACGCTTCCCTGCCAGGAGTCGTCTGGCCGAGCATGACTTGCTGCTACGCGTCCGACGAGAAGTGTCGGAGCAACTCCCTATACAATGTCTGTTAAATGTGAGGACCCGGATAGAGGGAGAAGGTTTGCGCACTCTTGCGATTGCTGCTAGGGCATCGAAATAGATCATTGTTACGTCGTCTAGAGCGAAGAAAGCCGTATACAAGATCAAAACGACGGAATAAAGGGCTGACGATTCGACCAAGACCTCAATGACATGGCGGTATGCTCTAAGTGTGCTCCCCATTTCACCTCCTGCGCGCGCAACGGTGAAGATGCGGTAGATGATAAGCAGGGTACACAATAGAGTCGAAGCAAGGATGAAAGATGAATACATCACGAAAAATTGAATAAAGAACCCATCAGGAGTTGTGTATTGTTCGTATGTAGCGATGATTTTGAACGCTGCACCGGACGCTGATCAGTCTGGCAATGCAGAAAATCTGTATGATCTTACCAATGGCGGAAACAAGGAGAAGGATGGGAAGCAGAATCGTCAGCCACCGTCGACCCCAGACAATCCAGCAGCGCCAAATCTGCAGAGTGCATAATGAGTTAGCGTGGGGTGAAAATCCCAGCAGAGTTATGCCTACTATGGTGGTGTCTGCAAGGATACTAGAGATGCAGCCTGTAGTACCCATTGCCCCGGGAATGATGCCCGGCGTGGTGATAGCCTCATACACAGTAAAGAAATTCCGGCCGCTACTGACAAATGCAGCGCGCACAAAAAACCAAATAAGGGCGGTGTTGACGGTGGTAACAATATAGAGGAGGATTATCACGACAAGCATGACTCGACCAATGGGCCGGGACTTGTTCATAACTGTGCCGTTCATGTCAATTTCAGCCCCAAAAGAAATTAACAAACGCCTCACAGATATTCCAGAGCGTAACGGCGACGATTCCAGTGTATACACCTAATGCAGTTGTGATTAGACACGGCTATCTGGTCGGCCAACAAACGTGCACACCGTGTAATAGAGAATAGAGCATCTTTGAATGCAAGTGAGCATTTAGAAGTTGAAACATGAAGGCTCTATCGGGCATCGGTGAGATCAGACGGAATATCTGTCTGAACGGCCATCTAGGCGAAAGAAATAATGAGCGAGAGGTAGCTTGTTGAGGTAAGGCAAAGAGCGTACCACTCCCTTCGTTATATAGTATACAGCAACAATCCGAGAGCTACATGATCAACGTTTCAAGTTCGAGACCCATGGCGAAGAAAGAGTCAGGTCGTATTCCTGGACCCTGTGATATCCAACAGCGTCGCGACTGGTGCTATGTTTCGGTGACTCCCAACTATGTCGAGCGCGATCGTTGTGAAGGGGAAAGGAATCTTGCCGGCCAGCGTGGGTAATCTTTCATGCTGTACGTAGACTAAAGGGAACCCATACCGTACGGGAACAAGACGATCCGATCCTCCCAGGAAGATCACAATACGTAACAGTGCAAATCACCCTCTCAAAAGAGAATCTTCAATCGGCTTGAAGTACAATAGATAAAGCGAGAATGCAAACCATATTCGCAGGTTAAAAGGTTTGGGCATATTCGTAGTCCTTTGGTGTCTCAAGTGGAGCCGCGCGTATGTACCTTTGCCAGGAAGGAACAAAGGCGTTGTAGGCACACCTCGTTAATTGATAAGCAGATGTAGCACAAAGACACTTGCATGATGACCTCGAGTGAAGCGTCTCCGAGGCATTTCAGGAGCAGCGTCGTCTGAACTCCGAGTATCATCGTCTGATTCTTCCTGTAACTTGGATCATTGATGATGTGACCAAGACTATACAGATCTCATTAACAACGCCCAGTGCATCTTGACAACATACCTTGAATCTGGAATAATTGGTACCAGCCTTCCCCGTATGGGCCACTAAGAAGATCCAAGATGACATTAAACCTTGTACCTTATAGTGTCCTATACCGATCCGAATCGTAGCGTTGATCTGTTTATGTTGAGCATCAGGGAAATCGGAATATTCATAGAAAGGGAAAGATTACGCTGATGGTAACAGCAAAGATCGAGTCGAAACGGCGCCCATGTACCTGCGTTCTTTATTTGGACAGTCTGTAGTCTCCTCAACTGGAGCTCCAGGAGAATTGAAGATGTGATCATCACCCCGCCGGGACGGGAAGTTAAAGTCTGCTCCGACTGATCAGAATGGTTAGCGCTCACGGTGGTTTTTGGGTCCTGAAACTGGGAACGCGTAGCCTTGGTGATGCTAAAATTTCACGAGAATATTATGATTTGGCGGGGAGCAGACCAGGGAAGTACAGCGAGATATTAGCATGTCATGATGAACTCTCGGTGTGATTTTGCCTCACCACGTCAGAGTACTATCGGCCATCCAGGCAAGCATCCGGAACTACACATCTTGCCTCTGCCGAAACTTCACTGACCAAAACAGCATGAGCCTTGTGATCATATGTATGTTCCAGATGGCTCATCCAGTAGCTGGCTGCCAAATGAGGCGATCTTAGACTAACAGTAGTATGTAGTCGACCTTCCTACTGGCAGAGTCAAGTTATTGCTGTTAGCATTGGCTCCATTCTAAAAGAGGATCGAAGATAGCGATTGAGGCTTAGATGGAATTAGAATTGTAGGTACGGTTATCAGTGCTGGCGAGCGTCTATATTTCAAGGTTTCGAGTCTGGGAATAAGAGCATGGCACTGTAAGAGTACGCGGCGGAGACAAGACTCACCAAGCGGCAAGTGCTTTCGAAAATCAACAGCGGAACCTGCATCTCCTCATGGATTCTGCTCTCCCCAGTTCGCTCCAAGGGGAAAGAGAGATGGTCGTGGCGTTGCATGTAGGTTGTTCTAGCATTGATGCCGAAGACAAGGTGTCGATACACCTCCACCACGGGGTTGCTCTCAGCCGCTGCCGTCCGATCCATTTTTCTCACCAGAACGCGGTAGTTAAGCAACAATGTAGGCCTTAAGGTGTGAACCTGGACCAGGCACTGGTGAGAGAAAGAAACAACTTCAAAGTTCGAGGTGAACGTTAAAAAAAGATCAAGTAACGTGGGCCGGGCCGGCGTTCCGAGATGCCATCGGTGCACTGATACTATGAGTGACAACCACAATGAACTCGTCGTTGACAATGATGAGCTCGAATGTTTCTTCATTACTTTTTTGGTTTCTGACGCTGCTTATGTTTTCTTATTTTACCATGGAGGACCGGTAAGCTTGCGTCTTTGCCTTGGACCAAAGTTTGCTGACCTTTTTATGATCAAAGGGTTATCGGTAGGTATCAGACGTTTAATCGGTGGGTAGACATTTTCGTTTAATCACCATTGAGCTCGCTGAACGTCTCTTCAGCTTGCCTCGGATTCAAGTAGTCAACTATAGGCACAAGGTACGCGACCTCTTCGTCACTATGAGCGAGCGTGGTGACGATTTTGTAGAACCTTCAACCGTGTCGTTCCCGATTTCGCTGTGAACGAGTAGGAGGGCGTGTTGGGAGATTTGGGTGTCATTCAATGAGGTGCGCGAGCCTCAAAGTGGTCGTCTTTTTTCAAATTTGACGCGTGTTCTACTAGTGTCTATCAAAGCAAGATTCATTCATTTTGACGGGTATGGAGGAAAAGGTACGTGCTTAGCTCGTGTTTTATAACCATTTACTCAGTCCATTTCTACCAGCACGACGCAAGATCTTCAATGCGAGGAGGACATTGGACTACAGGTACGTATCCTAATCTTTGTTATGTCCTTCGTCTCTCACTCTAGGTTTCGGGACCAGTCTCCTATCTGAACGCTGAACGCTGAACGTGCTCCCACCAACTCGGTCGTTATCGTCGTGGCACACAGTCCTCCGGTGGTCATGGCGTCTGGGTAGGCGGCGCAGAGAGTATGGATAGAATGGAGGTGTGCGTGCGGAGGGACAGGCGGATGGGACGAGTTCGGGGAGTAGACTGCGGGTGTACGGACGGGAGGATGGAGGGTCAGGCAGAAGGAGACGCGTCGAGTTAGCCAGGGTAGTGATGGGATGGATGGGTGATGGGTGACGCGTGACGGTCAAGGGTGTAGGTTAGACTTTCGCTGTCGTCGCTCACAACCAACGTGGTTGCGTGATACAATCGCTCGGAGTCGGACGGTACTCTCGGGCGGTACTGCGAATAGGTGCTTCATCGCGGGGCTTCTCTTGGATTCGTGGGCACTCAAGACATTCATTATAGTAAAGATCAATACATAGATATCGATATAGAATATTAAGCAAGTCAAATCTCAATAAATACCACTTCAATCCAGCTCAGGTAAATGAACCGCCCCCAACCACGCCAAAATAACCTCCACCCTCGGCCCATGAAGCGGGATATTAATCTGCAACGGCTTCTTCTTCGCACCCGCCGCCTTGTCAGCAGCAGCCCTCTCCGCGCGCTCCCGTTGGCGGTTAACCACAGGTGCCAACAAGATCCTCGCACAGTCCAGCGCCTCGTCCGCGTCCTGGCGGCACGGCGGCGGGGACCCACTACCCGACGACGAGCTGTCGTCGCGGGAACTCCCAGCCCCGGTCGAGGAAGAAGACCCTGTGTTCACCGGGATGGGAGCAGGCGAAGGAGGCGGAGCGATAGTCAGCCTTCCCTTTGCGCGGCCCCTAGAGAGAGAATGCGGCTGAATCCCATTCTTCCACCCACCAGCGAGGCGTTCCAGGACCTCGATGAACTCAGCTTGGGCCATCGACCGCGGGGGGAGGAACACGGGGTACCCTTCGAGCCCGTCGACGAGCGCGGCGGTGCGGATGAACCGCTTCAAGAGCCCCGAAAAGTCAGCGAGCATCAATTGACAGATGAGCACGCTGAAATGGCTCTCCACGAGCAGGGGGTGGTACGTCGTGAACATCGCTGGGGTGTCAGATAACGGGAAAGGCGGCGAGGACCCGTTCGAGTGGTTCCCGGGCCGAATGGACTCTGAGAGCAGGAACGCGTACTCGACCTGCTTCGCCAAGTCTCCTTCGCTGTCGAAAAACGAGTTGGGCGACTCGAGGGTGTCAAAGTGGGCGAGGAACTTGTCGTGGTCGCGAATGCTCTTCTTCAGCAAAGAAGTGACCTGGTCCTTGAACCTGCCCTCCCCAAGTGCATCCCTGTACGCCCTCGCCTTCGCACCGCCCGCCTTCCCAAGCGGACCATCAGGATGCCCCATCTCCACTCCACCGTACTTCCCGTTCTCCAGATAACACAGCCTCAGCTCGGCGCCGTCGATGGACGGGGCCTTGCGTATCCCTTCGAGCTGGAGGACGGCGCCTTCTATGAGGAAGACCGCGTGTTGGAGGTATGCCGCTCCGCGCAGGAACAGCAGCTGCGGCTCGATCGGGTCTGGGGCGTCGGGGAGAACAGACGGGTGGATGAGGAGTGGCTCCCCGTCTGGTCCTTCGACTGACGAGTCTATGGTACTCGTGCCGCTAGGAGGGGCCTGTCCATTCGTCTTGCCACTGCTCCCGTTCTTCCTCTTCTTGGTGCTCTTCGTTCGTGATTCGGAAGGCCCGCCTCGGTCCGTGTGGCCTACCTTGGCCTTGCGCGCAGCTCGGGACTCTTTGAGAGCGTAGGTGAAGTCTCTGGTGGCCTCGGGGTACTCATCGCGGAAGCACCGAACGATTCCACGCGTACGGTAAAACTCTAGCCGTTGAGGCTGAGCTCGGATAAGCTCGTCGAGGACTTGAGTCGTGGTAGACTCTGCAAGTTGGCGAGAAGGAATCTTCTCGTGAAAGAAATGGACATATTTCGCGTCCGCGTCGTTGGGATCTGTTCATTGTATTTGTAAATGTCAGAACATATGTGAATGACTAGCACGCACCAACTTTGAGTACTCTTTCGGCTACATCATCAAACACACTACCACCCTGCATAACCATAACACTCGACGCGATCTCATCCGCCTTGTACGCCTGTGCGAGCTTCTGCACCGCCAGCGCCCTCAACCTATGAATACGCATCGCCGACATCGCGACGTTCCTCCCATTCCCACCCACGTTCCCCAAGGGGTTAATCCCCAGCGTCTGCGCCGCCGCCCACGGGCTCCCCCGAGCCCTATCGAACCTCCTCCGCGCATGGACCCCAATTCGGCTGCAGAAAGTCCGGAGGACGCCCTGACGGACAACTCGGCTGCCTCGTCGATAAGCCGCCGTATGGAGGTGACGCTCCGGAAGACCCCTGGGTCGATAGGCGGGGGGGTAGCCTTGCCGGGCTTCGGTGGGGGGATGGGCGGGGGGAGGGGGAGACTGCGCGGGGAGTCGGGAGGCGAGAGGTCCCGGAAGCTGCGGTCCCGGATTCGGTTGGTGTTGTTGGAGGTGTTTGGGGAGGGGGGGATGGAGGGGATCCTTGGCTCTGCAGCCGACAGCGTCGCAGGGTCGAGATTAAGCACCAACAGGGATTCTAGCAATTCGATAGGCAGTTGCAGCCAAGGTCCCTATTTGTTTCTCGCGTTACATTCGAAAGAAGATAGGACAGGAAAAAGGAGACGCACGTGGTAGGAGCTAATGTATCTCCAATGCTTGTTCCTGCTAATACAGAGAACAGGAGGACGGTCCTCGTCTACCAGTTTCGCCGCCGCCTCTGACTTGGCTTTAGCCGACTTCTTGGACTTTTTCTTCTTTTTCTTCTTCTGCGCTGACGTTGGAGTATCGGGTACTTCGTCAAGGGTAGGAGAACTTGACCCAGACATAATCGAAGTTGGGGTCAACAAACTCGAATCATCGACATCTGGCGAGTCCAGGTTATCAGCCTGAGAGTAAATTTCTTCCATAATAACAGCAAAGCAGGCCGCCGCAAAAGGTAAGGACGGTGTTGGTGGCGGTAGTGGTGAAGTGCGAGCTCGGTAAAAATCGAAATACCGTAAATTCTTACCGTGGGAAAATCAAATGATTAAATAACCAATTTGTTTCACCAAGGGGTCCCGTATCGGCCCGGGATCCGTTCTCCCAAGTACGCGAGCATATATGGCTTAACCAGCAACCAACACGATGGCTGTCGTCGTGCTTCATGGGACCCGTTCTATCAACGTGCTGCGCTCTTTTCACGTCTTGAAGCTGCATTTGTTGCCAAGTTCTCCGTTTTTCCGAGTTTTCAGTTTGTTATACACGTTCATTTCGTGGCTCCTGAGACGACCAACCATAGTTCACTCCCTATTGAAGACGGAGTTTTGCGATTCAACTAGTGCACCATCCAGGTAAGTATATGCGCCATTCGACGATGTTCAACAACACGAATAAATCAGTATCCACGCGCCAGTACCTAGGGAAAGCTGTTTACCATACACAGGTGAGCTAATCTATCAGTGTCTTTACTTTGCGATCCATCTGATATTTCGCGCAGCAGCTAGCTATGTAGATGGAAATGCCTCTGATCCATCTGAAATGAGGTGATTTAGCGCTCAGAAACGCTGCAAGACAACTATTCTCTCATTACCTTCTCAGTTTGACGAAAACTCCAATAGCAACGGGTGAAGAAACCAAGACAAGAATTAAAATGCTTAAGCAAGCCTACCGAGCATGGGAACGGCATAGATTTCCGGTTAGAGCCGATTTCATTTGATAATTCTAAAGTCTTAGGCGAGATTATGGTAACGACTGTTGATCTTTGCCTTTGGAGGACAACTTTTCTTCTGCCTCCAGTACCGTGGACATGATACGATAACTAACTTCTCCGCAGGAGTTCTGTTCACCTCTACACTTTCTTCTTCCTCTTGACTAGGATGAACCTTCTATCACTTCTAACGCTTAGTCTACACGGACGATTGGCTGATTTGCTGGCCCGGGGACAGTGTTTGGCTAAGGCGCACAGTCCATTGTATCCGCAGGCACATAATGGAGGTAGACAGATGGCTATCGGACGATGGTTCCAATAGGAAGATGCCATGATGCGTCATCGAATGGGCCACTTCTTCCCAGCAATATCACTCAAGACGCGACATACTAATAGTATCAATGCACCGATGACATCTCGGAACCCACGTTACTTGATCTTTTTTAACGTTTACCTCGAACTTTGAAGTTGTTTTTTTCTCCCACCATGGTGCCCAGCCGTTCAGATAACCAAGTCACTTTAATGCCTGCGTTGTGCTTAACTACCGCGTTCTGGTAAGAACAGTGGATCGGACGGCAGCGGCTGAGAGGGCAACTCCGTGGTAGAGCTTGCCTTCGACATCAAGCTTAAGTTGCTCGCTCACGAATCCGGGAAGTAGTGCATATCATAAGCGCATGTAATTCATAGATATCATGACATCGACTCTACTAAAATACATATAATCCTACATACAACGCAGAGTGATATAAAACGACGGCATGCGTAAAAAGAAGGCAATGTAGATTACAATCTAGTCCAGGCTTATAGATATAATTAATTTGATGTGTGCTTAGAGAACGTTGAGGGTATTGGTATATGGTATCGCATAAATTAATGGGACACGAGAACTTGTGCGTAAGAGGGCGCCTTGGACACCGGCTCGGCATCGACATGCTCCCAAGGCTCATCAGCGGCAAGGTCGGGAGTAAAGTCATCAAGGACGATAACGGAACGGATATGGGGTATGACTTCGAAATCCGGTTCTAAACGGAGCGATAAGCCCACAGCACGTCCATAGCGAAACGATAGCTACGCACCCTTCTTCCTATCCTGCTTCCGAACCAAGAGATCCGACAGTTTCACCTCGGACGCCTTGGGCAAAGGCGGGGCGTCATCCCGATGCGCGCTCTCGACGAGGACGCCGTCCAGCGGGTCGACGTCGTCCGCTCTGAGTCTCCTGTACTTCTCTGACGCGATACCCCTGTCGAGCTTGAAGAGAGGCGAGCCCGACCTCTTCTTCTGCCTCATCTTCGCGACATCCGCAGCTTTCTTGACACGCTGGCGGTTGTGCTCGTATGCCCGCTGGTCCTTGATGGTCGGCAAGGAGGGGAACGACGAGGAGAGGACTGAGTTGGCGTCCTTATCTGCGCCAGCAGACTTGACGGCGACGGGCGAGTCAGAGACGGTCTTGGAGATAGACATGACTGACATAACGAAGCAGTAAAGATTCGTCTAGTGGGTGGTGGTGGTGGTGGTGGTTGTAGTTAAAGGGTGGGGGAGAGAAACAAGAGTACCCCGGCAATGATAAGATAAGCAGCTTAGGCCTTTTGTAGTGATGGCGTCAGTGCTCCTGATGTCAACGAATTCGGAGTACCGCCCCAGGGTACCGTCCGATTCCGAGCGCTTGTTTCACGCAGCCACGTTGGCCCTTGATCAACGTTCGAATGGTGCAGTAGCACGTTTCCACTCTTGTAACGGGGGTCAAATGACGGATAAATGACGTAGAAGTAGGTCTTTGAGTGAGACATCAGCGAAAAGTCTATCATTGCAACGAAATGAAAGACTCTCACATTGATAGATAGACAGTGGTCCGAGAACAATGAATTGCGGGCATACGGCGCTTGCTACACCAAGTTAGAGAACCTGCTGCTATCAGGCCAAAGATGACGCTCGGAGAATGTAGGAAAGCGGAAAAATCCCGTTCATTCGAGCCGCGATAAGGCCAGGCTGCTGAGAAAAATGTCGGCCCGCGTAAAAGTCGGCGTGGTAGGTTTTCCGTTGCAGCTGACGACTCCGCGGTTCCATTGCATGGTCTAGGGAAAGCTAACGATTAGCTGTGATTGGACGATAGGGATAGCACGCACTGGATTCCCAAATTTATCGCCTGCTCAAGCTGCCGTGTCATCGCCCATGCTGCCCTGAGCGCATGCAGTCGTCCAGGAGGAGAAGGAAGAGATGCTTATTCGGTTCGATGTTGAGCTAAGTGCCGAGACAACACTAGGACTGCGTCAATACCACTTTGAGCAGCTCGAGCGCACGAAGAACGTACCTTTCGACCTGTATTCGTCCACTCGCCGTCGCCTTCGTTGACTAAAAACCCCGACCGTAAGCGCGGTGTCGCGCCAATATCACTCCATAAAGCCTTCTACGTTCATCGGATAGGTCGGAAAGCCAAGTTCAGAAGAATACGGGTCACTGAGTGGCCGTGGTTAGAGCTGCTATGCGCCTCAATGCCAACTCGAGCACATACCTTTTCATTTCGTCGCCGTCTTCCTCATCATGTTGATTGGCCGTGCTGAGTTTGGTCGTGTAATTTAGAGTCGCCTCATATGCATGAAGCCTTGCACTGTTATCGTATCGACATCGGATGGGTTTTCGCCGGACGGCCGAGTTTGGGTCGGGGTGGCGGTCATGGTTAGAGAGCAAGCGGTTACGATCAAAGCTGTCTTCCTGCCATCATCACCATCGGCGCTCTCGTCTTTCTTTCGAACGGATCCTTCGTTCTTTGTCTCACTCTTGCGCCATGATTTTATTCCTTGACTCAAAAAGCCTTGAAATATGGACTCTCGCCGGACCGTGTACTAGAGCGGGTAAATGAGGTCGTCCGTGCTGATTCTCGGGATGTTTCCTTGATAAATTTGCTAGCTGTGCGACGGCACTGCTTTGAGAACGCCGAGAGGATAGTGCTTGATCGATTGTATCACTATCCAAATTCTTGTGCGGTGAACGAGGAATAGAAGCCAACGCCAACAGCTATCCTCTGCAAGTAGGGAACGTTCGACGTACGGCCGGTAGTTTTAGGTGTCCGCTAGCCACTGGACGGGCCACCTCGCAAATACCTATGCATGGCGGCTTGGTTAGGGAGTGCGCAGCGGTGTGGGGTGCATATATAGAACTTGTTGGGAGGAACAAGGGAATCATTGTACGCCCTCTCGAGTCTCCTTTCGTATGTTGGGTTCATATTCACATTTCCGTAGCTGCTCCACACGAGCTTCACCTGGTAGACATAGAGTGTAAGTCACCGCCGTTGTGATTCATCCAACATCGGATTGCTCGTTGGACAACGATACTTACTCTGGCTGCCACCGCCTGGATCTGCATTGACTCCTGTTGTCAGTCAACGCTTATTCTTTCCGTAGGTGTGACCGTCATTAGCAACGCTCTGCCAGTCACGAGGATCTCCAAGCCTCAGATTACCACTTTTTCAATCCTCTAGTGTTCGATCCCGACCGGTTCATTCCTCAAGACGGGAAAGGACCCACAGCCGCATTTGGTTTTGGAAGATGGTACGCATCCTGTGATGTAATCACGTACAATGCCCTCGATGATATTCTTCCAGTGTCTTTCTGGGCCGGTATCTCGTGTTCGCCATCGCGTCTCGTTGTCAACTTCAAAGACAGTTTATTCTGAAGGCCGGGTCCTTGAATCGAGTGATGCTTATAACGAGTGCGTTTTCGAGGTAGATCTTCTGTACTAGATGTACTATGGCATGTTTTGATTTGAGCGTATTTTTCCACTGCCTTTCATAAGCAGGATCAACGCGCGTTCGGTTGTGGTACAAGCGTTGTTAGACATCAGAATGTATGGTGAACATTCATGATTCGGTACGTTGGAACGGGTGTTTTGAACTTGTTATATTACTTATACTATTCATTAAGAGAGCTTCCCATACATCCCCCGAAAAACAGCCTCAAAAATGCGGACAAAAGAGCAGGAAAACCAGTTCCTCTAATAATTCTAAAGTATGTAGGCTAATAAATAAACAGAGAAACAAGTGACTGAAGGTAGAGTCAGGATGTAGGCAAGGAATAATATGGTGTCAAGGAAAACACGTTCATTGATGCCGTCAATATCTGGGCACCACGAGTATCGAGTGAAGGTCGTCATCCCGCGGCCTATTAGGATGTGCTTCGAGGTCATCCCTACCAAGGTCATTCTCGTTATAACAATGGCCGTCATCTGGTATCTCCAGCTGCACCTCGGTGCCTTCCCCACGTGCCACACTCTGGAGGCTAGTATCACCCTCGGAGTCCACCCTGACATGATGTCCATATTCCTCATCTCTCTCCAATTCTGCAGCTTGGGCTTCAAGGTCGGCACTTGTCATGGAACCCAGCTGAGAGTCCTGACCTACAGAATTTGTGCCAAAGTGAATTGAGCCCGATATCATGCTTCCCTGCCATGAGTCATCTGGGTGAGCATGGCCTGCTGCAACATGTCCAACAAGGAGTGTTGGGGCAATTCCCTATGTGATGTCTGTTAGTTGCTGAGACAAAAAAAAAAATACCATACTCTTGCAACTGCTGCAATTGCTGAGATGTAATACTCTGTCCAGTCCTTGTGAGAATACAAGCCTATATATATGATCAAGGTGATGGAATAAAGAGCAGATGATTCAATGAAGACCTCAATAACATGATGGTAAGCTCTCAGCTCTCCTCCTCCTGCTTGAACAACAGTGACAATTCGGTAGATGATAAGAACTGTGCACAATAATGTTGTAGCAAGGATAGAGGATGAATAAATCACAAAATAGACATTGTCTGAGTTGGAAATCACAAGAGCAAATACTACATATGTAGTGATGATCTTAAACACTGCACCAAGACTGAGGTAAATTGGCAAATAGAAGCTCTGGAGGATCATACCTGTTGCAGAAATGAGAAGCAGAATAGGAAGCAGAATAGGAAGCCAGTGCCATCCCCACACAGTCCAACAATGCCAAATCTACAGACAATAGTAAGTTGGAGTGATAATTCTTGTGGAGTCACATGTAAGTACCATAGTGGCATCTGCAAGGACAGAACAAATGGTACTTGTGATACCTATCACCATGGATCCAGACTGTTTGGGATTAAAACTGAACAGACATTCTGTTACAATGCTCTGAGCATTGTTGACAAATATTGAATGGGTGAATAGGATCTCAGTACCATAGTCAATGGTAGTTAAAATGTATAGAAGGAGTATAATAATGATCATAGCTTTCCTGATAGGTGCAGACTTGGTCATAACTGTATTTTTCAACTTAGCTTGTATGATATAGTGGACATGCTCCCCTTACAGATATTCCCCAATGTAACTGCAACAACTCCAGTGTAAATACCTATGTAGAACTGCAATTAGACACAGATATTCCAAGCTTAATTGAACATACCATGCAATAGAGAGTAGAGTATGGCTGAATCTAAACTAGATCTGAGTATTTGAAGGATAAGAGCTTTATCAGCATCAGTGAGGTCTGACAGACTCAGAGCATCAGGCTGGTTGGCCATCAAGGAAGTCAGAGCAAAGGTAGAATAATGTGTGAGGAAGTAGTCTATGATGATAGTAATAAGTATACACAGGACTTGTTATATACTTTATAATGCTACAGCAAAAAGTTGAAAAAATGATCATGATGTCAAGAAGACAACCTTCAGTACTATGGCAAACAGATCTGATGCTTTTGAGCATTACAGTTAACATAGTAAAGAAAGGAGATCAATATGAATGGAAGCCCTGAGCCCTGAAGAAATACACTTAGTAGTATTAGTAGTATTAGGAGTACTACTGGCAAGTGGTCCTTATTAAGGGAACAGTGAACAGTTTCTACATGCACTGTTGTTGACAAACAAGGCAATATTGTAGACCAGAAAATTACATTGGCTATACATCTCACAGAGCTAAGTAGCTTCACAGAGACTCAATACAGATTTGAATGATCATCTATAATAGGACACTTTGCCAATACTAAAAGTAGCATACAATCAGTTTCTCAGTACAATAAACATATGAGGGAGATCTGATATCATGATGGTAGAGCAAAGAGAAAAAAACAGTGAGGTGCCTTAGGGACAAGTATAGTTGTTGTTGTCTCAGTTGCCAAGATATTTTTCTGGCAATATTGATATACATCTGCTGCACCAAGATGCAGATGGATATTTCTCAGCCATCTAAGTATACTCAATGCATTGATAGATGTTAAATAGGAATGGAAACATGTACTTATACACTGTTTGGTGTAAACAGATCTGCAATAGTGAAGTCTAGGCTTCTTCTAATACCCAATCTTCTGGTTTTCTATTGGCTGGTGCAGCGATGAATACATGATCTGTAGACGCTGGTTTTGGTGCTTATCAGAAGCAAACACAGTTAGTTACAATTCAGCTGAAACTTGTTTCTAGACCATGCCTGGGAGTTCTCTTGATTATCTTTTGCATAATATCGCTTCTCTGGATCTCCAGAGCCTATATGTCACTGATTATAGACATGTAGTTATCTAAATTAATTTTGGTTTAAATACAAGTGCATCCCATTAAGTACAAATCTCTAATTTCAATGAATGCATTAGCAAGTGAGCTCAATTATTAGCCTTATTACTGTGCATGCCTGTAAGGTACAGTACATTGATAAAGTCCTATGTTTTAATTCTATGGCTTTTTTTCTAACAGAAAGAAATTCTGACTCCATGACCTTGCTTCTTCTCATGCTGCTTGCTAAGCTCTCATGATACTTAAGTGTAATTTGATAGATTTTGTAAAATTACATGCTTAGACATGCTGCTGGCATGACACTGCCTGGATTGTGCAGGGCCAAGTGATAAGAGAGTCCAACAGCAAGAGAAGAGGAACTTTTTAGCTAGATGTGTCACTCTCATCTGTGATATTTACTCACACTCATGACTATAATCTCAGTCAGCAACACATTGGTTTCTCCACTCCCTTAAATTACTGTACTATTTCTATGTCATTCTTATAAAAGGTCTGAGAGGATGTTTAGCACAAGACACAATCATATCAGCCAGGAACTCAAGTGTTCATACCCCCCTCACCATTCCCACCATTCTTTCTGTATTGAACACATATATAGAATCTCAATGATATCTCCTTTTATATTATCAGCACTCAATAATCCTCTTTATCTTGGATGTCGTTAGTGTTATAAAAGGCTAGGCTGGGCTTTTAAAGCTTAGGCTGGGCTTAAGTAGGCTCAGGCTCAAGTCTAGGCTTCTGACTCAAAATATATTTTAGTTTATTGAAGTTATTATATATTAGTATCTATTAAGATATCACTTTGTGAGTCTAATATACTATTTATTAAATCACACTGAGCATATACAAAGCCATTTTCACTCAATTAGACTTATCATCATAAATAAAACATGCTGCAATGACATCACAACTACTCTTGATTAACAACAACTTGTATATAGATAAGTTCTATCATATGCCCTACTACATTGAAGGAATAGCTAGGATTCCCTACAGACCCATCATAATCTGTATCTCCAAAGAAACATTGCTTGTTCACTTTAACTATAAGTTTGAACATGCCATAACTGTGGTTATCCAGGAAAGACATAACACACAAGAATGCATCTTTAAAGCTGATGGCAAGCCTGGCACTCCCTTGCAAATAGAGGATGGTACAGTATGTTCTCATTTCTCTATGTTTCTTATACATAATCACTTTATGCTGATTATGCTCTTAGGGCTCAATTCACATCAGACAGCTAGTACTGAGGATCTCAAACACTTGCAGTATATGAACAGAAATCAAGTCCAGCACAGATATAGGCTAAGAATATTAGCACTGACATGATGAATTCCTTAGTGTAACAAGTATCATATGGAGATCATCATCATGGTTGAGTCCTCCAAGCTTTGATGCCATTCCATTGAATGGCATCCTTGTTATTCACTGCTGCAATGGATTAGTATTTTGGAAGGGTCAAATACTTTTGTGGATTTTGATCTGGATTTGGCTTGCAAATCAAGTGTGGCAATCCGGCATCAAACACAGTGACATTTTTATATATATTTAGTGTCAGTTTTATCTACCAATTTGTGTCCTAAACACTTGTACAAAAGTGTATTGTTTTGTATATGTATTTTGGTTTGCATATTGAGGTTAAAAACTGAAGGGGAAATCCCTTCCCAAAGACTGGAGGGATTTCCTGCAGTATTTTTAGAATAAAGTGTGCATTCAAAATCCAATCAAAATCCTGACTCAAATACAAAGGGATTTGGAAACCAAATCCTGGGCTTCAAGCAGGCACCTTTTAGGATTTGGGACTCAAATCCTAATCCAAATCTCTTTGTATTCATATTCAGATTTTGATTGGATTTCAAATGTAGGTTTTGTTCCAAAAATACTATAAGAAATCCTTTTTGAGAGAGAATTTACCCTTTTGGATTTCAGACTCAAATTCTAAACATCAGTTTTCAGCCCTAAATATACAAGCCAAAATTTATACACAAAAACAGTACACATTTGTATAAGTATTTCAGACACAAATCTGTAGGTAAAACTAACATTAAATACATGTAAAAATGTTGCTGGATTTAATGCCTGATTTGCCATAATTGATTTGCAAGCCAAATCCAGATTAAAATCTGCAAAAGTATTTGATCTTTCTAAAATACTAATCCATCACAGCAGTGATTGAAACCATCTTTGTATCTTTCCAGCTGGGTCTCAGAGATAACAATCTTGATGGCTAATATCTCTCTGAGAACCTTTCAGCATGCAATGACTATCTGTGTTATTTATTTCTCACTAGACCTTACAGATAAGATTCTCTGCTTCAAAACTACTATCTTCCTAGGATGCCACTGGGGTGCAATGACGTCTCTCTTCTACTGGATCTCCAAGTTGTGATCCTCACATCTGGCATCATCTTCATGAGATTCTATTAGATTGTGATGGTGGCACTTTCCATCTATCTCTCACTAAACTTTAAGAACTTTGAAATCCTACTTAGAGCTCTAGTCTCAGGGATGTGTCTCAAAACAGAGGGAACCACTTCCCTTTCCAGATTTATCTAAGTGGGCATGTTCTGCTGTCTTGCACCATATGAGGAATAATTGCCTTGATTTTCTGATGGAGATCATGGCACTGATTGTAATTACAGCTTAAAACATATTCTTTGATAAAAAGAGAACATTCATAGGATAGCATAATCTGTGCCATGATATTCAATTCAAGTTCAAGAATCAAGATTATCAATAAGCATAGTTACAGTGATAGTCTCTATACTTATTGTATACCTGTACTCTTTCCAGTTTACATCTCAAAATAAATAAATTTGTCATCAATAGATGCTACATGGAAGCAGGATAAATGCACTGGCAAGTGTTTCATACTAAAGACTCACATGGTTCCAAGGGTACCCAGGTCTAGGTTATTGAAAGTATTCATTTTTGCATCCATACACCTATGGGTCTGAGTCCTGAAATGGTCTACCCATCAGATACCTGCTGATGTGCTTGGTAATGGTGAGTGACAAAAGGACAAGTGGGTGGCTATAAACATCAACCAACACTAAACCTCTCAAAACTCTACACTTATCACCAATGTATTGAATTTGGGTGTTTCAAGTATGATAGAAGCACTCTGCAGACTTCAATAATCAAGAAAAGTTGTTCAAAAGATGTTTTATTTGTTACTAGTGAGTTTTACAAGCATACTACTCACACTAGTGGAGTGCATAAGACACAATTGGGTGAATAGTGACTTGTTTTGAGCTACTGCACTCGCTGGGACTATGACTGCTTTGAACTAGTGGCTCTCTTGGTCCTGTAACTGCTTCCTACAAGTGATTAACACTTGACTAGTGGCACTCTTGGCCTAAGAATAATACTTTAACTTCAAGAAACTGCAAGAACTAACTTTGGAGCACTTTTAGCCTTTGCAGGATACAATAGTAGACTCAAAGGGACTTTGATTCACTCAATTCTATGGGTAACTTAGCAACTAGTAGCTGCTTTGTCGAGGTTAAGCACAAAAGCCTTTAATTGGGACACTAGATACTGACTAGTAGGTCACAATCGCAAGGATGGTCACAAAACAAGTGCCTTGTGACCAGAGGAAGAGATATATATCATTATGCATTGACTGGAAAATGAATGTGTCCTCTGATATTTAAAGAAGGAGAAACATTCGTAGAAAATGATCATCATGGTTAAGACCAAGGTTAAACTGGTGATACACACTCCATGCATTCACACCTAGATTTTGCAAGTTTATAATAATACTAGCACATATCTATCCTTGACTAGTCATAACTAGAGGGCTATAGTGGAGGCTTCAAGCTGATAGTCAAGCCAGAAAGCTACTAGTCAAGCCAGGACTTAGGCATGATGCAACTAGTAGGTCAAGCCTATAAGCTGGAATGATTAGTACCTTGAATACTGTTATGGGTCAGTGAATAACAGCTACTAGTAGATGAGGATAGCTACAAGTGCACTCAATAAGAAGCATAATACACAGATCTTGTGAAGTACAGTCGCTAGCAGGCTGATCTGGGCATAAATGCCTAAGTCAGGTTAATTAGTCATGTGGCAATCTCGAAGCAGGACTTAGAAATGAATTAGCAATGGATTAATCTTGCATCTAGATCCAGCTAGTGCAATCAGATCTATTATGATTGGCATGAGTATAGCCTGGCTGCGCTTTCGATTATGGCTGACCACATTACAGGTACAAAAGCGTGGCTAGTCACTTATCCTCAGCACTAGTGGCACATTGCTGGGTCAAGAACATGAAATAAACCTGCTAGCTAAGCTCCATGGCTCACTAGTCATTCAGCAGCCATTTCTAGAATGACTATTGCATGCTTATTCACAATATATCATGACTAGCCAAGAAATCCTTACTGATAATACCCCACTAGTGTAGCTGTTTATGTCTCTTTGTACCTCTTTCTTTGCAGTATATAAGTAGTAGAATAGGTGCATGCACAGTGAGGCAAGCCATCTCTGCAATGGTGATCTACTAGTCAGTATCTAGTGCCCCAATTAAAGGCTTTTATGCTTAACCTCAATGAAGCGGCTACTAGTCGCTGAGTTACCTATAGTATTGAGTGAATTGAAGTTCCTTTGAGTCTAATATTGTGTCCTGCAAAGGCCAAGAGTGCTCCAAAGTAGTTCTTGCAGTTTCTCAAAGTTAAAGTATTATTCTTAGGCCAAGAGTGCCACTAGTAAGCCAAGAGTGCAAACTAGTCAAGTGTTGATCACTTGTAGGAAGTAGTACAGAGCCAAGAGAGCCAATAGTTCAAAGCAGTTATAGTCCCAGCGAGCGCAGTAGCTCAAAACAAGTCACATTTCATTCAATTGTGTCTTACCCACCCCACTAGTGCAAGTAGTATGCTTGTAAAACTCACTAGTAACAAATAAAATGTCTTTTGAACAACTTCCCTTGATTATTGAGTCTGCAGAGTGCTTCTATCATACTTGAAACACCCAAATTCAATACATTGGTGATAGTGTAGAGTTTTGAGAGGTTTAGTGTTGGTTGGTGTTCATTGCTGCCCACTAGTCTTTTGTCACTCGCTGTTACTGAGCACATCATTGTGCTGCATAAGAGTTAGTAACTGTTAGGCCTAGCCTAACACATGACCTTATAGACGTTATGAATACAAGAGCTGTCTCGCATTCGGACAATCACTCCCGTACTGCTAGTCTTATCGGTGCTTTGTGTTGTGTAGGCAAGGTATGGATAAACTTTAGTTTGAAGCTGAGAATACTACAGCAAGAACTACACTACTTATATACTAAAGTCCATGTGCTAATAATAGGTCTGGATATGTGTTCGTAATGCGTGAAACAATGAAAACAATGAGCTAGGTGAGTGACCATTGTGAGCCATAGCACAATGGCTGAAGTCGCCTGTTAGCAATGAGGCAACCAGTCCGATGTCCATGATAAGCGATCTAGGCACTGTGATAAGATGAGATAAGATAGGTGCCTGAGAGATAAGATAAGGAAAATGGAAAAATTGTAACATTACTCTCTCATTAAGGCAGACATCCTGACTGCCTAGGGTTCCTCTTCAGGTGAGTCATTCTGAGCGTCAGCTTGATTAGCCCAATACTTGTCTAGGAACTCCTTCCACCTGGTTTCATCGGGATTCTTGACCTATTTCTGGGTTCTGTCTATTCGTTGCACCAGGTAACAAATGTTGCTGTTGTCCAAGTATTTGTGATCGAGGACCATGGCGAGAGCATGATCAGAAAGTGTTGCAATTTTTGCTATGTCGATCCGACCGGCTCATTGGGTCTTCCTCTCGTAATCGTGAATTGTGCTTTGCATGTGGGTCATTTTGGTTTCTGAGACCCAAAAGTTGTGCTCTCTGGTCCATCCCTTCCACTTGATAAAGTAGTCAGTCACCATGGTGGATGGTTGGCCTCTCCTTCCTCAGATACGGCACATTTTCGAGTCTAATACTTCTTTGATCTCCCACTGTTCCTCACTGTTGATGAGGTCTGGGGGAGGAGGTGGCGGTTGTTTCTGGTTTGGGAATGCCAGTGATATGCTCAGTAACAGCGAGTGGCAAAAGACTAGTGGGCAGCAATGAACACCAACCAACACTAAACCTCTCAAAACTCTACACTATCACCAATGTATTGAATTTGGGTGTTTCAAGTATGATAGAAGCACTCTGCAGACTCAATAATCAAGGGAAGTTGTTCAAAAGACATTTTATTTGTTACTAGTGAGTTTTACAAGCATACTACTTGCACTAGTGGGGTGGGTAAGACACAATTGAATGAAATGTGACTTGTTTTGAGCTACTGCACTCGCTGGGACTATAACTGCTTTGAACTATTGGCTCTCTTGGCCCTGTACTACTTCCTACAAGTGATCAACACTTGACTAGTTTGCACTCTTGGCTTACTAGTGGCGCTCTTGGCCTAAGAATAATACTTTAACTTCGAGAAATTGCAAGAATTACTTCGAAACACTCTTGGCCTTTGCAGGACACAATAGTATGCTCAAAAGGGACTTCAATTCACTCAATTCTATAGGTAACTTAGCGACTTGCAGCCACTTCGTTGAGGTTAAGCACAAAAGCCTTTAATTGGGGGCACTAGACTCTTGCTAGTCACTCGCAATCGCAGGGATGGCTTGCCTCCCATTGTGAGTGGCTATTCTACTACTTATATACTGTAAAGAAAGGTATAAAGTGATGCAAACAGCTACACTAGTGGGGTATTTTTGGTACGGATTTCTTGGCTAGTCACGAAATACTGCGAAAAAGCATGCAATAGTCGGTCTAGAAACTGCTGCTGGTCGACTAGTAAGCCACGGAGCTATGCTAGCAGTTTTAGATCACATTCTTGACCCAGCAATGTGCCACTAGTGCCAAGGATAAACAACTAGCCACGCTTTTGTATCCGTAGCACAGTTGGCCATGATCGAACACACAGCCTAGCTAGCCTCATGTCCAATCGTAACAGATCTGATTGCACTAGTTGGATCTAGATGTGAGGTTAATCCATTGCTAATTCATTTCTAAGTCCTGCTTCGAGATTGCTGCACAACTAGTTAACCTGACTTAGGCGTTTATGCTCTGATCGGCCTACTAGTGACTGAACTTCATGAGATCTGTGTATTCTGCTCCTTGTTTGGTGTGCTAGTCACATTACTCATCTACTAGTGGCCTTATATTCATTAGTCCAGCTAGTATTCAAGTTACTAGTACAGCTGGCTGGTAGATTTAACCCACTAGTGGTATTGCATCTAAGTCCTGGCTTCACTAGTTACATACTGCTGTAACTATCAGCTTGAAGCCTCAGCTATAGTCCTTTTACTATCACTAGTATAGGATAGATATGCAATTGTATTGTTACAAATTCGCAAAATCTAGGTATGAACATGTAGATGGCGTATCACCGGTATAACTCCTTCATGAACTGGGAGACAAATTGTGGTCCTTGGTCTGAGATGACGATGGATGGCATTCCATGTCTTGTGTAGACGTGATCCCTGAGGATCCTTGCCCATCCTTCCACTGACAGTTCTACGTTGCAGGGGACTAGGATGATGGCCTTTGAAAAGCAATCTACTACCACAAGTAGGGCGTCATGTCCATTCAACTCGGGTAGTCCGGTAATCATGTTGATGGAGATATGAGTCCAAGGCTCCGTTGGTATCACGTTTGGGTTTAGGGGAGCGGCTTTTGCCTGGGTACTGGTCTTAGTCCTCTGGCACATTTCGCATCCTGCAATATACGCTTCAACGTCTTTCTACATTTTGGGCCACCAGTATTCGTGGAGTACCAACTCTTGCATCTTGGCCACTCTGGGATGTCCAGCCGTGATGTGATCATGGCTTTGGGCAATGATCTCCCCTCGTAGTGTGGCATGTTGGGGTATGTAAATGTGGTTATCATAGTGGAGGATTCCTTTCTCCTCCATGATCCCTCATTCATGCTCCAGAGAACTGGCAACACCTTGGTCCCAGAGTTCCTTCTGTCAGGTGGCAGTTTGTACCTTCTGATGCATTTCATTGGTGGTGGGCATGATGAGTGCCCGGAAGTGTTCGGGGGTGAGGACAACAATGTCATCATTGTCGTCCTTGCCCTGGTTGTGGTCATCTCATTGGCTAAGGAGGTCTGCCTTCTTGTTGGCTGTTCCTGGCTTGTACTTCAATACAAAGTGGTACTCTGCCAGCTCGGTGACCCATCGAGCTTGTCGTCAATTTAGCTTCTGGGGTTTCCGGAAGTACTGGAGATTCTGGTGGTCAGTCCAGATTTCCACATCTTCGGCGGCTCCCATGAGGTAGTGCTGCCATTCCAAAAGGGTGAGCATAATAGCAAGCAACTCTTTATCGTAGATCTCGTAGTTGCATTTAGTGGTGGTCAGGGCCTTGGACATGAATGCTACTGGTCTCCATCAGCCGTCTTGCTGCTGACTGAGCACAGCCCCAATGGCTCCATTGCTTGCATCTGCTTCTACTCTGAACTTCCCTTCCTTGTTGGGAATGGCGAGGATAACGTCCTCAGCCATCTGCTTCTTCAGCTGCTGGAAAGCCTGATTCTGCATGGCTCCCCAGGTCCACTCCGCATTGCCGGTTAACTGAGTTAATGGGCATACAACCTTCAAGTAGTTCTTGATGAACTTCTGATAGAAGTTTGTGAATCCCAGAAACAACTGCAACTCTTTCTTCTTCATGGGAGTTGGCCATTCTGTGATGCCGGCCACCTTGATGGGATCCATTCTGACCGATCCTTTGCTGATGATTATGCTGAGGTATTCTGTTTCCAATACCTTGAACTCGCATTTCTTGGCCTTGAGGAACAACTTGTTCTCTCTTAGACGTTGGAGTACTCGTTGTACTATGCGTCGACACTCTTCAAGTCCCTTGGTGAATATGAGAATGTCGTTGAGGTAAATGGTCACTTTTCCCTTGGTGATCAAGTCCTTGAATATATTGTTCATCATCCACTGAAACATGGTGGGGGAGTTGGTGAGTCCGAAGAACATGATGGCGATATGCTTGGTATCAGGCTACCCATAGATTTTGCAGATTTTAATCAAATAGTGCAGTCTACAAGTGGTACAAAGGGCTATAGTGGAGGCTTTACACTGTTAAGCTAAATACTACATAAGATACTGAGCAAACCAGTACAAGAACAGACTTAGAGACGACATCTAGATGAGTCAACTCTACTTGCCTTCAGTATTCAATGCTATTCCCCATACAAACCAAGACTATTATAGTCAAATCTCAGGGACTTGTCTCTATGGAGTACAAACATCAAAGCAATCATAGAATAACTAGATAACTTGTCACCTCAATGCATTGAATAAACCTGGAATAAAGTGCTAAGTCAGAATGAATCCTATTTCGAGATGAACTTAGTCTAGAACATGAATAACACTGGAATAACTGAATAGCTGCTACTTGGTGCTGAGATAACCGACTAGATTGTGCAGTGATCAAAGTAATACAGTCTCAGACCGACGATCAATCGTGATCAGTGGTTACACCCTCGAGATACCGCACAATCTGTAGTATTGAATGGTGTACTGTGTGGCAAGCCATGAAAGAGGAGTGAGGAGTTCCTGTGGACCACAAGGGCACTCCTCATCAATAGAATAACCCATAGCCGTTCTGTCTAACTGAATAGAAACTGTGGAAAGGCACAATCCTTGTAAATTAATTACTCATCATTTGTATTGATACCTAAAGCTTGTACCATAGTTATTTTAGATACTAGCTCCTATACCTAGATGATGAATTGTATAAATTAGCAGCAACTAGACGCATAATGCCAGGAAAGCATTCTCCTCATGTTTATGCTAGTAGCCTTATAGCTACCTAATCAATCACTGGTTTTAAGTGCATATCCTTGACTGAAGTGAATTTAAGTTTACTAAGTCAACCCAAAAGGGCAACTACAAGTAATCTAGAAGAACTAAGAAGGAATAAGAGTCGTCCCTGCATTTGCACTTTGCTAGTTTCTAGAACTGCTCCATACCCAAAGGCCTCATGCTCCAAAGCCAACTAAAGTGATCTAGACGTGCTAAGTCAACCACAGACTGAAGATATTGCCTAGTTGAAGTGAAATAAGCCGTAGAATGCTTTTAAGTTCGAACAGTTAAAGAGTCAGGATACTTTAGAGTCAAGGACTCTTTGTAGAACTTCAGTTCTTTGTTGCAAATGTGTGTGCTTGTGTTGTAAACGAGTCTGTGTACTCTAGAGCTATTGCACTCTTTGTAGACCATCTAGGTCTTTGATTGTTAGTTATTGAAGTGTTCTCTAGTCAAGCCTTAAAAAGCTCTCCTAGACGAAGTCAATTCAAGTCTGAACCACTCATAATTGTATCCTACCAACCCCATGTTCATATACCTCGCTACTGCGACTAGTGTATCTCGTGTAAATGCCTTTTAGAATTGAATTGAAGCTATCTTTGAACAAACCCAATTGATTATCACTATCTAAGTACACCACAAGTGCTTCTACTGTACTCACCCTTGAACTTAACATTTGGTGATTGTGTGTGTATATATGTGTGTGAGATTTAGTATCTAGATTGATGATCTAGACACTTGTTTCATTTGCGCTCTGCCTGTTACTGAGCACATCAACGGTGGGTTCAAAGAGTCCATGGTTGGTGCAGAACACCGCCTTTTCTTCGTCTCCTTCCCATATTCATACATTGTTGTATCCCCACTGTACGTCGAGCTTGGTGAAATACTTGGCCCCCTGGAGCTTGTCGATGAGTTCGGAAATAAGGGGGAGGGGGTAACAATTCTTGATCGTCATCTTGTTCAGCTTTCAGTAGTCCTGCACAGGATGAAGGGAGCCGTTTTTCTTTTTGACAAAGAAGAAGGGCAAGGCAAAGGGGGATTTGGAGTCACAGATTCATTCTGACTTGAGGTTTTCATCTAGGAACTTGTCAAGCTGTTCCTGTTTATCTTGGTTCAGCAGGTAGACTTTACAGTTGAGCGTCGCCTTGGCATTGGGAATTAGCTCAATGGCGTGATCCCAGGGTTTCTGCTCCAGAAGTTTGTCAAAGTTTTCTTTTGAGAATAGGTCTCAGAAAGAGCAATAGTCGGGAGGAACCATTTCCTCAAAAGTCTTCTTCAGCTTGTCAGTGTTTGCTGCAGCAGCCAAGTCGTTAGTGTGGTGCATCGCTCGAATCACCACTTCTTCTTCCATGTTGATGGCAAGGATGGTTTCACCCTCCTCTAGTTCTTTGTCCCAACGGTCGTCAGAGTCTGTGTCAGGAAGAGGAAATGGATTTTTGACGCATTGGCAGCATCTGAAGAGGATTGTGCCCATCTTCCAGTTGATGACCGGGTTGTGGTGCTTCAACCAATCGTGCTCAAGGTACAAGTCCTTGGAGCCTAGGTTGGTGACCATGAGGTCGATTCATTCGCTGTGGTTCTCAACTGTCATTCGGAACTCCACAAATTTGGTGATGTCACCCGCCTTGTTGCAGATACTATCGGCATTGTATACTGGAATGGGGACAGTGGTTTTCCGGGTGTCAAGGTGGTGCTTCTGTATGAAGGCATGGTTGATTGAGCTGCCGGTGCAGCCACTGTCGAGCAGTCCTCGAGTCATGAGAGTCTGTGTTCTGGTGCATGGGTTGAGCTGAACGTCCAGTGTGAAGTCCCAGTCACTGCTTTGGGTCTGTTGTATGTAATGGACAGGTTCACAGAGCTCGTAAAGTTGCTCCCGGGCTATCTCTCCTCCCTTCCTTAGCTTGGAAAGGAGTTTGTTGGTGAGTTCGGTGACTCGGTCCTTGTGTGCCCACACAAATAATGTGGCTCTGGCTGCATTGTTGGTTCATGCTTTGCAAATAGCACGAAGTGTCCAGTCTACCTCAAAAGGCTTGAACCACCCTTTCATTGAGGCTGGCATTGTCATCTCGGGGGTCGATACTCTGGTAGAACTGGAGACAGTCAATGTCTCCCCTTTCTTCTGCCTGACGAGCCATTGCTGGTAGGCCATGTCATCTTCCTCATCGGGGACCTCGATCATGGTGACTGAATACCCTCTCTTTACCATCTGGGCACTAACAGAATCCTCCCATTTGGCCGTCTTTGTGGTTGTCACTTGGTGTTGGATCAGGGCATCTCCCAACCTCTGATCAGCATCGGCGACCGCTTCCTTTCAGATGTCTTCATTGGCAGTTTTCATCTGAACTGGCTTTTCTTCATTGGCGGTCTTTGTAGTCTTATCGTTCAGGAGTGTCGTCTTGTTGGAGGTTCCACCTCCATAGGAGACAGAAGGCTGAATCTGATCAACCCTAAGGGGTTGGTCAATTCGTCCTGTTACCTCTGGGTCTAGCTCCTTCCCGGTACCTGGGGAGGGGGCCACTCTCTCAGCGTCATTGTTACTATTGATGGGGCTCTCTGCCCCATGCCCAGCAGGTTCGGCCACCTTTGCTTGTGCCCTGGCAGGTGACTGTGACAGTGCTTTGAGGGTTTCCCAGACTGATCCTAATGATAGTGGGCTAGGTTGTTTTGATTTCAGAATCTGGGAAGTCCCCCTTTCGGGATCCCCTCCTCCAGATTCCCATCTACTTAACCTTCCTGTAGCAGCTGCAGCGTCACCTGCATTGCACCTATCATCCTGGGGCAGAGGTCAATTGTCATTTCATTGTCATTGTCGTTGCCCTCGATGGAGAGGGCAGCGTATCAGTTCTTTGATTCTAATACTGGTTTGCTAGTTGTGCTGGAGACGTTAAAAGCAAGTAAAGTTGGGGTGGGTATATTCAAATGCATAGGTAAAACAGATGTAGCTAAAAAAGTATTATAAGTCTGGCCAGCAGAGGACGAGAGTGCACCAGTAGATAAGTCCTTGGTCATCGAAGGGGAATCGGACTCTTGACGACCTATTCTTTTACCTCCTCCACCTTTGAGTCGGTACTCTTCTCCTGCTTGGCTGCTACGACTGAGCGAATGTCCTTGTGCTCCCCCTTCTTGAGGCAGTCCTTACTGAGGTGCCCTTTCTCGTGGCACCAGAAACATCTTTCCTCCGCTTGCAGCTTGCCGATGTCCATTGCCTGTCTCTGTTCTCCATATGTCATCCATCTCCGGGATCCCATGTCGTGGCTCATGGCAGTACTCATTGGTTTGGCCGATAATGAACTTGTTGCCCCACCTGCTTTCTGACTAGTGCTGGTGGGGGTATTGTTGGAGCCCTTCTGGGGCGGTCGGGAGTCGTGGGGAGTGCCTTGGATCTGGTCAAAGATGGCCTTCTTCTGTCGTTCCTCGTACATGATGAGGATGCGCGCCTTCCATTCAGTGTATGTATGTGGCATGTTGTAGCTGGTATTGGCGATGAAGTTAGTGTAGGAGTTGGGCACTCCTAGTCGCACTGCCTTCACCATGGCTCCTCATTCACGCTCATCACTGCGCAAGCCGGTGAGCTTTGCCTCTTCCTCTAACTTCTGGAAGTAGGTGGTGGCGGGTCCGTCGCCCATGTGGAGGTCCTGCATTTTCTTCTCATGGACCTCTTCTACAGCGGGGTCGCAGAACTGCATGTTGATGATCCTGATGAACTCTTCCCACTCTGGGTATCTGAATTGAGTGGTGATACGCCGTCTACGCGTTCACACCTAGATTTTGCGAATTTGTAACAATACAATTGCATATCTATCCTGTACTAGTGATAATAAAAGGACTATAGCTGAGGCTTTGAGCTGATAGTTACAGCAGTATGCGACTAGTGAAGCCAGGACTTAGATGCGATACCACTAGTGGGTCAAATCTACCAGCCGGCTGTACTAGTAACTTGAAGGCTAGCCAGAATAATTAATATAAGACCACTAGTGGACGAGTAATGCTACTAGCACACCAAACAAGAAGCAGAATACACAGATCTCATGAAGTTCAGTCACTAGTAGACCGATCGGGGCAGAAACACCTAAGTCAGGTTAACTAGTCACGCAGCAATCTCGAAGCAGGACTTAGAAATGAAATAGCAACGGATTAACGTTATGCTCAGATCCGACTAGTGTGATCAGATCTATTACGATCGGCACTAGTATAGCCCAGCTGCACTTTCAATCACGGCTGACTACAGTTGTGAGCACGAGGATGTGGCTAGTCGTTCATCTCTGGCACTAGTGGCGCGTTGCTGGGTCAAAGAACGTGAGATTAACCCGTTAGCTGAGCTCCATGGCTCACTAGTCATCCAATAGCAATTTCTAGACCGACTATTGCATGTTTATGCGCGATATTTCAGGCCTAGCCAAGAAATCAGTACCAAAAATACCCCACTAGTGTCGCTGTTTGCGTCACTTCATACCTTTCTTTACAGTATATAAGTAGTAGAATAGCCACTCGCAACAGGAGGAACGCCATCCCTACGATTGTGACCTACTAGTAGTATCTAGTGCCCCAATTAAAGGCTTTTGTGCTTAACCTCAAACAAAGCAGCTACTAGTTGCTAAGTTACCTATAGTATTGAGTGAATTGAAGTCCCTTTGAGTCTACTATTGTGTCCTGCAAAGGCCAAGAGTGCTCTGAAGTTAGTTCTTGCAGTTTCTCAAAGTTAAAGTATTATTCTTAGGCCAAGAGTGCCACTAGTAAGCTAGAGTGCAAACTAGTTAAGTGTTATCACTTGTAAGGAGCAGTTTCTAGGCCAAGAGCGCCACTAGTAAGCCAAGAGTGTGAACTAGTCAAGTGTTGATCACTTGTAGGAAGTATTACAGGGCCAAGAGAGCCAATAGTCCAAACAGTCAGAGTCCCAGCAAGCGCAGTAGCTCAAAACCAAGTCACATTCATTCAATTGTGTCTTACCTACCCCACTAGTGCGAGTAGTACACTTGTAAAACTCACTAGTAATGAATAAAACGTCTTTTTGAACAACCTACCTTGATTATTGAGTCTGCAGAGTGCTTCTATCGTACTTGAAACACCCGAATTCAATACATTGGTGATAGTGTAGAGTGTAGAGAGGTTTAGTGTTGGTTGGAGCTCATTTCCGCCCACTAGTCTTTTGCCACTCGCCGTTACCGAGCACATCAGCAGGCGTGGGATCCCAGTTGCTGTTTGTCCAGAACTCCTGTCATTTGTAGACCTACCAGTCTTTGGCGGGTCCCTCGAAGTGTGATGCTGCAAATGGCACCATCTGAAAACTGAGCTGGAAGTAAGAGGCGAAGGCCTCGAAGTAGGTGATGCAGTCACCTAGGAATCACTCGATGTCGTCATGGTCGCTCTTGAAGGGCTTTGGGGGTTGGAGCATTATCGGTTTGATCCCTAACCAGGGAGCATCGTCGCCAGCGCATCCAACTGGCTGGGGGAGTGGGTCTGGGGCCTCCCACTTGGGAGGTGGGCGAGGTACTGAGTACCGGTTGGTGCATTTGTAGAGGGGTCGCTGTCAGCTGAGAACTGGTGGTGGGGGTGGGGGTTGTCTCTGTCCTGGTCCCTTGCCCTTGACTGACAGGTTCCAGAGCTCAGCGTGCTCGTCACATGCTGCTTCTTCCTTCTCTAACTCCTGTTGCAGCTCTTCCAATTGTCACTGCTTCAGCTCAAGCTGCTCTGCTGCCTGCCTCAGTCACTCTTTGGTGCTGGGCTGTGGCGGGTTGTTACTCCCACCAGGTGCATCACCTCCTCTAAAGAGGATGCTGGTCTTCTGGCTGTGATACTGGCTGTGTTGTTGGATTCGGTGGATGGGGGGTGAATCGGAGAGAGGGCAGGAGTAAGCTGTCAATGAAATATCAAACAGCTGGCTTGACCTATGTGGATCAAAGCTGGGATAGTTGCCGAAGGTTCTGGTGTCATAATTGAAGTGGTTGAAGTTGTTATAGTTTATTGACCCTGTCCAAATTGAGTCTGTCGCCCTGTTCCAGGGTGAGGGTGTGTAGGGTGAGCTCCAGGTCTCGCTGCTCCTGTGCTGTTCTTGGTCTTCTCCTGTATATCCTGGACCTGGCTGCAGGATTGTATAGGGTCCGGTTTCTATTGGTGAATATCCTTGCCTCAATTGTTGTGTTTTGTCCCCTGGCTGGTAGGGGATACCCTCTGTTGACAGCAAGGTACCAGTCCATTGGGGTTTGGTTGGTGCTTCCAAGTAGGAAGCAAGCCTCGACATTGCATCTTCGTAGCTCCCAGGCCTCAGTTGTGGGGGCCAAGAAGCCGTCGGTCGATGGGGGCAAGGGCTGGCCACTCGTAGTTGTGGCCATAGGGGTTGAAGGGGTCATCATTCTCTCAGGGGGCGGGCGCAGGGTTTCTGACCCTGATTCACTCAGGGGTTTGGGGTTTGGGGTGTCGGAGTCGCTGTCCTCGCTGTCGGAGGGAAAGTGACTGGTGGGGAAGTGAATGGTGGAGCGGGGGGTTGGGGTATGGGGAAAGTCCATCCTGGGATGAGGTTGGCAGGGTACCACTGCCTAGCTTGGGGTGGCGGGGGCATAGGGTGGTGGCGAGGGGCTTCAGTATTGAGACCGTAAGTCCCTGCCGTATTCCTCCATGGTGGTGGAGGGTCATTCAGGAGTGGGGGTTCTTGAAACATTGCTTGGTCCCGGGGTGGCATTGCATATAGGTTCCTCCCTGTGCAGAGGGAATTCGTTGGAGGAAGAAGAGTGAATGGTGGTGGTTGACCTCCTATAGGAGGTGCCGGTGTTCATCATCTGTTTGCTGGGTGCCATACTCGGCCGGCCCAGTGCTGGTCCTGGTTGTTGGTAGGGGAGGACATAGTGTGCGGGGAATGGGGCACATTGGATGGGTACCAGTACCCTTCATCTAGTGAGAAAATGTTCGATCTGTCATCTCCACATGAAGACGATGAGGGCAGTGAGGAGTACTAGTAGAACAGTACCGATTATGGCAGTACTGAGAGTGATGGTCTGTTTGATGGAGAGATCGGGGATCATAGGGCTTTCTTCTTCGTGGCTGGCGGTAAAGGGAAAGCAAGAAAGCTTCAAACTAATTGTTAGGCCTAGCCTAACACGTGATCTTATAGATGTTACAAATACAAGAGCTGTCTCACATTCAGACAATCACTCCCATACTGCTAGTCTTATCGGTGCTTTGTGTTGCATAGGCAAGGTATGGATAAACTTTAGTTTGAAGCTGAGAATACTACAGCGAGAACTACACTACTTATATACTAAAGTCCATGTGCTAATAATAGGTCTGGATACATGTTCGTAATGTGTGAAACAATGAAAACAATGAGCTAGGCGAGCGACCATCATGAGCCATAGCACAATGGCTGAAGTCGCCCATTAGCGATGAGGCAACCGGTCCGATGTCCATGATAAGTGATCTAGGTGCCATGATAAGATGAGATAAGATAGGCACCTGAGAGATAAGATAAGGAAAATGGAAAAATCGTAACAGTAACTTTAAGTCTTGGCTATACCTATGAGTTAGCAAGCTCATTAGAGAAATTGAAATCAGAGATACATTTTGGATACAAAACTTTGGTTTTACTTGAAATAAGAACAAGAATTGGAGCCAGTGAAGCTGCACCCATCTCTAGAGAAAAACTGAGAGAAAACATCTGAGAGAAAGCTCTGTTCTGATTTCTGGTTCAGTAGTAAGAGAGAATTGTGTTGTGTTGGCCTATGTGTCGGTCTTGAGGAGTTTTATGAGAGAATCAGCCAGCTTGAGCTGTTCTAGCAGTTGCATGAAGTGTGACAGGTGTGCACAGTTGGACCTCACAGCACCATCATTAGAGCGAGCACACTGTGTGTGAGGACTCATGGGGACGTTCTGAGAGATTACATCGAGTGCTGTGTTTGAGAGCACCAACTTTATCACAACGAGTTTAGGACTCAGGCTTAGCGAGCTAGGAAAGGAAGTGAAGTTATGCACAGTTGGACCTAGTGGCGATTCATACTTAGTGAGCTCACTGAATGAATTCAGTCATTTTGTGGATCTGCATATCCATGTGTATTTTCTATTGAAATATCATTTGCCTTGAGGGTTGTGTGGTTCGCTGTGCTCTCTTGTAAAAGCTTCAAGGAGATAGAGAATTTGAGATTTGCTTGAGAATTGTATGTGGTTGTGTTGCATTACTTAGCAAGCTCGCTAAGATAATTTGAGATACTGTCAGGGCGCAAGTAGAATTAAATTCCTTGCTCCCTTCTGCACTTATACAGATTGTGTGTGTGTGTTAGTGGGATTGAGTAAAGGTTTAGGGTGTTGTTCACACTAGGCTGCACTTAGTGTCATGGATGCCCATACCAAGCCTTGTCAATGGAAAACACTAGCTGTTTTACAATATATATCATATAATTTCCTTATGCACCCACAGTTGATTAGTGTATTTTACTAGTATCCCCACTGTACAGACTGGGCATATGTGGTGTTTACTACACCAAACTAGAGAACCTGCTGCTATCAGGCCAGGGTTGTCACTGGGGAAACTATAAGTAGGAAAATGGAATAAGCCCATCCATGTCACAATAATGCCAGGCTGCTGAGACAAATGTGTAAGTACCCAGGCCATGAAAAAGTCAGCATAGTAGGTTTTCTGTTGCAGATAAGTAATGGCTCCATGATCCCTTGGTTCCATCACATGGGTCTGGGGAGTAAATAATTAGCTGTGATTGGACGATAGGGATAGCATGCACTGGATTCCTAAATTTATTGTCTACTCAAGCTGCTGTGTCATTGCCATACTATGGTGCATACTGCCCTGTGATGATCCTAGACTTCTGTGGCAATGGCAACACCAAAACTCAGAATGAGATTGGGCAATTAACATGACAGCATGGCAATCAAGGTGATCATGTGTGCAAGTGGGTTTGGGGCACCTCCATGCAGTAAATCAATTCCTCTATATGCAAGTATACACTGCAACTTTTCAGTCAGTGAAGTAGTACTGCTTGGTAGTCAAGTACTAGAAGCTTTGGCTATAAGCCAGTAGGGATCTCTCAAAATGAGAGAGAATGAAAACAGGTATGATGTGAATACCATGAATCCACAAGAGAAAATGTGAGATGAGACTAGAAAACATCTTTAGATGGCAATCCTAGTGAAGAGACTGAAGAGAATGGAAATAAATGTGAGAAACTGTGTCTGAGAGAGGGGAATCAATGAGAAAACATGTAGCAGCGACTGGATGTGTGGAGAGAAAATATGAAATGAAGTACTGAGGGCGAGGTGTTGAGAATAAACATGAAAATATGAAAATTGGTGATGAATAGGAGGGTGAGAATGGAAATATACTAGTGATGGTGGGGTACTGATCCTAAGCAATATGGAAATACTGATGTTGATGGTGAAACTGGTCTTTGTACTGAAGTGATCCTATCTTATGTCAAAACTAACCTTCAAGTCCACTCAAGGGACTGTCCTATACAAAAAATGTGCTGAAACTGGTCCTATACTGATGCGAAAACAATCCTAAGTCTGCTCGGAGATGACCCAAGTGAGTGACAATATGATAGTGAAAGTGAAAATGTGAAATGATCCTATGCTGTGAAGTTGAAACAATAATAGCCGATAAAAGATAAACATGGGCAAGGTATGGCATGGCTATCATGTATTGGCACAATATGAGTGTGTACCAATAGTGTTAAGAGTGAAGAGCAGGTGTCAAAGGACTCTTCACAATCAAAAACCATGGAATTACTCTAGTGAGCTTTAAGAATTGACATACACTCAAGAATATGCTGGGGTAAATGATATATTGCTGTAGAACGGTAATAAATATAGTAGAACTGTTGATAGTCTCAATGTGTGGTGTAAACTCAATGCATTAGGATAAGCTAAAGTTAAATGATGTTTCTCTAGCTAGTTTTTATACTACAAGTATGAAATTATAAATAGAGTAAATATGCATGACTTAGTAAGGCTGTAAGGCCTTGGCTTAGGAAAATCCATAGCCAACATATGGTCTCTTGACTTTGAAAGTAACAGCAACTCATTGGCATTGCTGTGTATGGACAAAATCTGTATGGTTTTATGGAGCGATGAACGGATTGTTAGGTGCTGTTTAGCTGTGGACTGGTGAGGTGTGGCTTTTGTACTGAGGTGCATGCTTGGGTCTACATCATTTTGAGGTCTTGGCAAGGTAACAGCCTTAGTAAAATGCAGTCTGTAGTTGCTGTGTGCTCAAAATATCTTGGATGGATGAGTGGCGGTTGATACGTGGGCCATGCATTCACACCTAGATTTTGCGATTTTATAATGATACTAGCGCATATCTATCCTTGAATAGTCATAACCAGAGGACTATAGCAGAGGCTTTGAGCTGATAGTCAAGCCAGGAAGCTACTAGTCAAGCCAGGACTTAGGCATGATACCACTAGTGGGTCAAGTCTATAAGCTGGAATGACTAGTACCTTGAATACTGTTATGAGTTGGTGAATAACAGCTACTAGTAGACGAGGATAGCTACGAGTGCACCTAACAAGAAGCATAATACACAGATCTTGTGAAGTACTGTCGCTAGCAGACCGATCAGAGCATAAACGCCTAAGTCAGGTTAACTAGTCACACAGCAATCTCGAAGCAGGACTTAGAAATGAATTAGCAATGGATTAACATTATGCCCAGATCTGACTAGTGCGATCAGATCTATTATGATTGGCACTAGTATGGCCTGGCTGCGCTTTCAATCATGGCCAACTATGGTTGCGAGCATGAGGGTGTGGCTAGTCGTTCATCCTCAGCACTAGTGGCATGTTGCTGGGTCAAGAACATGAAATTAAACTGCTAGCTGAGCTCCATGGCTCACTAGTTGTCCAGCAGCAGTTTCTAGACCGACTATTGCATGCTTATTCATGATATTTCATAACTAGTCAAGAAATCTGTACCAAAAATACCCCACTAGTGTAGTTGTTTATATCTCTTTGTACCTTTGTTTCGCAGTATTTAAGTAGTAGAATAGGCACTTGCATAGGTAGGCAAGCCCTCCCTGTGATTGTGACAGACTAATCAGTATCTAGTGCCCCAATTAAAGGCTTTTGTGCTTAACCTCAACAAAGTGGCTACTGATCGCTAAGTTACCCATAGAATTGAGTGAATTGTAGTCTCTTTGAGTCTACTATTGTGTCCTGCAAAGGCCAAGAGTGCTCCAAAGTTAGTTCTTGCAGTTTCTCAAAGTTAAAGTATTATTCTTAGGCCAAGAGTGCCACTAGTAAGCCAAGAGTGCAAACTAGTCAAGTGTTGCTCACTTGTAGGAAGTAGTACAGAGCCAAGAGAGCCAATAGTTCAAAGCAGTTATAGTCCCAGCAAGCGCAGTAGCTCAAAACAAGTCACATTTCATTCAATTGTATCTTACCCATCCCACTAGTGTAAGTAGTACACTTGTAAAACTCACTAGTTGTTATGATTTATTCATTTTTCCACCTTATCTTCAGTGCTTATCTTATCATGACCACATCATATCTAATCTCAGCACCTATTACAGATCACAAACTGATTGCCTCATCGCTACCAAGCAACTTTAGCAATTGTACTGTGGCTTACAACTATTGTTCATCTATATCATTGTTCTCTTTGTTTCATGCATGGCTACTGAATGGACACATATATGTTTAGAACCAAGACTTTAGTATATAAGTAGGATAGCTCTCACTGTATATTCTCCAGCTTTGAGCTAAAGTTTATCCATACTGAACTTACTCTGTTGACTCACTCCTCTCGCTAAGATTAAGTGCTAGTCCCTTGATTCTTGGATACAGACACAGAGACTCCTTGGGTGATTGTATGAATGTGTTACAGCCCCTGGTTTACTCTTGTTTGTTTTACTGGAGTTTAGGTCTAACACTAGTAATAAATAAAATATCTTTTGAACAACTTCCCTTGATTATTGAGTCTGCAGAGTGCTTCTATTGTACTCAAAACACCCAAATTCAATACATTGGTGATAGTGTAGAGTCTTCAGAGGTTTAATGTTGGTTGGTGTTCATTGCTGCCTGCTAGTCTTTTGTCACTCACCGTTACTGAGCATATCAACGGGCACTCATGAAAATAAGTGTGGCCTAGCATGAACAACACTCTAAACCTCTACTCAATCCCACTAACACACACACACACACAATCTGTATAAGTGCAGAAGGGAGCAAGGAATTTAATTCTTCTTGTGTCCTGACAGTATCTCGAATTATCTTAGTGAGCTTGCTAAATAATGCAATGCAACCATGTATAATTTTCAAGCAAATCTCAAATTCTCTATCTCCTTGAAGCTTTTACAAGAGAGCATGGCAAACCACACAACCCTCAAGGCAAATGATATTTCAATAGAAAATACACACAGACATGCAGATCTGCAAAACAACCAAGTTTATTCAGTGAGCTTGCTAAGTATGAATTGCTGCTAGGTTCTACTGCACACGACTTCGATTCCTTTCCTAGCTCGCTAAGCCTGAGTCTTAAACTCATCACGATAGAGGCCCTCGGTGCTCTCAATTCACAATATGCAATTCTCTTGCTAAACGTCCCCATGAGTTCTCATACACAGTGTCCTCACTCTAACAATAGTGCTGCGAGGTCCAACTGCGCACACCTGTCACACTTCATGCAACTGCTAGAACAGCTCAATCTGGCTGATTCTCTTGTAAAACTCCTTCAAAGCCTACTCAGAGGCTGGCACAACACAATTCCCTCTTACAACTGAACCAGAAATCAGAACAGAGCTTTCTCTCAGATGTTTTCTCTCAGTTTTTCTCTAGAGATGGGTGCAGCTTCACTGGCTCCAATTCTTGTTCTTATCTCAAGTAAAACCAAAGTTTTGTATCCAAAATGTATCTCTGATTTCAATTTCTCTAATGAGCTTGCTAACTCATAGGTATAGCCAAGACTTAAAGTTACTAACTCTCATGCAGCATGACAAATCCAGATTCAAACTGAAACTTTATTATGGTACGTGGGGGGTAGATGGCTTCCTTTAATACATGAAAATCTGCCTTACTTATACTATGAGAGAATGATTGTTACAAACGGGTTATTAGTAAAATACTTTTTGTGTCGGCTGATAATCCCTTGTCTGAAACATCACAGCTCTCTTGGCAGAGTGCTGCTTTCTCTCTATTTGGTAGTCTCAAAGGACTAGGCAGTGTCAACATCACTTGCCTGACAGCAGAGGCTGTTCATAGACTAGCACTCAATAGCTGTTTAACATGTGATCACTGATCACACATCATTCTTGGTTCTCTGTTCTGCTCCAAAGGTGACAGCGTCATAGTCTAGACATGGTAACCAAGAGACACATCAGAATTCCAGTCCGCTCGCTAATCCCTTTGGCCGGTACCTGTTTCTAGACCATGCCTGGTGGTTCTCTTGATTATCTCTCATGTGATATCACTTCTCTGGATCTCCAGGGTCTATGTGTCATTGATTGTCAACATGTAGTTATCTAAATTAGCTTTGGTCCAAGTACAAACATGTCCCACCAAGTCTGAATCCCCAATGCCAACAGATGTTATTGCAAGTGAGCTTGCTAGTCAGCCTTATTGCCATGCATGCCCATGAGATACAGTGCAGTGACAAAGTCCTATGTTTTAATTCCATAGCTTCTTTTTCTGACAGAAGGGTATTCTGACTCAATGACCTTGCTTCTTCTCGTGCCGCTTGCACTGTCAGTGAGCTCACTAAGTCTACACAGTACCTAAGTGTAATTTATTGATTTTCACAAAATTACATGCTTAGACATGCTGCAGGCATGACAGCATTGTGGGAGTTCATCAAAGCTTTCTTTGGCGAATAGGTCCTCGAAGTCTTGGTACGACTCAGGGACCATTTGTTCAAAGGTCTTTTTTTCTTTTCCTTCATTGGCTCTGGCAGCAAGTTCATTCACTTTATGCACTGCCCAGATCTCGATGGCCTCTTCAAAATCTATGGCTAGAATTGTGTCCCCCTTCTTAAGCTCCTCATCCCATCTGTCTTCTGGGTCTGAGTCTGGCAACAGGAAAGGATTTTTCTGGCATTGACATTGGGTGAATGTGACCTTTCCCATTTTCCAGTTAATGATGGGGTTGTGACAGATGAGCCAGTCATGTCCAAGGAAGACTTCCTTGCTGCCGAGGTCTGTGACAGCGAGATTGATGTGCTCGCTGTGGTCTCTGATCTTAAGATGGAGTTTGGCATATGCAGTGATTTCTCCCACCTTGTTGCAGGAGCCGTTGGCATTATAAACAGGAATGGGACTAGCAGTTGCATGTACAGGGAGTCTATGCTTTTTAACAAAAAAGTGATGGATAGAACTTCCAGTGCAGCCACTGTCAAGAAGAGCAGTCATGCTGACAGTTGTTTAGGAGTGAAGAGTTTCGAGTTGAATAGGAATCTTGAGATCACACTGCAAGGATCTCTGGGCTCAGATGAGGTACTGTTTGAGTTTTCGGAGCTCATTGAGCCATTCAAGGGCTTGCATTCATTCTGCTTTTTGAAGCCTTTCAAGAAGGTCATCCACCACCTCTTCCGCCCTGATCCTATGAATCCAATTGAGTAGGACCACTCAGGCGGCGGACTCATCCTTGGCATCTTTGATCACCCTCCAAGTCCATTCGGTCTCAAAGGGTTTTAGCCAAGAGGATGGGACCTTCTCAGTCAGAGACTGGGTTGCCTCAGGTGCCATAGCACCATTGTCACTAGGATGTCTTGCCTCTGATGAGGGAGGACTTTCTCACTTCAGGAAGGACCTGCATGTGTCTGTGTTTTTGGCCACAGCAGCCTTCCAGTGCTGAAATGAGGTGTCATCTTCTTTGTCAGGTACTTTGATCATAGTTACCTGTTTGGGGCCCTCTGCCCTGTGCCCCAGAGGATTGGACTCTGTGGTCTTGGTCTTGGCAGGTGCTTGAGGGTTTCCTGCATTGGTCCTTGCAAAGATTGCCCTGTTGCTTTCGCAACTGGCCCAAGTCCTATTACTCGTGTCGAGGGCTCCAGTGCCATCTGGCATGTCCTCTCCTTCACAGCAGGGTCAGTTTTGGGTTCTTGCAGTTCTTGCTTATCTGAGGTACTTGGAACAATAATAGCGAGTATATTTGAATGCGTATGTGATGTGTCTACTGAAATAGTATGAGTCCAACCAGCGATATTGTTCTTCATACCAGATAAGTCCTTCGCCAAGTAAGTAGAACCACCTACTTCCCGGTGCTATCTTTTACCTCTTCAATCTTGGAGTCCATAGTGGGCTCAGTCATCAAGGCTCTGACTTCTTCTTTCTTCTTGTTCCAACTCTGCTCTGGGCAATTCTTGCTGATGTGTCCTTTCTTCTTGTATCAGAAACATTTCTCATTGGCCTTTAACACATCAATGTCCATGGGCCGTCCTATGCCACTGTAGGTGGTGCTGGTGCCTGTCTTTTTGTCACCCAAGGAAGTTGTCACACTGGAGCTCCCCTTGGAGGTTCTGGCATTGATCTTGGACTTGCTTGCGCTGTTGTTCCTGGTTCATGATGATGATTCACTTCTTCCACTCTTTGTACCCATTTGGGATGAAGATCCCAAGGTCAGCGATAGACTTCGTGTAGGATGGGGGTACTCCCTGGTGGAGGGCTTATACCAGGTGGCCCTGGTTGCTCTCGTCATGCTGGAGTCCAGCACATTTGGCTTCCCATTTCAGGTCCTGGAAGTACTTCTGGGCCGTTCGGACACCCATTCAGAGGTCGTACATCTTTTTCTTGTGGACCTCTTCTACCACTTGGTCCCTGAACTTGTTGGTGAGTATCTCGACAAACTTGTTCCAGAACAGGAGTTGGTATTTCCCTCTGGTTCAGCTTCATAAGTCGGCCAGTTCTAGGGTCCACCAGTCCTTTGCTCTGCCTTCCATGTAGGAGGTGGCAAAGGCGACATGATAGGGGTCAGGGAACATATGCGAGCTGTACACTTGGAAGTACATTTCGCAGTCTGTGATGAATTGTTCAATGTCATCTGACTCTCCTTTGAAGAGGTCAGACTTTCAGATAAGGTTGGGTTTGCATCCAGTCCAGAGTGCGTCATCAGCCATGTACCCGCTTGGCTGGGGCGGTGATGAGCCTAAACTTCCATGGCAATGGCAACACCAAAACTCAGAATGAGATTGGGCAATTAACATGCCAACACAGCAATCAAGGCGTAGTGTGTGTGCAAGTGGTTCAGTGCACCTCTGTGTGGTCAATTCTTCAATAACGCAAGATACACTGTGACTTTTCAGTCAGTGAAGTAGTACTCTTGGTCAATGAGTACTAATAGACATTGGCTATAAGCTGGGAGGGATCTTGATAAACAAGATGGAATGGAATCTGGTATGATATGAATACCAAGAAGCCATGAGGGAAACAAGAAAACGATTTAGAAAGTGTGGAAATGGACTGGTAAACGGCTGTAGATGGTGTACCTAACAAACTGAGTAAAACAACAGCAATTAAGGTGTGGAAACTGCCTTGAAACTGAGAGAAACTAGGGGAAAACACAGTAACTGTGGCTAAGAGTGGGGTACTGCAGCAATAGAGGTATGGAAATGCTGAATGATGGTGACGACAAGGGTGATCCTATGGAGAACGATACTGAAATAGGCCTACATGGATGCAATATGATCCTATACTGAACTGGATGATGAAAACAATGGCGACATAGAAGGTGAATGCGATAAAATGACCCTATGTGGTGAAAGTGAAGCAATGTTGTGGCATTAAAAGACAAAAGCAAGTTATTGACATGAGACTCGTGTATTGGCACAGTACGTAGCGTAACCAACAACATTAAGAGAAAAGCAAGCGGCAATGGAACTTGGAGTGAACCATGGCTGACTGTTAATACCAGAACTGGTCAACTAGGTGAGAACTAGAGCTAAAAATATGGTTTCTACCTAGTTTTTATACTACAAGTCTGGTTTTATAAATAGAATACAAATCTAAGCCTTAGTAAGGCTGTAAGTCCTTGGCTTTGTAAAAGCCATAGTAAACATATGGTCCTTTGGGTTCTAAAGTAACAGCAACTCTTTGACATTGCCATGTATGGACAGAAACCATATGGTTTTATTGAGCAATGAATGGATTGTTAGGTGCTGTGTAGCTGCGGACTGGTGAGGTATGGCTTTTGTACTGAGGTGCATGCTTGGGTCTATGTCGTTTCAAGGTCTTGGCAAAGTAACAGCCTTAGTAAATGCGGTCTGTAGTTGCCATGTGCTCAAAATATCATGGATGGATGGGTGGCCATGGCAATCACATCATTTCATTAAGTGATTGATTGACGTGTCACTGTGGTGATGGGAAGTGATGCAGCAATTCTGTTTTGAAATGATTTGTGATTGAAGGTGCCTTACCATGATGGAACATGGCAATTATGATGCATAACAAGATGGGATGGATATAGAGCATTGAAAGAGTATGGATGTCACAGTTTTAGGATTATATCTGTATGTGTGTGGCATATAATGCAAAAATCTGCAGTATTATTGAGAGTTGCCAGTAATATAGAGTATGTGGGGATTAAAATGGAGTTGTTTTGAAGATATTGGGTGATGAATGGATAAATTCGTGAATTATGAGCATACAGAGCCTGGAGGCTCATCAGCGACCCCAAACTTGCAAGCTTTGGCTGATGCTTTGTATGAACTTTGTCCCACTGGTTGTAATGTCGGACTAACAACACTCAGATCTCACAAGACGGTAGCTAATGCTGATGATGGCCACAACTTCTGACAGCAAAGGAAAAACAAAAAAGAATTTGTGAAGACTGGAGAAGAATGTTGAGGTAAGGGTCTCTTGCATTTATCTCAAGGTCAATGGCATACTGAAAAGTTGGCACAGTGTGTATTTGTTAGACTGAGATTACAAAGTAGATTACTTGGTAGTTGTAGTTGTGAGTGTGCAATGGCTCAGACCAACATCAAATACAAAACGTGGATGGATGCCTCGCCACACACACACAGGCCCCAAAAGGTAACCTCTTTACATAGGCCAAAGTGAAAAAAATATGACTCAGACACATGCTTATTGGTATATACAGATGTATCATGTGACATGACAACATCTGTGGTTGTGAAGGGAAAGCCATCAGTGGTGGGAAGGCCATCATTTTCAAACTTAGATGGTCCGAGGCTCAGTAGTGTCGGTGAAGCAGAGGACAAGGGTAGAGAACAGCAGGGCAAGGATGTGACTTGGTTTATCTGAGTAACATAGGCTGGGCCAGGGACCGATGCCATCATCTCAGCCACAACAGCATTTTTGCTGGACTGTCTTCACATCTTGGTTGTTGTCGCAGCACAGAACATTCCTGCACATGCCCGCTCTAATCACATCAAAGGACACACCATATGTCCTCAGCGCTGGCTGTTACTTATTTCTGAGCATTCTGCTGACAATAAGGAAAGGACCAGATGAAGAAGAGGTACAGAGTGATTGCATATCAGAGGCGACACTAGGTGAGTACAGGAAAACATGATAGATTCAGCTTTCACTGAAATCTCATACTGGTACTGTTACAGGCACATAACAAGTAGCCATGACAATCCTCGCTGGGACAATTTTACTCCAATACTGGCAACTTCGATGCATGTATTGTGGATGGAGGAACTGGCGATCACTTCGCCTTGGATGCATAACCTTTTGATGTCTGCAGTAGTCCTGGTCTCTTCCCATCCAATGATGTGCTTGGTAACGGCGAGTGGCAAAAGACTAGTAGGCGGCTACAAACTGCAACCAACACTAAACCTCTCTACACTCTACACTATCACCAATGTATTGAATTTGGGTGTTTCGAGTATGATAGAAGCACTCTGCAGACTCAATAATCAAGGTAGGTTGTTCAAAAGATGTTTTATTCATTACTAGTGAGTTTTACAAGTGTACTACTTGCACTAGTGGGGTGGGTAAGACACAATTGAATGAATGTGACTTGGTTTTGAGCTACTGCGCTTGCTGGGACTCCGACTGTTTGGACTATTGGCTCTCTTGGCCCTGTAATACTTCCTACAAGTGATCAACACTTGACTAGTTCACACTCTTGGCTTACTAGTGGCGCTCTTGGCCTAGAAACTGCTCCTTACAAGTGATAACACTTAACTAGTTTGCACTCTAGCTTACTAGTGGCACTCTTGGCCTAAGAATAATACTTTAACTTTGAGAAACTGCAAGAACTAACTTCAGAGCACTCTTGGCCTTTGCAGGACACAATAGTAGACTCAAAGGGACTACAATTCACTCAATACTATAGGTAACTTAGCAACTAGTAGCTGCTTTGTTTGAGGTTAAGCACAAAAGCCTTTAATTGGGGCACTAGATACTGACTAGTAGGTCTCAATTGCAGGGATGGCATCACCTGCCATTGCGAGTGACTATTCTACTACTTATATACTGTAAAGAAAGGTACAAAGCGATACAAACAGCTACACTAGTGGGGTATTTTTGGTACTGATTTCTTGGCTAGGCTCGAAATATCGTGCATAAACATGCAATAGTCGGTCTAGAAATTGCTATTGGACAACTAGTGAGCCATAGAGCTCAGCTAGCGGTTTAATCTCACATTCTTGACCCAGCAACACACCACTAGTGCCGAGGATAAACTACTAGCCATGCTTCCGCATCCACAACGCAGTTGGCCATGATTGAAACCACAGCCAGGCTATCCTTGTGTCCGATCGTAACAGATCTGATCACACTAGTCGGATCTAGATGTGAGGTTAATCCGTTGCTAATTCATTTCTAAGTCCTGCTTTGAGATTGCTGCATGACTAGTTAACCTGACTTAGGTGTTTATGCTCTGATCGGTCTGCTAGTGACTGGACTTCACGATATCTGTGTATTCTGCTCCTTGTTTGGTGCGCTAGTCACATTACTCATCTACTAGTGGCCTTATATTAATTAGTCCAGCTAGTATTCAAGTCACTAGTATGGCTGGCTGGTAGATTTAACCCACTAGTGGTATTGCATCTAAGTCCTGGCTTCACTAGTTGCATACTGCTGTAACTATCAGCTTGAAGCCTCAGCTATAGTCCTTTTATTATCACTAGTATAGGATAGATATGCAAATGTATTGTTACAATATCGCAAAATCTAGGTGTGAACGCATAGATGGCGTATCACCGAGTCTCTGGAGTCATGTCGCCAGGATCCTGCAATGATTCTGCCTTCCCACCAACCTCCAAGATGTCTCCCCTGCGTTGCACCAGTTGTCTCACATCGTTAGAGAGCAACGTCCTTCTCCAGCTCTCGCCTGACCTCTTCCTTAACCTCAGAGCACCCACCCATCCTTGCTGAGACATATACTAGCAAGTTTGATACATGGCAGATACTTGTGGTCACTTTGCCAAACTGGATCCTTTCAAAGTTGGCATCCATTATAGACATTGATGAACGTCTGGGCACCAGTATGCTCTCCATAAGCAACAGCACCCTTGAAAGATCCCACTCCTACCTACTCTTACCATTCGCACCAACTCATAGATATTCTTTCTATGTCATGCCCATTCCAGGCTCTACAAAATGTGGTATTGCGGATCTGTGGGGTGCCAGTTTATGTACAATGATGTCATCATCATCCTTGAACAAAATCCTTGAGATCCTCCTATCCACTCATATCAAGAGAGCAATGTCTTTCTCCAGCTCTCACCCCCTCTTCCATGACCTCAGAGCATCCGCCCATCCTTTGTTAGGCCTAGCCTAACACGTGACCTTATTAATGTAAGGACTATGAGCTGTCTCGCGTTCGGACAATCACTTGTTTAGTCACTATGCTAATCGGTGCTAATCGTGCAGTTGGCAAGGTAAGATAAACTTTAGTTCGAATCTAAGGATATACAAAGGATATCCGTGCTACTTATATACTAAGTCCAGAACGCTATATTTAGATACTGATATGTGTCGAGTGTTCTGTGATCATGCGTGAAACAAGGAATGTCATGCGGTACGTGGGCGAGAGTCGCTCGCTGCAGTAACAGGTCTGTAGTCGTGCGGTATGGTCGTGGTGACCGCATGTAGATGCAGTCCGATGTCCGTGATAAGCGCCGTAGATAAGATGAGATTAGATAGGCGCTGGGAGATAAGATAAGGAAAATGGAAAAATCGTAACATTACCCTCTCGTTAAGGCAGGCGTCCCGACTGCCTAGGCTGTCGCTTCTTCGTAGTCGGTTGGGCTTCCTTGGCTGGCCCAATACTCATCTAGGAACATCTTGAATTTCGTGACGTCAGGATCTATGGTCCATTTCTGGGACCCATCTTTGAGTTGTGTGAGGTATTGGAAGGCTCCGTCATGATATTCGTGGTCTATGAACATTGCGAGGGGGCTTTTCGGGGTTTTCATTATGATTTTGCCTAGGTGTAGGCGCACCATCTTTCTGCACACTGCAACTTTGGCCTCGTATTCGGCAATCACTTCTTCTGCATTGCCCATGTCTGCCTCCGTGGTCCACAAATTGTGTTCCCGGGTATATCCTTTCCACTTGATGAAGTAGTCGACTACCGTGGTGGCAGGTTGTCCCCATCATCCACGGATCTTGTGTGTCTTGGAGTCGAGGACTTCTTCGACTTCCCATTGTTCTTCGCCGTCGATGAGGTCTGGCGGCGGTGGTGGGGGGAGTTCCTGATTGGGGAACGACGGTGCGACGTATGGCATCAGGAGCTTCTCATTGAAGCATGGGTGGATCTTCCAGTGCAGGGGAAGCTTTAGTTTGTACGACAAGGTACCGGTCTCGAGGATCTCGAAGGGTCCAACTCGTTTGTCATCGAGTTTTTTCTTCGGTCGTGGGAGATGAAGGTTGGTGGTGTCCAACCATACATGGTCTCCGGTTTCGTATGCATGAGCGTTTCACTTATGCTTGTCATATGCTTTCTTCATGCACACTGCTGTTTCGGTGAGGGCGGCTTCTGCCTCCTTGTGGATCTTTGCCATCTTTTGCGAGAAGTCGGTGGCAGCAGGTACTTCAGCACCTGCGGCTGATGGGGAGTTGGGGAGGATTCGAGGGTTTCGTCCATACATGACCATGAAGGGCGACTTGCCCGTTGCAGAGTGTACGCGGTTGTTGTGGGTGAACTCTGCTAGAGGTAGCCAGTCAGCCCAGTCAGTTTGCTGATGGTTGATGAAGATCCGAAGGTACTTCTCAACTTCCTGGTTGACGTGCTCTGTCTGGCCGTCCGTCTGTGGGTGGAACGCAGTAGATGCGTTCTGCTTGATGTCGAGCATCCGGTAGAGTTCAGTCATGAACTTCGATACAAATTGTGGACCTCGGTCAGAGATTACCACCTTCGGCATTCCGTGATGCACGTAGACGTGGTCGTGGAGAATTCAGGCCCAGCCTTCTGCTGAGAGTTCGATGTTGCAAGGGACTAGGATGATGCCCTTGGAGAATTGGTCTACTACTATGAGTAGGGCGTCGTGACCACCTGACTCAGGTAGTCCAGTTATCATGTCGACGGAGATGTGGGTCCATGGCTCCATTGGGATCACGTTCGGGTGGAGAGGCGCTGCCTTCGCCTGGTTGCTTGACTTGGTTCATTGACAAGTCTCACATCCTGCGATGTATGCCTTGACATCTTTCTCCATCTTTGGCCACCAGTATTCTCGTAGTATGAGCTCTTTGGTCTTGGCGATGCCGGGGTGTCCTGCCGTGATGTGGTCATGGCACTGAGAGATGATCTCTCCTTGTAGTCCCGAGTGTCGAGGGATGTAGATGCGTTTGTCGTACAGGAGGACTCCTCCTTCTTCAGATACGCCTCGCTCGTGTTCGAGGGAGGTCGCGATGCCTGCGTCCCATAGCTCCTTCTGCTTGGTGATGCGCTGGATTTTCTCATGTGTTTCGCTGGTGGTGGGCATGATCATGGCCCGGAAGTGGTGCGAGGAGAGAACCATAATGTCTCCATTGTCGTCCTCGCCCTGGTCATGGTCGCTTCGTCGGGATAGCAAGTCGGCCTTGACGTTCTGCATGCCGGGCTTGTGGTGGAGTACAAAGTGGTACTCGGCGAGTTTGGTGACCCAACGAGCTTGGTGGCGGTTGAGCTTCTGTGGCTTTCGGAAATATTGGAGGTTCTGGTGATCCATCCAGATCTCCACGTCTTCGACTGCGCCCATTAGGTAGTGGTGCCATTCGGAGAGTGCGAGCATGATGGCCAGCAACTCCTTATCGTAGATCTCGTAGTTGCACTCCGTGGCGGTGAGCGCTTTCAACATGAAGGCTACGGGTCTCCATTTACCATCCTGTTGTTGACTGAGCATGGCGCCGATGGCACCGTTGCTTGTGTCTGCTTCCACTCTGAACCTTCCGGTTCCGTTTGGGATGGCGAGGATGACGTCCTCAGCCATTTGCTTTTTCAGCTGTTGGAATGCCTGGTTCTGGGCGGTTCCCCAGGTCCATTCTGCTTTGCCTGTGAGCTGGGTAAGCGGGCATACGATCTTGGAGTAGTTCTTGATGAACTTCCGATAGAAATTCGTGAACCTCAGGAATGACTGGAGTTCCTTCTTCTTCTGCAGTGTCGGCCATTCTGCTATGCCGGTGACTTTGACGGGGTCCATGCGGACCGATCCTTCGCTGATGATGACGCCTAGGTACTCAGTCTCGAGCACCTCGAATTCGCACTTCTCAGCTTTGAGGAACAGCTTGTGTTCCCGCATCTTCTGAAGCACTTGTCATATGATGTGTCGGTGTTCGTCTAGATCCTTTGTGAATATAAGGATATTGTCTAGATAGATCGTGACCTTCCCGGTGGCGATGAGATCCTTGAAGATGTCGTTCATCATCCACTGGAAGGTGGTGGGGGAGTTGGTGAGTCCGAAGAACATCACCGTCGGTTCGTAGAGGCCGTGGTTGGTATGGAATGCTGCCTTCTCTTCATCGCCCTCCTTGATCCTGACGTTGTTATATCCCCAGCGAACGTCGAGCTTGGAGAAGTACTTCGCTCCTTGTAGCTTGTCGATGAGGTCAGAGATAAGTGGGAGGGGGTATCGGTTCTTGATCGTCATTTCGTTCAGCTTTCGATAGTCCTGGACGGGACGCAGAGAACCGTCCTTCTTCTTGATGAAGAAGAACGGTGATGCGAATAGTGACTTGGAAGGTCTTATCCTTCCTGACTGGAGGTTCTCGTCGAGGAATGTGTCGAGCTGTTCCTGCTTGTTTCGGTTTAATGGATAGACTTTGCAGTCTAACGTTGACTTGGCGTTGGGGATCAGCTCAATGGCGTGATCCCAAGGGCGTCGTTCGGGGAGTTCGTCAAAGTTCTCTTTGGAGAACAGATCGCAGTATGAGCGATAATGCTCAGGGACCATCTCTTCAAAGGTCTTCTTTGGTTTCTCCGTGTTGGCTGCTGTGGCAAGATCGTTGGTGTGGTGGACGGCACGGAGTACTAGCTCTTCCTCCATGTTTACTGCAAGGATGCTGTCGCCTTCCTCGAGTTCTTTGTCCCATCAGTTGTGGTCATCGTGGTCGGGGAGGGGGAATGGGTTGTGGATGCAGTGGCAGCGTCCAAACAAGATGGTTCCCGACTTCCAGTTGATCATCGGGTTATGGCATTTGAGCCAATCGAACCCGAGATACAAGTCGGTCTTTCCGAGATCTGTTATGGCGAGATCGATGCGCTCGCTGTGGTCTCCAATCATCATCCAGAATTCGACGTATTCCGTGATGCTTCCTGCCGAGTTGCGTGTACCATCCGCATTGTAGATGGGAATCGGTACTGCCGTTTTGCAGGTGTTGAGGTTGTGCTTGAGCACGAAGGCTCAATTGATCGTGCTGCCGGTGCATCCGCTATCCAGCAACCCTCTCGTTAGGAGAGTCTTTCTCCCTACGCAAGGGGTCAGCTCAACATCAAGGGTGAGGTCCTTGTCGCTGGCTCGGGTTTGTCGTACATAGCGTACTGGTTTGCGGAGTTCATACAGCTGTTCTCAGGCTGTCTCCCCTCCAAGTTGTAATGAGGCGAGGAGGTCGTCGGTGAGTTCGGAGAGTCGGTCTTTGTGTGTCCATACAAAGAGAGCGGCTCGGGCGGCGTTGTCGTTTCATGCCTCGCAGACGGCACGTAGGGTCCAGTCTACTTGGAAAGGCTTCATCCACCGACCCTCAACTTTGGGAGGAACTCGGGAATAGTCGTCGTCGTAGGGAATAGAGACGCGACCCTCATCTTGGGGAGGGGCTCACGGATTGAATACAATCTCTATTGTCGGGGTCGTTTCTTTGGCTAACCAGATTTGGTAAGCCGTATCGTCTTCTTGGTCGGGAACTTCTGTCATAGTTACTGGACTGTGCCCCCTTTCTACTGCCTGGGCGCTAGCAGCTTCCTGTCCTGCAGCTTTGCTCGTCGTGGCATTGGCATCACCAATGATGTGCTCGGTAACGGCGAGTGGCAAAAGACTAGTGGGCGGAAATGAGCTCCAACCAACACTAAACCTCTCTACACTCTACACTATCACCAATGTATTGAATTCGGGTGTTTCAAGTACGATAGAAGCACTCTGCAGACTCAATAATCAAGGTAGGTTGTTCAAAAAGACGTTTTATTCATTACTAGTGAGTTTTACAAGTGTACTACTCGCACTAGTGGGGTAGGTAAGACACAATTGAATGAATGTGACTTGGTTTTGAGCTACTGCGCTTGCTGGGACTCTGACTGTTTGGACTATTGGCTCTCTTGGCCCTGTAATACTTCCTACAAGTGATCAACACTTGACTAGTTCACACTCTTGGCTTACTAGTGGCGCTCTTGGCCTAGAAACTGCTCCTTACAAGTGATAACACTTGACTAGTTTGCACTCTAGCTTACTAGTGGCACTCTTGGCCTAAGAATAATACTTTAACTTTGAGAAACTGCAAGAACTAACTTCAGAGCACTCTTGGCCTTTGCAGGACACAATAGTAGACTCAAAGGGACTTCAATTCACTCAATACTATAGGTAACTTAGCAACTAGTAGCTGCTTTGTTTGAGGTTAAGCACAAAAGCCTTTAATTGGGGCACTAGATACTACTAGTAGGTCACAATCGTAGGGATGGCGTTCCTCCTGTTGCGAGTGGCTATTCTACTACTTATATACTGTAAAGAAAGGTATGAAGTGACGCAAACAGCGACACTAGTGGGGTATTTTTGGTACTGATTTCTTGGCTAGGCCTGAAATATCGCGCATAAACATGCAATAGTCGGTCTAGAAATTGCTATTGGATGACTAGTGAGCCATGGAGCTCAGCTAACGGGTTAATCTCACGTTCTTTGACCCAGCAACGCGCCACTAGTGCCAGAGATGAACGACTAGCCACATCCTCGTGCTCACAACTGTAGTCAGCCGTGATTGAAAGTGCAGCTGGGCTATACTAGTGCCGATCGTAACAGATCTGATCACACTAGTCGGATCTGGATGCGAGGTTAATCCATTGCTAATTCATTTCTAAGTCCTGCTTTGAGATTGCTGCATGACTAGTTAACCTGACTTAGGTGTTTATGCTCTGATCGGTCTGCTAGTGACTGGACTTCACGATATCTGTGTATTCTGCTCCTTGTTTGGTGCGCTAGTCACATTACTCATCTACTAGTGGCCTTATATTAATTAGTCCAGCTAGTATTCAAGTCACTAGTATGGCTGGCTGGTAGATTTAACCCACTAGTGGTATTGCATCTAAGTCCTGGCTTCACTAGTTGCATACTGCTGTAACTATCAGCTTGAAGCCTCAGCTATAGTCCTTTTATTATCACTAGTATAGGATAGATATGCAAATGTATTGTTACAATATCGCAAAATCTAGGTGTGAATGCCTAGATGGCGTATCACCAACGTTCTTCAGTGGGCGTTCTTCGTCCACGTTGCCTGGGGATGTCTGCAAGCGGAGGTTCGGACCCGGTCGCTGGTCATGGGGCCCGATGCGCTGATGTAAGGGGCTCGTCTGGACAGAGGCGTCATCCTTGTCAGCGAAGGGTCGCACAGGAACGACGGGAGTTGCTGTGAGCGTCGAGCATGGACGTCCAGCTCCTCCTGCTGCCTCTGGGCTCTGCGATGTCATCACCTTCCCATCCTTTCCGGGTCGTGCGACAGGGGATGGTCACTGTTGGGGCATCGTCGAGGATGTCGTCCTCCTGGTCGGTCCATCTGGTCAAGCAGGGCTCGCCGTTGAGATGGATACCACTATGGTAGGTGGTTTCTCGTTGTTTGCTTTCGCCGGTTGGGTTTCCCTGTGTAGGCTACTTGCTCGATGCTTAGTCCTAGTGTCCTTGGCATCGGTCTTCTTGTCGATGGGGCCCTCTGCCCCGTGCCCAGTGATCACTTGCTTTGCCCGACTAAGTCGTGGCAAGGCATCGTTCGTGGTCACCTTTGCTTGTGCCCTGGCAGGCGACTGTGATGGTCCTTTGAGGTTTTCCCGGACTGGTCCTGACGATAGTGGGCTGAGCACTTTTGGCATCAGATCCTGCAGCAAGGGTGTTTGCCCTTCAATCGCATACGGATCCTGCCTACTCGCGTCTCCCTTAGCGGCTGCAGCATCACCTGTGTCGTGCCTATCATCCCGGGGGTGGAGGTCGGAGTTGTTGTTGTTGTTGTTGTTGTTGTTGTTGTGCCCTTCAATGTCGAGAAGGGCGTATCGGTTTGTTGATTCTGGTACTGGGTGGCTAGCCGTGCTGGAGACGTTAAAAGCGGTAAGTACCGCCCCTGAAGCGGGGGGGCAGGGTATATTTGAATGCGTTTTATATAAAACATGTGTACTAGGTAAAAAGGGATCAGTCCAGCCAGCGAGAGAATGGGGCACACCAGTATATAAGTCCTTGGCGGTGCTAGGGGAATCGGACCCTAGACTGCCGCTGCTTTTTCCTCCTCCTTCACCTCCTTGATCTTCATCATTGCACTCACCGGCTCAGTAACTTGTACTGACCGGATATCTGTGAACTTCTTCTTCTCAGGGCAGTCCTTCCCCATGTGTCTGTGCTTACCACATCGGAAGCACAACCCCTTTCGCTGCATCTCCCCAATGTCCATCAGCTGTCCTTGCCCTCCGAACGTCACTCCTGGTCTTGCAATCCACTTGCCCGTCACGTCGCGGCCGCTCTTCTCGCCTCCACTGCCCGTCAGCTTGGCCGTCGGCGAACTTGTCGCACCACCTGCTATCTTGGCGTAGCTGGTGGCAGTAGTGGTGGGTCTCGAGGCATAGCCTCCCGTCTTTGCTCCTCTGTGCGTGGCGTCGAAGGCTTGCTTCTTCTGATGCTCCTCATACATGACGAGGATCTGGGCCTTCCACTCTGGATAGGTCACCAGGACATCTCGCCCGTAGTTGGCGATGGCATTGGTGTAGGAGTCAGGGACCCCCATTTGGATGGCGCGCACCATCGGGCCTCTCGCATCCTCTTCATGTCATCAGCCGGCTTGGTCTGCCTCCGTTTCCAGTTCCTGGAAGTACTGGGTTGCCGGCTTGGAACCCATTCGGAGAGCGAACATGCGTTGCTCGTGGACGTCTTGGATGGCGGGGTCGCGAAACTGCTCGAAGACGAGGCTTACGTATTCGACCCAGCTGGGCCATTGGAATCGGGGGGCTTCACCGGGAACTTGTCCCCAGAAGCTTTGTCAGATGTGGACCCACCATTTCTTGGCGGGTCCTTCGAGGTACGAGGCGGTGAAGGGAACCTTCTGAGAGGCGAATTGGAAATAGCTTCCAAACACCTCAAAGTAGATTTGGCAGTCCCCTATGTACCACTCTATGTCGTCGTGTTCGCCCTTGAACTTGGCGGTGATACGCCGTCTATGCGTTCACACCTAGATTTTGCGAATTTGTAACAATACAATTGCATATCTATCTGATACTAGTGATAGTAAAAGGACTATAGCTGAGGCTTCAAGCTGATAGTTACAGCAGTATGCAACTAGTGAAGCCAGGACTTAGATGCAATACCACTAGTGGGTTAAATCTACCAGCCAGCCATACTAGTGACTTGAATACTAGCTGGACTAATTAATATAAGGCCACTAGTAGACAAGTAACGCGACTAGCGCACCAAACAAGAAGCAGGATACACAGATCTCATGAAGTCCAGTCACTAGCAGACCGATCAGAGCATAAACACCTAAGTCAGGTTAACTAGTTGCGCAGCAATCTCGAAGCAGGACTTAGAAATGAATTAGCAACGGATTAACCTCGCATCTAGATCCAACTAGTGCGATCAGATCTGTTACGATCGGACACGAGGCTAGCCAGGCTGCATGTTCGATCACGGCCAACTGCATTGCGGATGCGGAAGCGTGGCTAGTAGTTTATCCTCGGCACTAGTGGCACATTGCTGGGTCAAGAATGCGAGATAAAACCGCTAGCGTAGCTCCGTGGCTTACTAGTTGTCCAGCAGTAGTTTCTAGACCGACTATTGCGTGCTTTTCGCAGTATTTCGTGACTAGCCAAGAAATCAGTACCAAAAATACCCCACTAGTGTAGCTGTTTGTGTCGCTTCGTACCGTTCCTTACAGTATATAAGTAGTAGAATAGTCACTCGCAACGAGAGGCGATGCCATCCCTGTGATTGTGACAGACTAGTAGTATCTAGTGCCCCCAATTAAAGGCTTTTGTGCATAACCTCAAACAAAGCAGCTACTAGTTGCTAAGTTACCTATAGTATTGAGTGAATTGAAGTCCCTTTGAGTCTACTATTGTGTCCTGCAAAGGCCAAGAGTGCTCTGAAGTTAGTTCTTGCAGTTTCTCAAAGTTAAAGTATTATTCTTAGGCCAAGAGTGCCACTAGTAAGCTAGAGTGCAAACTAGTCAAGTGTTGATCACTTGTAGGAAGTATTACAGGGCCAAGAGAGCCAATAGTCCAAACAGTCAGAGTCCCAGCAAGCGCAGTAGCTCAAAACCAAGTCACATTCATTCAATTGTGTCTTACCCACCCCACTAGTGCAAGTAGTACACTTGTAAAACTCACTAGTAATGAATAAAACGTCTTTTTGAACAACCTACCTTGATTATTGAGTCTGCAGAGTGCTTCTATCGTACTTGAAACACCCGAATTCAATACATTGGTGATAGTGTAGAGTGTAGAGAGGTTTAGTGTTGGTTGGAGCTCATTTCCGCCCACTAGTCTTTTGCCACTCACCATTACCGAGCACATCAGCGGGTGGAGAGAGGAGAATGGGCTTGATGCCGAGGAGGGGATTATCCTCTGCAAAATTGCCCATCGGGTGCAGGGGTGGGTCTGGCAGTTGCCATCGCATCAGGGGTCAGGGAACGGAGAACCTGTTGTCTCTGTCGTGGAGGGGGCATTGCGCGTTGGGCAGCTGGGGCCTCCCTCGCTCTGGCTGCTTCCCCTTCTCTTGATGGGGGTTAGGGAGGTGGTTGTAGTTGACATGTGCGTCATGGTCGCGCTCAGCTTCGTCGAGCTGTTGTCGGAGCTCTTCGAGTCTCCGTGCCTTCTCGTTGGCGAGGTCGATTGCCTTCTGCAATCACTCGGCGGGGATGAGGGTGGGTGGCTGTGAGCCGCGTCCTTCATTCTCGTCTCCTCCTCCCATGAGGAAACTCGTCGTTTTGCCGGGGCGGTAGCTGCACGGCGGGAGTTTGCCACTTCATGGTCTTGTTGTTCGTCTGAAGGTGTTGCGGGGCGGGGACAGTGGATGTGGCTGGAGATACCAGCTGGGCGGGGGGGTAGGGGGGCGGGGCATATCGAACCTTGGTTGGTCCCGGGTGAAACCCAGGAAACCAATCAGAGGTGGTTTCTTCGGACTCGGAGGTCCCCGGGTGAAACCCAGGGAGTCCTCTGAAGGTTCCCTCGTCGTGGTGGAACCGATCAAAGATCGGATCCGGGTTTGTGGTCGGGGTCGTTGTCACACCTGCAGCGTGTCTAAGCGTGTAATTTTGCGAAAATCAATAAATTACACTTAGGCACTGTGTAGACTTAGCGAGCTCACTGACAGTGCAAGCAGCACGAGAAGAAGCAAGGTCACCGAGTCAGAATGCCCTTCTGTCAGAAAAAGAAGCCACGGAATTAAAACATAGGACTTCGTTGCTGCACTGTACCTCATGGGCATGCACAGCAATAAGGCTGACTAGCGAGCTCGCTCGCAATGACATCCGTTGGCATTAGGGGATTCAGACTTGGTGGGATGCGCTTGTACTCGGACCGAAGCTAATTTAGATAGCTATGCGTCGATAATCAATGACGCATAGACCCTGGAGATCCGGAGAAGCGATACCATGCGAGAGATCATCAAGAGAACCACCAGGCATGGTCTAGAAACAGGTACCGGCCGAAGGGATTAGTGAGTGGACTGGAATTCCGATGCGTCTCTTGGTTACCGTGTCTAGACTATGACGCTGTCACCTTCGGAACAGAACAGAGAACCAAGAATGATGTGTGATCAGTGATCACATGTTAAACAGCTATTGAGTGCTAGTCTATGAACAGCCTCTGCTGTCAGGCGAGTGATGTCGACACTGCCTAGTCCTTTGAGACTACCAAATAGAGAGAAAGCAGCACTCTGCCAAGAGAGCTGTGACGTTTCGGACGAGGGATTATCGGCCGACACAAGAAGCATTTTACTAATAAACTGTTTGTAACAATCAATCTCTCATAGTATAAGTAGGGCAGATTTTCATGTATTAGAATAAGCTACCTACCCCCCACGTATAGTAATAAAGTCTCAGTCTGAACCTGGACTTGTTGCGATGCGTAAGAGTTAGTAACTTTGAGTCTCGGCTATACCAGAGAGTTAGCGAGCTCACTAGAGAAATAAACCAGAGATACATATTGGATAATAAAACTTCGGTTTTACTTGAGACACAAACGAGACCCGGTACCAGTGAAGCTGCACCGGTCTCTAGAGAAAACTGAGAAAACATCTGAGAAAACCTCTGTACCATTTCTGGTTCAGTAGTAAGAGAGAATTGTGTTGTGTCGGCCTCTGAGTAGGCCTTGAGAAGTAGTACAAGAGAATCAGCCAGCTTGAGCTGTTCTAGCAGTTGCACGAAGTGTGACAGGTGTGCGCAGTTGGATCTTGCGGCACCATTGTTAGAGCGAGCGCACTGTGTGTGAGGACTCATGGGGACGTTCTGAGAGATTAGATTGTGTGTATTGTGATTTGAGAGTGCCGAGAGCCTCTATCGCGACGAGTTTAGGACCCAGGCTTAGCGAGCTAGGAAAGGAATCGAAGTCGTGCGCAGTAGAACCTAGCGGCGACTCGTATTCTTAGCGAGCTCACTGAACGAACTTGATCGTTTTGCGGATCTGCGTGTCCGTGTGTATTTTCTGTTGAAATATCATTTGCCTTGAGGGTTGCGTGGTTCGCCGTGCTCTCTTGTAAAAGCTCCGAGGAGATAGAGAATTTGAGATTTGCTTGACAATTGTACACGATCGCGTTGCATTACTTAGCGAGCTCTCTAAGATAATTTGAGATACTGTCAGGGCGCAAGAAGAATTAAATTCCTTGCTCCCTTCTGCACTTATAGAGATTGTGTGTGTGTGTGTTAGTGGGATTGAGTAGTGGTTTAGGGTGTTGTTCATGCTAGGCCACTCTTAGTTTCACGAGCGCCCGTTACCAGCCTCATCATTGTCAAGGTCAGGGCGATCCCCAAGGGACTGTGCCAGTGCGAGTAGCTGGCGATCGAGTGTTGCTTGCTCGGTCGGGGTTTGGTCGTGAAGACCGAAGATGGCGGGCCCTGCTGCGGGCGGGTATAACGTTCGCTCTCGATTGGCGAATATTCTTGCTGCCATGGCAGCAGCAGTGTTTCCGAATTCTGGGATTCGGTTGCCTCGCTCGCGGGCGAGGTATTCATCCATGGAATCCCGGTGGGGACCCCCAAGAGGACCGGTGCGGCGGTCAACGTCGTTTTGTCTGAGTCCCCATGCCTGTGCACGCTGGGGCCCGAGGATCTGCTGATCAACTTCGGCGAGGAGTGGCCAGACATAATCCCCTCCACTAGCGTTAAGGGGATCGTCATTGTGGCAATCGGGGGGGGAGGAGGATAGCGACCTCTCACTCTGGTGAGGGGTCTGAAAGTTGCTCTCCGTGCTTGAAGAAGAGCCGGATGGAGAGGTTGGAGCTGGTGTCGGTGTTCAGGGTGTCTGTCCTGAACTCGTCGGCAGGGATGAGGGTGTGGCATTCTGGTGTTGGGAACGTGGCTTGGGGGATCGGTGCAGGGCATGGTCGTGGGGCCACGGCGACCAGAATCCTCTCTGGTCATCGTGGGAGGGGGAGTTCGTTGTAGAGGGGAGGCGAAGGGGCGACGAAATGTCGTCGGAGTTCCTCTCCATAGTTATAGTCAGGGGGGGGCGATGAGAGGATTCTCCTAATCTCCTCAGCGGCGTACTGGTCATGAACGTCTCCGGTGCCGGGTGGAGAAGGCATCCTAGGGATGTTGCTGGGGCCCAGGGTTGCGTTGCGAGGCTCCTCCCTATGCAGAGGGAACTCGGTCGAGGAGGTAGTGGTGGTGGTGGGAGCTGGGACCGAGCGTCGTCGGGCGTGTTCTCGTCCGGGCTCAAATCCCGTGGCATGCCATACCGGTTGCAGGGCCCAGTGTTGTTCGTAGGGCGTGACATATCGAGAGTAGTTGACGGGGGGGAGGGGATATCGTTGGATTCCTAGGAATCGATGGATGCGCTCCTCGTACGCGAGTACAAGGAGGCCTATGAGGAGGGAGAGTAGTGCTGCTCCTCCGATTGCTGATATGAGGGAGATCATGAGGGTGTCGTCATTCATGGGGGTGTCTCTTCTCACGGCTGAGCGTTGGAGAAAGAGAAGGGAAGATTCGAACTAATTGTTAGGCCTAGCCTAACACGTGACCTTATTAACGTAAGGACTATGAGCTGTCTCGCGTTCGGACAATCACTTGTTTAGTCGCTATGCTAATTGGTGCTAATCGTGCAGTTGGCAAGGTAAGATAAACTTTAGTTCGAATCTAAGGATATACAAAGGATATCCGTGCTACTTATATACTAAGTCCAGAACGCTATATTTAGATACTGATACGTGTCGAGTGTTCTGTAATCATGCGTGAAACAAGGAATGTTGTGTGGTACATGGGCGAGAGTCGCTCGCCACAGTAACAGGTCTGTAGTCGTGTGGTATGGTCGTGGTGACCGCGTGTAGATGTGGTCCAATGTCCATGATAAGCGCCATAGATAAGATGAGATTAGATAGACACTGGGAGATAAGATAAGGAAAATGGAAAAATCGTAATATCCTTGAGACAGTATTTACTGACCATATTGAAGTGCTGGAGGTGAACATGCCTGTCACTTTCCCTCACAGTCCGATGCATGAATCATCCTCATCATTGTCTGACAACGGTTGACTAGCATGGGAACAGTCTTTACAGCCTCTCGTGGTATATTCATTCCCTCGGTGGGAGGAGATGAGTTCAAGATGATGTTGTGATATCTGTTTCTCCAATGACAATTGGCTTGACAGACCCAGCCGTTCCCTCGTGCCAATGTCCCCACCGCCACCAACATCTCTATATTCATCTGACATCCTTTCTTGTGTTTTTCCTGTTTGCCAATACCTTCGAGAAAAGTTCACAAATGTCCAGCTGATTCAATCTTATTTATGTCACTTCATCAGGCAGTTAATATAACAATGGGTGGTACTTCAATCTTTGATGATATGTGGGAACTGCTGCAATGCCTCAGGTAAGCCTGAGGCAGACAGACCAATCGTATCATTGGGTTTTTCCTCCTTCAAAGCTAGACCACCAAATTGACATTGCCAGACCCTTCTGGGTCTCCTCAAAATCAAGTTCTGAGTGATGCAGTGCTATCCAAAGGAACCCACATGCCCACAGACTGAACCACATGAACTAGTCCTTCATAGCCATATGTCCATTCTATTATTGGGTCCTATCGCAATGTAAACAAAGGGCAAAGGCAAGTCCTTCTCTGATGATAGATGTGACTTCTTAAGGATTCAGAAGTGAACCCACAGCAACACCTTCCTTATGATTTCAGCCATCTCACAAGTGTTTCTTCTATTTGGTACCCTGGTGTTATACTGTCTCTGTGTCTCGCTTAGCCATCAATGTCTGGCTCTCCCTCCTGGACCCAAAGGCTTCTCACTCATAGGGACCCTCCAGCGAGCTAGTGACTGCCCATGGCTAACCTATGCCCAATTGGCCACCACCTATGGTGATGTCATCTCTCTGGACATACCTGGAAACCCAACAATCATCATCAACTCTACCCAAGCAGCCGGCAATCTCTTTGAAAAATGTTCTGGGAATTATTCTGATAGGCCAGGTAAGCCTTGTACTCCAACAATGATATGAATGCTCAGTACACAGATTTCACCATGTTGAAGTTAACCAGATGGGGTAACAACTTTGCCTTTATGAGGTATTCTAACTGGTGGAGGTCTGAAGTGCAATCATGGACTCTGTTGTTTGCATTCTGATTCCTCTGTCTCATAGGACACATCGCTGAATGTTTCACCAGTACTTCCAGTCTTGTGCAGTTACAGCTTACTACCCCATGCAGATGAAAGTGACATTGATATTGCTACAACAACTACTTAAATCACCTGATGCGTTTGCTAGCCATATCCACCAGTAAGCCCAGGCATAACTCTGTCTGAGCTTGGTCTAACCTTCTACTAGCCACATGGGCTCAATCATCATGAAAACCATCTATGGATATGACATAGACCCTATCGGTGATCACTTTGTGGAGTTCGCAGATCAGGCTCTGGAAAGCATTCACATCATTGGGAACATGAGGTCCATCCTTGTTGATTATTTCCCTGTGTTGAAATACTTTCTGTGTGAGTTTTGTCTTTGTGTTAATTGGCAGCTCTTTGATTTGAAAGTGTTTTGAAGGATGGATGTCTGGAGCAAAGTTTGTTAGCATTGTGTGAGCCTGGAGAAAGGATGTCGAGGAGATGATACAAGCACCATTTGAATACACAACCGAGTCACTGGTATGTCTTCAACTGCATTGGTATCGGTCACAAATTCAAGGCTCTCATGCAAGACAAACGGCTTTGTGCCCTCTTCACTCATCTCCAAAAATCTAACAAAGATTGGGGCATTAGAGAACAGAGACTCTGAGATGCACCTTGACATTGTAAGGTATACAGCTGCAGTTGCCTTTTCTGGTGGGTATTTCTTGGCACTTGTCAGACATCTGTTCTTATACCCTGATTAGCTGGGGCTGACTCTGTAAGTTTTCACCTGCATGCATTGTTTGGAGTCTCTTATTAGTACAAAGACAGTATCAGTTGTCCTTTCTGCGATACTCGCTTTTCTTCTTTATCCAGAAGTACAAGCTAAAGCTCAAGCTGAGCTGGATGCTGTTGTTGGTCATGGCATTTGCCTGCTGAATTTCGATGACCATCCTCAGCTGCCTTACATCAATGCTATTGTGTTGGAAGCACTAAGATGGAACCCTGTTGCACCACTGGGTATGTGCTTTCAGATCTATGAGTGGCTTGCTCATATATTCAGATTTAGGCATTGCTCATCATAGCATGAGAGAGGATGTTTATAGAAGATATTACATTCCTGAAGGTACATTCTGAGTTTGGTTATCTTTCTACTACTATACTTATAAGTTATCCTTTCTGTAGGCGCTGATGAGCCTCCAGGCTCTGTACACTCAGAATTTGCGGATTTTACACACTAATTGCTGCTCCTGTCCACCCAACGGACTTTTAGTAAACCAAAGATTGCACACATGCTCATACTACTTTCATGCTATGGCAACTACTCCTCATGTGCTTTGCTATCCATCCCATCTCATTATGCATTATAATTATCGTATTCTATCATGGCAAGGCACCTTCGATCACAAATCACCCTAAAACAGAATTGCCACATCACTTCCCATTGGCACAGTAATGTGCCAATCAATCACTTAATGAAATGATGTGATTGCTGCAGCCACTCATCCATCCACAATATTTCGAGCACATGGCAACTACAGGCCATGTTTTACTAAGGCTGTTACTTTGCCAAGACCTTGAAACGACATAGACCCAAGCATGCACCTCAGTACAAAAGCCATACCTCACCAGTCCACAGCTAAACAGCACCCAACGATCTGTTCATCGCTCCAAGAAACCATATGGTTTTCGTCCATACGTGGCAACATAGACAAGTTGCTGTTACTTTCAAAGTCGAGAGACCATATGTTGGCCACAGATTTTACTAAGCCAAGGCCTTACAGTCTTACTAAGTCACGCATACTTATTCTATTTATAATTTTGTACTTGTAGTATAAAAACTAGCTAGAAAAACATTGTTTAGCTTTAGCTTACCCTTATGCACCAAGTTTACACCACACATCGAGACTATCAACAATTCTACTACATTTATTACCATTCTATGGCAATATACCATTTACCCCAGCATATTCTTGAGTGCACATCAATTCTTAAGCTCACTAGAGTTATTCTACAGTTTTTGACTGTGAAGGCTCATTTGACACTCACTCTTTGCTCTTGACACTATTGGTACACACTCATATTGTGCCAATACATGATTGCTGCACCATACCTCGCCCACATTTATCTTTTATTGGCCATTATCATTTCAACTTCACCAGCATAGGATTGTTTCACGTTTTCACTTTCACCATTGTATCGTCACCCACTTGGATAGTCTCCAAGTAGACTTAGGATCGTTTTCGCATCAGTATAGGATCAGTTTCAGCATAGTTTTTATATAGGACAGTCCCACAAGTGGACTTGAAGGTTAGTTTTGACATAAGATAGGACTGCTCCAGCACAAGACCAGTTTCGACATCGACATCAGTATTTCCGTATTGCTTAGGATCAGTACTCCGCCATCGCCAGTATATTTCCATTCTTGCTCTCTCACTCATTGCCGATTTCTGTATTTCCATGTTTATTTTGACACTTTGCCCTCAGTACTCCATTTCACGCTTCGCCCACCTCTCTTAGCTATAGTTCCACGTTTTCGCATCGATTCTCCACTCCCAGACCCAGTTTCACATGTCTATTTCCATTCTCTTCACTCCCTTCACTAGGATTACTGTCTAGAAACATTTTCTAGTCTTGTCTCATGTTTCTATTATGGATTCGTGGTATTCATGTCATACCTGTCTCCATTCTCTCTCATTTCAAGAGATCCCTACTGGCTTACAGCCAAAGCTACTAGTACTCGACTACCAAGCAGTACTACTTCGCTGACTGAAAAGTCACAGTGTATACTTGCATATAGAGGAATTGGTTTACTGCATGGAGGTGCCCTGAACCCACTTGCACACATGATTGCCTTGATTACCGTGTTATCACGTTAATTTCCCAATCTCATTCCTGAGTTGGTGTTGCCGTTGCCATGGAAGTCTAGGCTCATCAGTGTGACTGTCATTGGCAACGGTTGGTCAGTCACCAGTCCAATGAATGATCTTAGGCAAGCCTTGGATCTGATGCATGATGCAGGGCCATGCTTCACAATGAAAAAGACTATCCAAATCCTCTGGTATTTGATCCTGACCGATTCATTCCTCAAGATGGGAATGAAGTTCAACCAAAACCCACAGCCATGTTTGGTTTTGAAAGATGGTATGCATCCTGTAATTTAATCATGTCCAACATGCTTGACAATATTCTTCCAGTATCTGTCCAGGCCAGTATCTTGCATTGGACATCATCTGGATTGCCATTGTCTTTATGGCATTGATGTTATCATTTTCCAAGGTGGTGGATTCTGAAGGCCAGGTCATTGAACCAAGTGAGAGCTATATGAGTGGTTTTGTGTGGTAAGTCTTCCATCAAGTGTGGGGTGTACTATGGCATGTTTTGATTTGAGTGTAGCTTGCCAATTCCCTTCAAATGCATGATCAAGGCACGTTTGGCTGTGGCACAAGTGTTATTAAATTAGGATGGGCCATACTTGTCCATTTTTTATGTCTGCCTCAAAAACTAGTTCCTCTAGTAATTCTAAGATATATAGTAGGTCAATAAATGAACAGAGAAATAAGTGACTGAAGATAAAATGTAGACAATGAATAATATGAAGTCAGTGAAAACACACTTAGTGATGCCATCAATCTTTTGATACAACAAGTATTGTGTGAGGATCATCCCACAGTCCATTAGGATGAGCTTCAAGGTCATCCTGATGAAGGTCATTCTCGTTATAACAATAGCCATCTTCTAGTGTCTCCAGCTGTGCCTTGGTGCCATTCCCACGTACCACACTGTGGATGCAAGTATCTCCCTGAGAGTCCATCCTGGCATGATGACCATATTCCTCATCTCTCTCCCAAGCCCATTCTGCAGCTTGTGCTTCAAGATCATCACTTGTCATGGAACCCAGCTGAGAGTCCTGACCCATAGGATGTGTGCTAAAGCAGATTGAGCCTAATGTTATGCTTCCCTGCCATAAGTTATCTGGGTGAGCATGACCTGCTGCAACACATTCAACAAGGAGTGTTGGAGCAATTCCCTATATGATGTCTGTTAGATGTTGAGACAAAAAATTTGAATATGCCCATACCCTTGCAATTGCTGTGAATATTGTAATGTAATCTAATGTCCAGTCATTGCAAGAATACAGACCTATATATATAATCAAGGTAATGGAATAAAGAGCAGATGATTCAATGAAGATCTCAATAACATGACGGTAGGCTCTGAGTGTCCCCCCTCCTGCTCAAATAACAGTGACAATTTGGTAGATGATGAGAACTGTGCACAATAGTGTTGTAACAAGAACAGAGGATGAATAAATCATGAAATAGTGAATGGAGTCACTCAATTTCAAAATAGTGTTTATTTCATCTGTGGCAAGGATCTTGAATACTGCACTAAGACTGAGATAAATTAGCAAATAGAAGATCTGGAAAATCAGACCTGTTGTAGAAATGAGAAGAAGAATAGGAAGAAGAATAGGAACCCAGTGCTGTCTCTATACAATCCAACAACACTATATTTACAGATGATAAGTAGTAAGTTGGAGTGGAAATTCTAGTAGAGTCACACATACCATAGTGGCTTCTGCAAGGACAGAACAAATAGCACTTGTGGTGCCTGTCCCTACTATTATGATGAGTCCAGGATTAAAGCCGAACAGATTTTTTGTCACAATGTTCTAAGCATTGTCAACAAATATGGAGTAGATGAAAGATGAATTAAGGCCAAAGTTGATGGTAGTGAAAACATGCAGGAGGATTATAACAACAATTATAGCTTTTTTGATGGGCACAGACTTGATCATAACTGCATCATTCAATTCAGCTTGTTGGATGTAGTAGACATGCTCCCCTTACAAATATTCCACAATGTGACTGCAATAATTCCAGTGTAGAGACCTATGCAAAGCTGCAATTAGATACAGATGTTCCAAGCCTATCTGAATATGTGTACCATGCAATAGAGAGTAGAGTATGCTTGAATCTAATTCAGCTTCAAGTACTTGAAGTATCAAAGCTTCATTGGCAGGGTCTGTGAGGTCTGACAGACTTGGAGTATCAGTCTGGTTAGCCATCAAGGAAGTCAGAGCAAAGGTAGAATAATGTGTGAGGGAGTAGTCTATGAATCAGACTATGATGATGGTATATACCAGACTCCTTATATACTTTATGGTGCTGCAGCACAAAGTTGAAAAGATGATCACCATGTCAAGAAGACAACCTTCAGTACCATGGTGAAAGGATCTGATGCTTTGAGCACTACAGTTAACATGGCAAAGAAAGGAGACCAATATGAACAAGCTCCATGAAATGACACACTGATTAGAAGTAGTATACAATCAACAATGGACATATCAGGGTGACCTGATTGTAGCACCAAATTTCTAAATCACATAAATCAGAATGGGAATCGCTTCGGAAACTGATCTGAGATGATACCATGGTAGGAAAGCAAAAAACATTGAGGCTGTAGATTCTCCTTGGGGATGTTGTGTATCAGTAGCATGATCATAAAACAAAGATGCTTCCACCTCGACACCTAAATTCCAGGACCTTGTAGAGAATACTAGCAACTAGCCTTGATTGTAGGGCAGCTGCCAAACTATAATAGCACAAAGTACAAGATTTGGTGTTGCTGGGCAGAGGGTAGCAGACACTGTATCACTGAGCACAAAGATGAGTAGTAATGGTGCTGACTACTTCTTCTAGAGTCAATGCACAGGTTTGTCCATTGGCACCACTGGATTGCTGGGCATCGACTCATATAGAAAGCAACAAGATAAGGCTTGTGAGTGAGTGCCAGGAGTTTTGGTAGCCCTTTGAGGTTTACATGTGGCATCAATGCATCAGCATATTATATCGGAAGACAACCAGTGTTTTGATTCTGGAAACTCGATGGTGCAAATTCCTTGACCTCCATGTGGTATAGAGTAGGACAAGGAAGATAAAGTATCACAACCGAGTGGTAGTGAAGAAGCAGTTTGGTTGGTTGGTTCAGGCCGGCTCAACATTCTGTTTTCAACAACCACAACCATGACCATTCTTCCTTCTTGTCTAAGCCTAGCTTCCAGGACTGTGTATAGCTAAACAAAAAGAGAGTCTGGCACTTGACCAGTGAGAGAAGAGGAACTTTTTGGCTGGGTGTTACTCTCATCTGCTATTCACTTACACTTATGCCATAGTCTCAGTCAGCAACACTCCACTCCCTCGAATTACTGCAATATTTCTATATTGTCCTCATAAAAGGCCTGAGAGGATATCTGGTGCAGGACGTAATCCCATCAGCCAGGAACTCGGGTGGTTCATACACCCCTCATTGTTCACACACATGCAGAATCTCAACCGATATCTCTGTTCGCATTGAAATCATGGCATGCAGTGTAGAAGAGCATGAAGGGAGCATAGCTCAAAAGACCATTGGTATATCTAGTGAGCACAAAAACTCATCCTTCATGAGTCTTAATGCATCTCTATCAATCTACAGTCATGCACACCAAGAGCTGGAGTATCGTATTTTTTCTATGCTTGATGACCTACATCAACCAGATGGATCCATCATGATCCTCATCTCTAAAGAAACATTGCTCATTCACTTTTAACTGTGAGTTTGAACATGCCACAACCATGGTTATCCGGGCAAGACATAACATGCAAGAAAGCACCTTCAAAGCTGGAGGCAGGTCTAGTACTCCCTTGCAAATGGAGGACAGTATGATATGTTCTCATTCCCCTACATTTCTCTTGATCACTTTGTGCTGACTATGCTCTTAGGGCTCAATCTGCATCAGACAGCTAGTACTGAGGATCTCAAGCACTTCTGGTATAGGAATAGAGATCAAGTCCAGCACAGATACAAGCCAAGAATACAAACACTGACATGGCCTCAGTGCAGTGAGTTTCACATTGAGATTGACATCCGGTCAAATCTGCTGAGCCTTGATGTCATCCCATTGATTCTTATTATTAAAACCATCTCATATCTTTCCCGCTGAGCCTTGATCTCGATGCCAACATCTTCCTGAGAGCCTTTCAGTGTGCGATGGCCATCTGCATCATCTCTCTCGCTGGACCTCATGGTCACTCTCATGGATGAGACTCTTTGATTCGAAGCCAATATCTTCCTCAGATGCTGATGATGGTATATGTCATATTTCCCCTTCTGGACCTCCCTAGTCGTGATCCTCATGGGATGACACCATCTTCCTCAGAGTCTGCCAGATTGTGATGGTTACACTCTTCGTCTATCTCTCACTGAGCTTCAAGGTCATTGCACCTTATAGCTCAAATCATACTATATTATCAATCAATAGATGTAATACAGAAGCAGGAAAAACACACTGGTGAGTTCTTAGTACATTGCCTGCCACCTAATGAACTCGAAAAATATATATCCATTCTGCCTCAATGATGCATGGAAAATTTCCAATTGTCAAGTTCATCATTTTGATAGGATCTGGAGTGTTCACTGAGAAAAAGACATGGCTTGACAAGAAGATTTCTGACCAAACAAATGAGTTCACCGGGCTGACACTCTCATACGAACCATGACATGTGTTTTTTCTCTGAACAGTCCCTTCTTCAAGGACTCGGTAACAGAGTATCAAGGAGCAATAACCACCTACCTTTACTTTTGCCTCCACTTTATGGCAACCTGCTGTCCGCTTCGAAAACATCTGCTTTCATACCAACCCACTGCAGCAAATGGAGCAAGCCAAACTGCTATTGGCATCCCCACATAATCAAAACGTGCAAAAGTTAGTTTTTTGAGGGAGACAATATGCTGAGAATGCTGAAGGAGGGTGCAAGGGTGCAACAACATGGGTGTGCATTAGCTAGGCAAGTCAAACTTGACTGCTTTGTCAATTTATACTAAGTCTCAACAGAGCATAGCTTTTTTCTCATTGCCAGAGCAATGTATTGTTGGCTGTGACTCAGGGAGAGTGGAGTGCTATCATCTTTGGACCTGCTGACAAGCTCCAGCAAAATATCACTCAGCTGTACATCACATATGGGATGACAGGGGCAGCAAGAGTGACTTGAGCTCCATGTTTTTAGGCCCATACTACCATAGTCACCATGAGCACCACCTCCTCCACACTTCCTCGATGGAAACATGGTTTCAGTCATCACTGAGAAGCGTCACAGAGTGAAAGATCCTTGTGCTCACTCTAATCAAATCAAAGGACACAATGCAAGCCAGCCTCACGATATAGCAGTGTTCCTGAATGAATATGAGTTTTTGGAGATCAGTACCAGTAATCCTAGCATCTGTGAACACACTCCGGGCCAACTTCTCTTGCCATTCCTACCAACTATGCAGATATTTCTTCTTTGCCATAGGTTTATCACTCTCTGCATGATCACTGAGCATGGGATGATGACAATGTCTCATCATCCTTGGATGGAACCCTCGAGATCCTCCTATTCACTCATACTGCTAGAGAGCAATGCCTTTCTCTGGCTCTCCCCTGACCTCAGAGCATCCACTCATCCTCAAGATGATATACAGATCTTATAGAAGCTCTCGATCTGGACATGCCTTTCATGGATGAACACACCAGGGCTCACCATCACTCACATCTCTTTCAGATCAACGATCTCGATTCGTCCTTCCCAATCTCGACTTTGAGGGTTACGGCCAGGAGCTATGTGCCATCAATTTCACTGTTGCTTCATCGTGCCAAGTGGAGACATCTCAAGATGTCTCGCTGGCTCAAGTTGGTCCTTGGCCTCAGCAGTCTAATGCTTCAGACTCTGGTTGGCTAGTATGAACAGTAGATTCTGTCGGGATTCTCAGAACTTGTTTCCTTGCTTGCGGTTGGAGAAAGGGATGGTAAGCTCATACTTCATGATGTTTCCTAAACACTCTGTGCTGACTATGTTTCTAGGGTTGAATTTAAGCAATAATCCAGCATTGGTGACAAACACGTTCAGCTGGATGCTGTGGGCACCACTTCAGTCCAGGCTGGAGATTATTGAGGGGGTCAAGGGCAGGTGGATACTCTCATGGGTAACACAGGTCCGTCCTGTCGTTTTATCTACATTTATTGAAGCTCACAAAGTGCACAGGAACAAGCTACATGTCCAAACTTTGGTGAGCCTGTACCATCTTAGCCGATGTCATGTGAAAAGCCTTTGAGGTCAACCTCAGTTTAGCTTTTATAGAAACCTTGTCAGAGGACTATTCATGGAACACACTCGCATGTGGGTTCATCCAGTTTGACTCTAGCTTGTTGACAGCCATGCTGCCCATCCTTGCTTAGACGTTGTCTCCAATATGTCAGGAAGACTTGCGATCCTACATTTGGACACACAGTCAGCCATCAATCTTCAGAACTGCCTCTCCTTATCGTGCCACTGTGTTCTATCCAGGCCAAGGCATCCTCCAGCAAATGTGCACTTTCCTGTTCACATTGTGGGACACAAAGGGCAATATCTCAGGTCTGCCTGCATGATCATGAGGTGCCAGACATGGATGATGGTATCTGGCCATCCTCCCAAGATTCTCCTTGCAATGTCTCGCTCCAGCTTTTGCCCCACCTCTTCTGCGACACAGAAACAAAACCAAACAAAGCAGAAAGAAGCAAGAAACACCAGCACTATCTTCCCATATGGTGGATAACACTGACGAGCTCCATACATGGCAGCAAAGCATTGCTTATCCATATAAGATATCATTGTATATGTGATGACATGAAGGGCGGTGAGGATGACTTGAAATTGTCAAGCTCAAATGGGGGGCAATATGCCATAGTCTCACCATGCAGCACCAGTACCAGTAGCCCTGGTCTTGGAGTCATGCAAATCAGATGAGCGATCATGCTCCTGCCCTCTAACCATTTGCACCAATGTCCAAGATCTCATTCCTACATTGTGCTGGATACAAACATAGATATCCTGGGTTGGCCTGTATAACTCCAGCCACAGATAATCCCCTTGTCGCCCTTGCACAAAACCCTCAATATATCTTATGCCAGAGTGACATATTTCTCTGCTGCTTGCAAGTCTCCCTACCCATTGAAAAAGGTATCTCAAGATAATGCAGATGGAAACTTTTCCCAAAGACTTGCCTACAGTGTTGTCATTGTCTTTCCATAGCAGGCCAATCTTGTCATTGCTAACATCAGGAATGGCACACCTTTCCCTGTGAGCAATCTTTGTTTTGTACGTCTTACAGAGTTTGCCATGCTTCGAAAGACTTTTGCCCCTGGTCAGAGAACATTGTATTGGACTAAACTTGTCACAACTCGTGTTTGGCATATCCTGCGCAGATGACCCTGCACTAGGCATCCCTATCACCCATGTCTCCTTGCGCTTAATCATATTTGCAAACTTTTGTTCTGTCCTTCCCAGCCTCAAATCATTCATACTTGATGACTTTGGGGGTTTTTGAGACCATTAGTATCCATCGCCAATTTCTTGTTGCTTTGCAAACTGCATATTTGCAGTGAAGTGAAGATGTCACTCCTCTGCTCCCTGGCTTATTATTTCTCCCACTTGGGGTGATGACCTTGTTCATCATAAAATTCGCTGATCAGTGAACTTGTGTGTTGGAAATTGTGCAGGCGAGTTTGATGATTTCTGCAGATGTCCCCACTAAAATTGTATAAATACAGTGTGTCCTTAATGGATTCCCCAACATTTGCAACTCATTCTCCCTTAGCTCTCAGAGGAAGCTGCTGAGTGTCAACTGCAGCTAGGTGTGTTAGATTCTAATTCTGTTCAATGTCAGTGGAAATATCCCATAGACAACACTGTCTAATGTGCTTAGTGATGAGCAACCTGGATCTCAACGTTAAGGTAAGATCCACTTTCTCATCAGGGACATACTATATTCCTTTACCTTGGTGCACTCTAGCGTAGGCTGCATCATTTGCTTTTGGTTACTTGCTCCATGGGCAAAGGGAGAGTCCACATAAGGACATAGTAAGTGATTTAATACTTTATACCACAGATTCTTACTTGGATTGGTAGATATCCAATCAGGACCAGTAACCTTTTTTTATGTTTCAAGACCTATTTTTCAAGGTATGGTTTTCCTTCTTTATTTACATCCTATTACTCAACACATACTGTAGATTGTTTTATGTGGTTGGGTACTGCTCAAGGGTATCTTAGTGTTCTGGCTCACCTGCCAGAATAGGCTCTCTCATCTCGTGGGGGTGGGTAGGGCAAACAATTGGCAAGCCATATTCTTATTCTATGACTACCAGCCTCACCAGGGTCATTTGACGATGAGGTATGCGATGCATAAATGTATTTGCATAGCCTTTTTGAGCAGTACAAATGCAGTCACTATCAGTTAACCAAGGACATACTTATATACCGATGCATATACTCGATAGCTGTGCTTGTTCTCACTAGAAACCATGTCTCCAAGACCGGCAAAGTATACTAGCAGCAAAGATTAGCTATCACTTTACATTGGATACTTAACTTTCCAAAGTCTGCATCAATAGCAGAACACTACTAATATTCCTGTTGGGATATTCCCTCCAAGTTTGTCATCATACACTAATCAGGCAAAGGCATTCCTGCTTCTACCCATTCACCATTCGTGTCAACCTCAAAGATATCCCTCCTACATCGAGCCAGTGCTAGGCTGCAAGAACAATATATCCAGTTTGCCTGCATGGTTATGGGATGCCAGCCACCAATAGTGCTAATGCATAATGCCCTTGCACAGAAGCCTTGACATGTCTTATCCCATTCACTTCACAGTGCAACATCTTTTCTCCAGCTCTCTCCCAGTCTCTTCCATATAGGTGGCGTATATTGGAAGGGTACACATTGATAGCGCTGTTTGTTCTGATCACGTTGATTGAACCAGACTTCAAGGTGTGTTGTGTTGATATGTACTTGCCGTTGCTAGTAGGATCTGTATGGTCTAGATAAAAGTGTCACTCGCCTCAGCCCATGCACGTTGCAGAGAGTTCAGACTAATGAAATGTCTCGGCGATGCTTCAGCCTTTAGGTCATCAGGCGCATCACTTCATGTTACGTCTATCAATTGGGGAGATGTACCTATGATGACAAATGAGATACTATGGATTCCTTCCTAGCAAAGGTCCACACATGAAGTAGGCATGGAACAGTCACTTAGAAAACCAGAGGACTGCAAATGCGTCCAGAGTCTTTAACCTGCAACAGTTTTCACTCTCATACCATCTATCGCTTCTCAATACAATCCTCATTTCAAGAAGGTAATTAACACTGTTACATGTTGTGATAGGATCTTCCTGGGGGAATCAGATTGTCTTGTTATAGCCTTGTACACTGGATACGCCAGATGATAGGTCCTATGCCAAACATGAGCCAAGCTGAGAGTGATACATATGACAATGTACTCGTTCATCCCCAGACACTCTCACATCCTCCAAATCTGTCATTGACAGACCCATAAAAGACTTCCTTGATGCCCAATTGTTGCAGGGCAGATTCACACATGATGTGCAGGCCGACTATTGTGTAGAGTGTAGTGTTTGATAGCAGGTACTGTGACAACACCTCGACCAGAGTTTGATCAATGTCAAAAGATCTCTAGCTCTGCATGTCAAGTAGCCTATGAAAGATGCAGTCTCAATAACAGTATTTGAGCAAGTACAGAAAATGTGCATGCATTTGTTCATCTGATTCCTGGCTTTGGTGATGATGACTTTGTCATAAACGAAAACGCAGTCAATTGATACCTCGCTGGCATCGGGAGCTTCTTGAGCCTGAAAAAAAAATGTTTCTATCGTCTATGACTGCAAAGAAATCCAGATGCACCATTGCCAGAGATTTGTTTTCCTATGAACAGCATACATCTCTACAACAACAACTGATTCCTTTGAAGATAGAAAGAGTTGATGTTAAACTTGACAGTGAATGAGAAGTAGAGCGGTGGTCAGTGGTGGTCGTCACAGTTCGAAAGCAAGAGTGTGTCCGATACAGTAGCCTCAAGGATGATCGCAAAATGAGTGCCTTGTGACCAGAGGAAGAGATATATATTGTTATGCATTGGCTGGAAAATGAATGTGTCCTCTGATATTTGAGAAGGAGAAACATTCATAGAAAATGGTCATTGTGGCTAAGACCAAGGTTAGACCGGTGACGCGCTCTGAAAGCGTTTACGCGTGTAATTTTGCGAAATGTATTAATACATACATTTTATAATAATAAGTTACCAATGCAGAGAAGCAATGGCTAGAGCGCAGTATTTAAGGTGCAGGCAATGAGATGCCTTGAGTGACGCTGGGTGGAGCGCATGGCTTAACTTGAGAGTGATACTATATAGGTCACACTATGTCTAAAGTCCTAGTACTCGACACTGAGTGCGCTGACAGTGCATACACTACGCGCGCTAAGAATAGAACAGAAGAAGCTTGTGAGATAATTAAAACTTCGTGCAACATTGATCCATGACGCACAAGGCACTGCCGTACTGGCAGATGCCGCTCTAGACTTTAGAATGTCAGAATGCGATTAAATCCGAGGCTTCTGGCTTCGGCCGAAGCGCGCGAGACCTAGACAAGGAGCTGGTTGGTCTAGCTACCATAGAAATTACTAGAAGACATTATTCCGAGATATGTGAGCTGTGCAGAATGCTGCAACTCCGAGGATATACCAAGTAACATCCATACGCGTGCAGAGCACTGCTAACTGACTTCGAGTCACGGAGAAATCAAGAGTCTGGCCCCAGGATGGAGCTCTGAGTAACCACCAAGCTATGGTGTGATGACAACGACACGCGCGGGACCCAGGAAACGGAGTTCCGCAACCCAAATAATACTATATATGGTTGTACTAATTTGTAGGACGTAGACTAGATAAATAGCGCAGTGTAAATTGTAGTATACAAGTTTCGGACCCCCGTTGTAGTCGCGCGCAAGCCCTCAGCTTGACGCCCTAGCATCAGGATCAGTTTGTAACTTCGAGCGAGAGAATATACCTAGAATTGATATCATATTGAGTGAATTGAGTTGCGCGCGAGGCATAGAAAGCTAACGCGGCACTTGTGTGATTGTTAATTGGTTGGGTGACTTGCGCTCTAACCTGAGAAGAAGAGTTCAGTGTCATTGAGGACGCGCTCTTGTGCTTTGAGGGTTTCTTGTGACGCGAGGCACTACAGGTGGCAGAGGTTCAAACCCTTTGGCTTGATTAGTGCTCGCTTGAGGGTATATATTTCCCAAGTGGCATAGGTTCAAACCCTGTGGCTTGCGGACGGCGTTTTATAAGGTTATTGAGTCTCTGGATCGCATAGGTTAGAACCCTGTGGATCTACGATCGGTTTGGAAGCTCGAGCGCGTAGGTTTGAATCCTGTGGCTTTAGTGGATGGTTTTGTGAAGGGTTTCTGCTTAGAGCGCGAAGCTTTGAGTCGTGTATTGTGTGTTTTAAGTTGTTTGAGGTCATTTTGTGTGTCGCTCGAGACTTATTGAGGGTTTTGTGTGCGTCTCTTGACGTGGTGTGTATTGTTACTACACCTTTGCCTTGAGGCCCAGCGACAACTGTCGCTCCTCTTGTTTTAAAAGCCTTTGGACTTAGAGAAATCTAGATACGATACGAGCGCTATCGCTATACGGCGTACTATATATTCTGAGAATTTGGTTGTGCTAATTCTATCTGCTTCTATCGCATCAGAATCCCCCACGAACTTGAGGGTTTGTGTGTGTAGTGTTGGGTGTGGGTGTGATCAGTGTCTTCGACGCTGTTGCATTTCTAGCTTACGCGCACGGAAGCCTTTTCATCTGGAGCCCACCGCGAGGGGGGGAAGCAGTTTTATTTGAAACTAGTACGACTAGATCCAAAAGAATCTATTTACGCGCAAGCGTAACGAGCTTATAACTATCAACGATTTCCTTCTCCGAAAGCAAATCTGCTAGTCGCTCTTCATCCCTGAGGACTACTAGTGAAAAGGGTTGTTAATTCCCAGAGAAACGTCTACTGTCTGTGAGTCAGAATAGCTGAACCAAGTCAGCCTCGAGAGCCAAAGACCAGATCGGCAAAAGCAGCTAGTGGAGTCACAGTTCCACCGATCTATCCATTTCCAGCACAAGCGCGATATCAGGATAGGATACAAGCGAATCTAGCTGTTCAGCAACAAAGGAGCGCGCCAGTACCACTGCCCCCTCCAGTTCCTGATTCCGAGTTTAGTCTCTTTCGACGTTGGATACCACCCAGTGAATCTACTCCTACAGGGCCAGGACCAAGTTCTACTTCGAACTCGCAACCTATAACAAACCAAAATCCGGGTCTAACGATCCCGCGTAATCAAACGATTGCAACGATGGCACCATCTATGCCAGGCCCGAATGAAAAGGCCGCCCCACGATTTGAGAGTTCCTCTGACCCAGAGGAGCTCGAGCGTTTCTTCTCTAGACTTGAAGATCTCTTTGACAAGTGCGCAGTGACTGATGAGGAAGAGAAAAAGAAAGCTGCAGTGTCGTACACTGATATTAAGACAGAGCGACAATGGAAAGTCCTTCCCAAATATGCCACTGGTGGAAAGTACGAAGAGTTTAAGTCTGAAGTAATGGACTGCTATGATGGCGCGCGTGATAGCGACCGCGACGCTGTTCAAGAACTAAAGAGATTAGTTCGTCGCTATGATATAGCACAAATATCTGACAAAAGTCAGTTCATGGAGTTCAAGAGGGAATTTCAAGTACTCGCGTCCGCGCTAAGCAAAGTACTGTCGAATAGGGAACTAGTCGATGCCTTCTTGGCACCCATGTCTGATGAATTGTACAGATCTATCAAGCTACAGTTAGAGCGTCTCCCACCGCCAACAGGCTTAACCAAAAGGGAAAACGCAGACCCATACACTCTGAAAGAGATTATGGAGGCTGGCTTGATTGTGCTACAAGGAGTGTTTTCGTCGATGGATAGAAAACGAGATGAAGCGAGAGGTATTCCCACTGCTGCGACTGCTACACGAGAGCAGCATAGGTCAACCACAACTGCACGCAATTCCCCTGCCGTGGAAGAACGATCTGTTAAGCAGGAAGAAATGGGGAGCGTCATGGCAGTAATGAAAGACTTCATGGAGCAGCAGACCTCGGCGAACGATAAGAGGCTGGCAAGCTTAGAGAAAGCCATGCTCGACAATCAGAAGAGCATTCTGAGTTTTCTACAGCAACAGGCAAGTAGAGCGCCAGGCCCATCTTACGAGTCAGCTCCAAGGATGAATAACTATGGGCACGACCATCGAAGAGCGTGCTTCTTCTGTGGAGAAACGGATGGGCACATCTCGAGCGAGTGTCTAGTTAAGTCTTCCTATATTAAGGCAGGAAAAATAGAGATCGTTGACGGAAGACCTCGTCTACCTGGTGGAGGCGAGATCCCTAAGGACATACGAGGTCAGTATGTCAAGGACCGTGTTGATGAGTACTACGCGCGAGTCAAGTCTGGCAAGGTGCAAAGCCAGAATGTAGTTATAACTACAACCTCGACGCCAGGACTCTTCCACGTCCCAGGAGGCTATAGCGCGCTACTTCAAGAAAAGCAGGAGTTGGAACGTCAGGTGTATGCGATGAGATCGCAGCAGGCAAGCAATGATACGGGTGTTAGAACTCGTAGTAAAGGTCCGCCACCAGATGATCCGCTTGAACAAATGCCAACAGACGAAGAGCGAGAGCAGGGTTTTTCTAGACGTTCAATGAAGGCGGGCGGGAGCCGTACAAAGACTAGTGGAGTTGCCAGGTCTGGTTCACCATCACCCCCGGAGGACGTAAGAAACAAAAAGCGGAGTGGAGCGGTAAGAGTCGAACTAGCGGACGACTCATCTGATGAATCAGAAGACGAGCGCCCAACAAAAGTAGCGAACAAAAAGCAAGTGCGGTTGGACCCCGCACCCAAGACCATACCTACTGCGCGCAGTGCAACCCCGGAACCAGAGATGCCATATATTAAGGTTCCAGATGTAACTAATGCAGGCAAGCAGGGAGGTCCGTCAAACCGACTCCCAAAGAAGACGGGATTCGTACCATTTGCAGCAGAAGAGAAACAGTCTGCTTACCGATTGAAGGCACCAGTTGAGGAGCGAGGAAACTCACCTGAGGTGTTGGAGCGACTCATGAAGTCCCCGATAGCCGTAACGGTTGGGGAATTACTTGCGCTCTCGAAGATTGGTGGAGCGGTAAAGCAGGAATTGACTATGAAGAGAGTAGCTCTTGGCAAGTCCAAGAAGAACGGCAAGCAGCAGTTTGGACTGGTCATCGAAGAGGAGTCAGAGCTGGAAGAGGAAGCACCGGTAGAGGCCTTCCCTTTCGCAGAAGCTAAAGATGACGAGAGTGAGGAGCTACCAGAAGACGCGGTGCATCTGTCTAAGATCCCATTTGTTGGTACCTTCATAGTAACCACTGAGGCTAAGAATGGTGTTCCTGCAGGCGCGCTAGTCTGGCAGGATCCTTTTGAGCAATATCTGAATGATGCGGAAGCTAGGGGAGAAGTTCCAAAGGAAGTCTATGTAGCGAAAGACTCGCAGGCACTGCGCTCTGTCTTTCCCTTCATTAACGGCTTGGAGCGATTCGAAAGCTTGTATGATACTGGCTCGCAAATAGTCTCCATGTCAGGTCGGGTTGCAGACCGACTAGGTCTAATCTACGACCCAGACAAAGTGATCAATATGCAGTCTGCGAACAAGCAAGTAGAAAAATCCCTCGGTATGGCCAAGAATATTCCGTTCTTATTTGGTGATATTACAGTGTACTTACAAGTGCATATCATCAAGGATCCGGCCTACGATGTTTTATTAGGTCGACCTTTTGATGCTCTAACTACGAGTACTGTGTATAACACTGCAGATGGTGGACAGACAATAAAGATAAGAGATCCCAATTCCGCGCGAAGTGCTATGATACCCACGTTCCCTAGGGGACAGAAAAAGTTCATAACGCGTGAGGTTGAGGAGGGTTTTCAGTGATCGATGATTTGATCGACGATCAAGGAGAGTTAGCACTAATAATAGAAACCGATCAGGATGGAGATCTAATGATCGGTGGATATGCAAAACCCACGGGATCTCTAAGGTTTAAGAAAGAAGAATTACAGGCAGTATATGCCGTTGCCAGCTCACAGGTGTGTGGCGAGGATACAAAAGCACGTGGGACTTTATCCTCGTATTTTGGGGCGCTAAGAGATATAAAAGATATAAGAAACCAGAGAAAAGGTGCTGACGAGGCAACAAGACTGCTCGAAGCTAATCCTAGTCGCTGGATAGAGACTTACTTCTACAACAAGGTAGACCCTGGGTATACTCTACCCACAGTGGGAACTGTAAAGGATGTCTTTGCGACGAAGAAATACAAGCCCGTAGCGCAAAAGATACGACCCATTACAGGAGGATTACCTTCAGAGTTTAGAATTGTGCGCGAGATTAAGGGAGATCCTCTTAAAGATATGCCTCAGTTGAGTACGCATCCTTCAGATTATACGCCCACAGGACGATATACTCTGGAGCGCAAGGAAATAATCGAGAAAGTACATCAAGAAGAATTTCTTTGGCCAGAAGAGCGCAAGCTCATGCACGAGTTTATGAGTGTTCAGAATGAAGGATTTGCATGGGATGATACGGAGCGGGGACACTTCAAAGAGGAATATTTCCCTCCAGTTACAATTCCGGCCGTTGAGCACACACCATGGATACAGAAGAACATACCAATTCCTCCTGGAATCTTCAACCAGGTATGCAAGATAATAAAGACCAAGATAGATGCGGGAGTGTATGAGCCATCGAACTCCTCGTATCGCTCTCGTTGGTTCTGTGTAGTCAAGAAGGACGGCAAGAGCTTACGACTCGTACACAGCCTGGAGCCACTGAATGCAGTCACCATAAAGCACTCAGGTGTGCCTCCTGCGACGGACGAGTTAGCTGAGCATTTCGCGGGACGATCCTGCGGAGGTACATTGGATCTTTATGTAGGATATGACGAGAGGACATTAGATGAGAAGTCTCGAGACCTGACTACGTTTCAAACACCGTTTGGCGCTCTAAGGCTGGTTACACTGCCTATGGGTTGGACCAACTCTGTACCGATATTTCACGATGATGTGACTTATATTCTCAAAGATGAGGTGCCACATGTTACCATACCATACGTAGATGACGTACCAGTCAGGGGACCCAAGACGCGCTACGAAACCAAAGACGGAGGATATGAAACCATCAAAGAGAATGCAGGGATCAGGAGATTCGTCTGGGAGCACTTCCAGAACATCAACCGTGTGGTACAGCGTATGAAATATGCTGGAGGAACTTTCTCTGGACACAAAGCTGTACTCTGTGCATCTGAGATCATGGTAGTTGGACATCGCTGCACTTACGAAGGAAGAAAGCCTGAGATGGATCGAGTAGGAGTTATAATGAGATGGGGGCCGTGCGAAGACTTGGGTGATGTGCGCTCTTTCTTAGGAACAGTAGGCGTTCACAGGATGTTTATTAAAGACTACGCAAAGAAAGCAGACGCGCTAACCAAGCTCACACGCTTGAAAGTACCTTTTGAGTTTGGGGAGGAACAGAAAGAGTCGATGCAAACATTGAAGGACGCATTAAGAGATAGCCCATCTCTAATGCCAATTGATTATGAATTGGACACAGATGTAATCCTAGGAGTGGATACTTCGTACCGAGCGATAGGATTCTACATCTGCCAAGTCGACCCAGATAATCCTAAAAGACGACGCTACGCACGCTTCGGATCCATAGTTTTGAACGAGCGCGAAGCCCGTTTCTCACAACCTAAGCGAGAGCTGTATGGCCTCTTTAGAGCGCTACATGCCTGTCGACATTGGTTGTTTGGTGTTAGGAAGCTAGTGGTCGAAACAGACGCAAAGTATATCGCTGGAATGCTTAGAAACCCTGATGAGGTTCCTAATGCTGCGATAAATCGTTGGATTGAATCTATTTTAATGTTCCACTTCACGCTGGTCCATATCCCTGGTGAGAGACACGCTCCTGATGGTTTGTCAAGGCGAAGCTTCCAACCTGGAGACGAGGAGTACTCAAATCCTGAAGATGAATATGGTCCACCAGACGAGGATCCGTGGGAGTTCATAAATGAGACAGAGGATGAAGTCGAGGACATTGCGGACTTCAAAGATAGAATTGATACGAGACATGGGTATGTAACCATTGAAAGAGCAGTGCATGATTTTCACGAAGATAAAATTGTGCAGGAGGCAATAGAGCGTGGCGAAACTTACTCAGTGTTCCACAACGCGGGGCCTTTACTACCTGATGCCGCAGAATATAGTGATGTAGCAAGCTATGATGAGGAGCGCAGGAGTGGGTACGCAAGAATGCTGGATCGCCAGCTGCCTCAAGTAATTCAATGGCATGAGAATCCTACCGCACGACTCCCAGGCTTCAAGGATGATCAATATCGGAACTTCATTAGATATGCAAAGAATTTCATTGTGGATAAAGGCAAATTGTATCGACGTGACATAGAGTCCGAATACAAGCTTGTTATTTACCCTGAGAAGCGAATGTATATAATGAAAGCTGCGCACGATCAACTTGGACACCGCGGGATGTATGCGACGAAAATGTTGATAAAAGAAAGGTTCTGGTGGCCAGAGATGGAGCGAGACATCTCATGGTTTGTCAGTACCTGTGAGAGATGTCAACAACGCCAGAAAACAATTATTAAGGCCCCACCGACAGTGACCTTTACGCCTTCGATCTTCCAGGTATTACATGCAGACACTATGCATATGCCAGAAGCTTCGAATCACCATAAGTACATTGTACATGGACGTTGCGCGTTAACAAGCTGGATGGAAGGCAGGACCTTAGCGAGTGAATCAGCACAAGCGATAGCAGAATGGTTGTTTGAGGATATCATCTGTCGCTGGGGCTGTATCTCGTTAATTATAACTGATAATGGCAAACCATTTAAAGCAGCAGTAGCTTATTTGGAACGTAAATATGGGATAAAAGGAATTAGAATCTCGCCATACAACTCACAAGCTAATGGGAGGATAGAGCGACCTCACTGGGACGTGCGACAGAGCTTGGTCAAGGCTTGTGGGGGTAATGAGAAGAAATGGCACTACTACTTTGTGTTGGTGATGTGGGCAGACCGTATTACTGTTAGGAAAAGGATGGGATGTTCCCCGTTCTTCGCAGTAACAGGAGCGCATCCCATCTTACCACTCGATGTGTTAGAGGCAACTTGGCTCGTTGAATACCCTGGACGAATTCTAGAAGACTGGGAACTTCGAGGCTTGCGCGCAATAGCACTTGAGAAGCACGCAGATAAGGTAGCAGAAATGAGGAACACTATGGACGAGAAAAAGAAGCAAGAAACGTTGAAGTACGCGACCATGCATGCGAATAAAATCAAGTCGTATAACTTCAAGCGAGGAGACTTAGTTTTAATGCGCAACAGTCAGATTGAAAGCGCATTGAACACGAAGATGAAGCCACGCTATCTTGGCCCGTTAGTTGTCGTAGACCGATCGAGCGCAGGAAACTATATTCTGGCCGAGTTGGATGGCGCTCTAATAGGTTCCAAGATTGCAGCCTTCCGGGTAATCCCATATATGGCACGTCGCTCTATTGAGTTAGATGATAAAGTGTTACATTGGATGAGAAAAGACTCCAAAGAACTTCGTCGAATCATTGAAGCGCCAGAGCCCAAAGACAAGTGGCCGGCGAACTTCACTGAAGAATATGAAGAAGTTGTTAATCCCAAGATCTCTGATGCTGTAAACTTAGATGAGGACTAGAGCGCAATGCAGAAACGCCTCCTGCGGGCATAGTATTATTGTAACGACAGGATGTACAGCTCTAGCTACTGTACTTGCGATATGAAGAGAGATACTGACTAGGGGTACATATTTCTGAAGCCTTGAACGATCTGGAGGCTTAAATCTATGAAGAGCGGAAGGGTAACTTCACAAATAGGTAACAGAAGCTCGACCTCGGAGTCAGGGAAAGAAAAAGAGAAAAGAAGCTCATGATGAACAGCTAGGAGATGACCAGATGACCTGTGAATACCGTAAATATAGAGCGCCACTGGCTTTGGATTAGGCAGAGGGAGGCTCCAGGCTAGACGAGGTGGAAGGAGCGGGAGGAGCTTCGGCCTCCACAGGAGTGGTATCTCGAGCGTTGGCTGACTCTGTAACCGTTGAGCGAAGGGCAGACTGTACGCGCTCAAGCTCATCGAGTAAAAACTCGCGCTGCTTCTCCGCAGCGTACAGAGTGTGCTGAAGCACGATGACATCGCCCATGAGGGCACTCTCGAGCTTGGCCAGATGCTCAGGTCTCTCCACCGTGAGAGTGCCCACGGTCGACCCCTTATGACTCTCGCGAAGAGAATCGACGCTTGGAAGAGCTCCCCCTTCCCCGGCATCTACAGAGCATAAGGAGAGATAAGCAAAAAGAACTAACGCGCGAAGAATGAAGAGAAACTCACAGGTACTAGTAAGTCCAAGAGCTGAGGCCGCGCGCCGCTCTCCGACTCCCTTAGCACCACTATGGAAATACTCCCTGGCTGAAGGAAGCGGGAACGACTGTTTAGCGCGCTTGCTAGCTCGAGCACCATCCTTGCCGAGAGACCTGTTGGAAGTTGGCTGAGCCACTTAACGAGTTAGAGAGAGAATATAACGCACAATGAAAAGTAGGCTTACATGGGCTTTCTCAGGACAGTCTGCGAACGGATGACTATTGATACCGCAGTGAGTGCAGCCAGAAGGCTCCTCCTAGAACAAGAATCATTTAGTGGGGGGGATATCAGTGTAGCAAAGCTGATATCCTACCTTGGAGGGTTCCTTGCGCTTCTCACCAACAGCAGCATCGGTACCCTTGGACTTGGTGAACTTGAGAGGCTTGGAAGCTTTAGCGGCCTCATCGTCGATGACCATCTTGAAGAGATTGGCGGTCAGAACGTCAAGCAGAGAGCGCGAAGACTGTGCATACTTTAATGGACTCGGTATCGGAATCAGAATTGGCAGCTACCTTGTCTGGGTCATCGTAATCATCGTCAGACTCGCTCTCGATAGTAGCGCGTGAACGACGAGTGGAACGACCTTTGCCCTTGCTACGAGTAGTGGCACCAGCCTGAGATAACGTGCATGAGCCAAAACACAGAGAAAACAAAATAAGAGTAAGACTCACCGATCTGGAATCACGACGCGGACCAATGGGTATAGCAGGAACACTGGCACCTCCGTCATTGACTTGGCTGCGCTCACTTTGGACCCAACCAGTAATCGTCTTCAGCACCTTATGAATAGGCTGCTTCGATGCATTGGTGTGGAATTCCTTCTCAACAGCAGTACGAGCGCGAAAGACTGACTCCTTGAGGTCCTTGTCCTTGGCTAACTCAACCTTGTAATGTTCGAGATGAGACTATAACATGAACAGTCAATAATAGAGGAAGAATAACGCGCAAAGACGCACAGTATACTCCTGGAGCTGATCAAGATGATCATTCGCAGTAGTAGCTGGATCCTTGCAAAGAGACATGATAACTGCCTTCACAACGATGAAAGTGGGAATCATTTTGAGAAATATAGAGATAGAGCGCAAGCTGGTAAGCAAGTAGAGATGTGTGAGTGTTTTGGTTGGTTGGGGTGAGTATACCGCCAAAAGCCAACGCATTTTATACTTGAGCGACAGAAAAAGGGCGGCTAAACTCTTAGTAGCCTTCGAGAAAATTATCATAAAGTCAGACGTGGACTTACAGAGAGTCCGAGGAAATGGCTTGTATTCCGCGCATGTATCTAAGCCGGAAAAATTTGACTTTATGAAATAGAGATTATTTGATTTATGACTGAGGACAGTCAGATTCTTTTAGTGGGGGGGATATAGTGGTATACCTAAGGTATTACCATTACTATATTACCTGTAAAGGTACAATAAATTTCGCGATTTCTGTGATCCAGAAAGAAGGAGAGCAAGACGAGTATCTACTGCAAAAAGGGAGAAAATCAAATTCGGAGCGGGATCAAACCCGTAGCATACGCCACTATGTGGCGATAGCAACACGAGAAAGGACATATTCCAATGGACGCGCCATAGTTCATGCGTTGTAACCCGTGGAAACAAGGGAGACATACTCAGAGCGCAGTAGAATGAAGCTACACGAGATAGCAAAAGACATGGCAAGAGAAACGAAGAAGTGGAATAGTAAAAGCCACGCGGCAGTTAGACACCGCAAATCAGGGCTATCAAGGGCAATCTTGATGAAGCCGGCAGCTACTTAAACTTACAAGTGTAACCTCGCATAGAACATACAAGAGAGAGCGCAGGCAAAAAAGGATGATATATATTATTTTGTTTTGGACCCTATAGGCCCAGAGATATGCGCGGAAAGAAAAGAATATGTACGCCTAGCTACCACTGGCTGCATCTAAAGTCCCTGGGTGTTAAGATAAATAAAACAAGAGCTATCTACACGAAATCTGGCGCGAGAACAAGAGTATAAGTCGGTAGAGCAATAGAAAAAGTGTCCAAGATAGTAATAGAGCCATGATTTATTTACTTCAGCCTCAGACCCATCAGCCAATTTACCGACCTCAACAATCAGGGAACGAACCAACTCGTGGCCTCCGCATATTGATTGATAATAGCAGTGCCTCCCTCGCGAGCAGCAATGCATCGAGACCGTCTACGAGACCTTGAAGTACCTCATTGCGCTCCAGCATGCGGTCGAGGATGATATGGTAAAGGGAGTCGACCTCACGCTCTATCCGTGCGGCGCGCCGTAGGCCATCGTAAATAGCTGGAAGAAAAAGGATTAAGCAAATTAATGGAGAGGAAAATAGAAAGACACGCACCAGGGTCACCGCTCTGTACTAATGGGCAAGAAGAGTAGCTGCACGGCGGAAATCGTGGCATCCATGCGAGCAGAGCA